>VDFB02000008.1:329602155-330202155 GCA_007258455.2 Sequoia sempervirens
CCTCCTACCCCCACTCTCCCTTTCTCTCCCACTCCCTCCATATCTCTCTCTCAAGTCATAATTTAAAAAGAATATAATTTATATTTATATTAATATTAAAAATTAAATTTTTAATAGAGGGGGTTCAACCGAACATCTTTAGAATGTTCGACCGAACCCCATTCAAATTTATTTTTTTATTGTATATTAAATGGGTTTGGTCGAACCCACATTCGACCGAACATTATTTTTTTGTTCGACCGAACACACTTATTTTCATCCACATCCTCTCAGACACCAAAATTCCTCAGAATTCTGCACTTCGAAGCTTGATTTGAGAATGAAAATGGAGGAGATCTTAGAAACCCAACTGGTATCAGGTTTCCCTCAAAACGAGCTATCCAACGAATATAATTTTAATATGTTTTGATTATATTATCTATTTGTTTTTTAAGTTTTATTTAAATATAGGTTTTTCACCGAAAACAAAACTCTATGTTCTGCACATGTGAAAAAATATAAGGTTATCAAAAAAAAAATTAAAAATATGAGTACACTAGATATTGGAGTCCTTTATCCAACAAAAAATAAAAATAATTTCGATACATATAGTAAAATTTATGCGTTATACGGTCACATTATGTTTGAATTGTTATTGATTTGACTTCAATGAAACTTGATTAAAGAAAAAATATTCAATAAAAAACTATCTAACCAAGTGGAAGCACTAGATATCGGAGTTAAAAATCTAAATTCGAAAGAATTGGAATTTTATCCTTCAAGGAAAAAAAGTTATGCGCTATACGGTGTGCGTCACTTTTTAAAAATGTTGTTTTTTGAAAAAAAAACCAATTTTTGTGGGAGATGGAAAAAGAAGTGCAATCTGATTCCAAAAATTTGAAAAAAATATTTTAGAATCTACAGACAAAGTGTGACAAGACTCTAGTTTGCATCATCTTCAAATTCCTCACGGTTTAACCGCTATAGGTGCCCGAATGTGAAGATTTAGTTTTAAAAAAAAAATCGGTGTCCAGTTTGGCCAAAATTTGTAAACCACTATTGTGGGATCACCCATCAACCTCCCTTCCCAAGACATTTTAAATACAAGGCATTGTAATGACTAACCCTAACACTTGGGTTTTGAATCTTAGAAGGGTTGGTTTAATTCAATGTAATACATAGTCAAGAGTTTAAAATAGAGAACCTCCAATAGCTCAAGGAACCCATGGACAAAATCATAATTTTTGAAAACATAGTTAAATTGTGTTACAAAAGACAAATTGTGGCTTGATTAACCTTGGAGATGGATGGGAGAAATATTTTCCAATTCAAAGAGAGGAAAAATAAAACAATGTATCCAAGATGAATTCTAGAATTTCTAACAAGATAATGGCTAATGCACTAATCAATAGCTATTTGTACTTTTACCCTCTAAGATTACATTCAAATATTGGGCTACATCAAAGATGAGATAGATTTTATTGTTAAAGTTAAAGTACCATCAACTTGGAAAATAATTCAACCCTTAATACGTAGACAAAGAACATTGATGTATAACATAATTTTGTTTGTGATATGGTGGATGATGGGAGGATGATGTTGGATAAATTTGATAATTCAGAGATTTTTGTAGATACTTTGATAAATTCAAACAACACAAATAAATTTAGGTTGTGCATTAAATCTATGGGACTCTAAACCCCTAGTAGATAGTTGAAAATATTGGTATTTCTTTAGTATTTCAATATTTTCAACAATTGAGAGAATGTTAAGAAAGGTGTTTGAACCTTGCATCATAATGTCAATAACACAAAAATATAATTTTTGGGCTTTATATGGTTAATTTTATCCCTAAAACATGTAAATTCAATCTTGGGGCATTCTATTGTCTAAATTCACTTCAAAATCTTCAATTTAAATAATAGGATCCATCAACTTCCCAAATCAAAAGTTATGGCCTCTAGAAGTTAGACCTCCCACATGAAAAATTGATCATCTACATGACACAAGAGATTTGTAAGATTTGTTGACAAACCTGTGACACTTCACAAGCTATTTTTAAATGGAGCTAATGGAGCCAAAATAAAGTGTCCATGTTGGTGAATGCATAATGATAATGTTATTGCAACTTATGATAGGTGTAAGGAATATGTTACTTTTAGTGTATGGACTTATCTTTGGATTTGACTAGGGATTTGGGCAACCTTCTATTATCTAGAAAATAATTAATAATGGCAATCTTCCTTTTGCTCTTGCAAGGAAAGGTGTCTCAACTATGCATCTTAATGTGAGAAACACAAAAATATAATATTTGTACTTAAGATGGTTAATTTTTCCACAAAAAGTAAAATAAAATCAACCTTAGAAACTCTTGTCTAATTTTATTCAAAACTATTAAATTAAAAAAAAAGTTCAATCCACTTCTAGAATCAAAAGTTATAGCCTGCCAACATTAGGCCTCTTACATCATAAATGTGAGCATCTATGACACATAATAGACAAATGTAAGAGGGAGTTACACTTACTTACCAAATTATGATGCATGTTATGATACATTGTAAGGAATATTTGAATAGAGATAATGTAGCCAAAATATAACACCCATTTTCATAAATGAATAATGACGATATTATTACAACTTATAAAAGGTGTGAGGAATATGTTATTTTTAAACTATGCAATCATATTGGAATTTAGGCATTAGAATTTGAATAGGGGATTTGGGCACCAATTTTAGGTTGCATTAGCTCATTATTTTTTATTCCCTTTTGATGGATTCATGTATTAGTTTTTCTATTTCATATTTGATAGGGATGGATTTTGCATAGTGTATTTTGTAAATATTATGTTGTTAGTGTTAATCCAAATCTAAATGTTGGTTTTGTCTCTGATAAATGTTCCTTGCCTAGATTGTATTGTTGTTGATTAATACATTGGTTCTGAGTTTGGAGACTAGGATTTTTACCAAAAGGGTTTTATTGGGATATCATTATGTTATGACGAATGATTTATTGTGTTGTTTTTATTTTGCAAACTATTTTAGATCATTTTTCATCTCTCTTGTGAGAAAATATAAAAGAGTAAAAGGGTGAAGAGAGAAATGGCCTCATTTAATCTTGAAATTATGTTTGATGTGGTGATGGAGATAATCAATAAGAGAAACTAGTATTGGCTATTATATGACTTTTTCCTCAAGTAAAAAATGAAGAGTATTATGATCCTTTGATATAAAAAAAGGAGATTAAAGTATAAATTATTTGTCCTTTTGGTCCAAACTAAGATAAAATAAAAGCTATATATAAGCACCCTTAATTTAAAAGAGGGGTAGAAGACAAATGTTTAATAAACTTTGGAAAAGGGCTTAAAAATTAAATAATGATTAGGTGAAAAATAAAGAGTGAATACTCTAAGAGGAAAAGTAATTCAAAAGAATTAATATATTTTTTAATGAAATGATGGTTTACAAACCATTCTTTAGTTTACTATATAAATAAATAATGTGAGGCATAGAAATGACATGGATGTCACTTCAGGAAGAAGGTGGTTTTGTATTCTATAAGCATAGAAGAAAGGGTTTGCAATGTGTGTTGAACTTGGTACAATTTTATAGTGCTACTTTTTTTTAGTATAAAATTAGATAGATTTAATATATCAAAGTTAATTTTATATGGCATCAAATTAGTGGTGTTATTGTTTAAGTTTAAATTATTTTAAAGTATATCTACAAGTTAGATACAAATGCACAAATGCTTATTTATTAATGTTAACTAACTTAAGATTTAATTACATTAAGATCACTATCATTAATATATAAATTGGCATCCAACAATATGAATATGATAAAAAGGGAATAAATAATATCTTTAGAGAATTTAATTAAATCAATTCTATCTCATTTATACTTTATTTTTAATATCTATGAATATTAATGAATTCAATACTTATCTAAGTCATAGCACTTGGAAGGTACTCTTACCCTAGGAATATTTTAGTGGCATTAACCCTCATAGATATGGTACACTCTAGAGAACCTATGTAAAAACATAAAATGTGCTTACACACACCATGCTTATGCATCAAAACCTTCGCTAGGATAATCTTGGGTGTACTGTGTACCTCAAGTTGAACACACTCTATGTGATCCCTTTTATAAATCGCATACCTCATCAAACACATTATTCTTCTTTGAGTGATCTCCATGCCCTTTCCAAGTCTCACATAAACGCTTTATATAAACCTTCTTGGGATGGTTTTCAAACCATCACACCTTTTCACAAATGTTTCTTTTAATTATTATTTAATAGATATAATTATTCCTCTCTTTTAAAAAAGTTTCCATAAATATTCTTCATTAATCTCCATTTTAACCAAAGGACCATATTATCCTTTATTTTTATAACTCCTTAATAATGTTTTCATAACTTTATTTTCACTTTGGGGGAAAAATTTCATAATATTTATTCCCCTAGAATTTAGTTGATGTCCTTAGTAGCTTAAATTGAATCTGCATCATAACTCACCAAAAATAATTAGCTTAATAAGTATGGATGTGTTGGTAAACAGTTTTGTTGCTGCAAATAATCAATAGACTCGCCCAACGAGCAGTGGCAACATGCACCAAAAAATGGATACATTGTTATGGAGTAACAATTATCCTCTACATTTAGAGGGGAAACTCGCTCGTGTGATATAAATTTTGATTTTTAGAATTTAATAAAAATGGGGGGTATGATTTTAACCAAAAAGCAGAAAAGGTAGCCTAATATCTATCCATAGCCATAAAATAGATGCGATTGAAAAGGATTTAAAATGATTAACTAATGTTGAAAATTAAACTAGCAAACAATCAATATCATGATTCACATATCAGATTATCAAAAAATTGTTGACTCAACTCACTCCAATTCCAATACTCACTAAAGATAAATGAACAAAATACCAAAGAACAACACATCCTCATAAGGAAGGAATATTCAAATGCTTATCAAAGCTCACAAACTCAAATTCATAAACATTAGTATTTCATTCATAATGCATTGCACACAGACAATAAACATCTACAACAAGATCATCAAAACTACAAAACTTTATTATTTCTCTGTCATATCCCCTAAATACCTTACTAAAACTTTTACATGACCCCTAACCCCAATGTAATTTGGACTAGGGGTGGATTTTTAGATTTTATTATGTAGACATATATATGTGTGTGTGTGTGTGTGTGCGCACGCGCTAATTGTGAACCTTGATGTTAACATTAATGAATGTGGTTATTAATCTTAAATTATCTTATTTTAAATTTGATGCATTACATTGTTTAAGTTGACTCAGACTAATGACTTGGTTGTTGGACCTATGTGAGGTTATCATTGGTTGCAGGTACTCAAGGTGCATGATGAGGTGGATTTTGTAGTCCAATGGGATGAGAGACAGTCAATTGGTAATGTCATTCTAGTGCCAAGATATTGACTATAATTTCTGACAACTTGAAGTTCATTTAAGCCTAGGGCCTTAGTCGTCTAATAAGTCGCCATAGTCATTTGTCTAGCTAGGAAAAGTCATCAAATAGTTTTATTCATTCGAATCAATTAAGAATATCGAATAAGGTTATAAGGAATGGTAAAAAGATAAAAATAAAATAAAATATATATAATAATAATAAATAAAAGTTAAAATAAGTAAATAAGTAAATAATAAATTATATAGTTATGAAATATTAAAATACAAACAAGTTAAAGCAAACAAATAAATAAAAACTTACCATCTACCTTAAATATTAATAAGGAGGAGCAATTAAATAAAAACTATTAAACCAAATGAAGCAAAGAAAAAATAAAATGAAAGGAGAAAAGTAACGCATAGGAAGAAGGGATTTGTGCACAGGAAATGGCATAATTTCGCAACCTCCACCCCATGGCAGGAGATAGGAGGATTAAAGAGGAATGGTTGCAGGTGTGGAAGAGAGGAGGAGGACTGGCAGTGCCATTAATGGGCATGGCACACCATTCCAATGCCAACCCCTTTTTGTAGGACAAGGAATGGAGTCGAATTGGCTATTAATAATCTTCAAACCCCCAAAACAAATGGACGCCAGAGCTTGAGAAGAGTAGAGAAAGGAGGTCTTTGTAGGTTTCATACCATAGAGAGGAGGATGGTGTGGAGCATATTTCTTAGTGTCTACTTCAAACACTAGACTTCTGGTCACCCAAACTAGGTCTGAGATTTATGTTGTTGCAACCTTTGTTCTTCTAAAATTATATTCCTTTGTAAACTCAACATGAATGTCTTAGTTTAATGTTGAAATAATGTTAGGCATGATGTTGCTATGAAAATTAGATTAAATTTTCCCTTGTTCTCTCTTTCTTAACCCCACTCTCCTTTGCTTCTCTTGGTAGCTTTCACCTAGGTAAACTATAAAACCAAATTAGAATACCCACTTTCTTTGTCATGGAGAATTTGCAAGCCTTGGTCTATGTCGTTCTTCAAATTTTAGCACTTGGTTAGACACCATCCTCATGATTGGATAGCAATCTTTAGAAATTTAAATGGGTAACCTTTGATTGGACAGGCATACTCCTTCCATTTTGGCCCTCTTGTGTGTTTAGCCTGGGCTGACTATCATATACTATACGTGTTAAGACTTTCAGGTTTTCAAACTCAAGTGTTGGCTAATGTAAATGTTTGTCTCCAAAAAAATTGGGTTGCATTATTTCATGTGTTTAGTCATCTAAACCCTTAGACATCTTTATAGGTTAAATGGAAAAAATTATTGCAAACCAAAATAGACCCCTTGATTGATGACTCTTAACCTGTCACTTTTAATGTTTATCAAGGAGAGAAAATTATGCTATATCTACTCTATGCTTGTTGGCTTCACAAACAAACTACTACCCTAAAGTATTCCAACACTAGAGGATAATGTATTCCTTTTTTGTTGTACCAGTCCCTTTATTAACCCAAGCATCTAATAATGCCAATCCGCTGAAGCTTATATTCAGACTATCACAAATATTGTAAATTGATTTTATTCAAGAAAATAACACTTCAAGGCTTGTATTAAATTGAAAGAGAAATATGTTAGGATGTAAGCAGCACCTCTTTATGAAATGTAAAGGATTCGTACAACCCCAAGTTATAAATTTGCACAACACTGTATTGCATTGTTGGCTGCTAGGACAGCCATAGTTAATCACACAATTAATTTTTGACATGTATTGTTGGCTATCAGGACTATCATAGTTAACCACTTGGCTAATTTTTGATATGTTTTTTGGCTGCTAAGAGAGTCTTATGTGATCAAGTAGCAAAATTATGTTATGTTATGAGAAAATAAGTCACCTGCGGGTCCTTGTCAAGAAAGATATATTAAGGGATTAAATATAAGTAGGGTATCAACCACAAACTATCAAGGGGTGAAGAGCTACCTTACTTCCAATCGAAATGAGTCTATGAGCATGTAATGCTACCATAGGAAATATCTATTAATTTCATTCATGGCTGCAACTAAGTTGGGAACTGCTTAATTGTGTTAGGGACATATCTCCCAGTCATAGTGCTAAGAGAAGTCAAGGAGTGGTACCTTCTTACTCTAGATTGACAGGTGTCTAGGGGTTGTACTTGCTCGAGATGGACAAAAGTCAAGGAGCGGTACTTTCTTGCTCAAGATTGGTAGGCGTCTAGGAGCAGTACTAGCTCGAGATGGACAGTAGTCAAGGAGCATTCTATGTCAGTGATGGATAACCTTGTTTGCTTAGCCGTCTGATGGACTGCAAGGAAGAAAGTTCCTAACAAACTCAAGTAGGTATCATATAAATCACCTCGTAACCTTATAACTATGAGAAAATGGTATCTTAAGTCTACTGCTGGTAGGTACACCTTCAGATTTGGTCACTAGGAAGATATTCTATACATTGCTTACGAGTCTAAAATGACAACTCTCTCTCACCACAGGCCACATAATCCACTTGGAGGGGTGGATAGGGTTTGAAACCACTTTGATTGGGATCATTTTGCAACCCACCATAAACTAGAGCAAACCATGGACATGGAGCCTTCATGAGTCGTAAAACATTTAAGGTATGTGCACTTCATTAAGAGCAGCAATCTTCTATTGTTTATTGAAGTAAGTTTTTATTTGTAAGGTCTATATTGACATGATGATAAAGAAGTATATGCTGATTCGCATGCCTTTGTTTAATTGTTAGTTCAATTCCATGTATTCCTTCTTATAATGATAACAAAAAAAAAAAAAAAATTGCTTAAATTCTTCCTTTCGTTAGGATTGATGTCACATTCTCATCTCAATCTCCCGAACAGACCAAAAATCGGACCCCCCAAATATCTTCAGATTACATATTTATAAACTTCACCAATGAGCCCCTTTTCAATTTTACGTAACAATTTCTTGAAAATCACCTACAATATAAAGAAACTTTTCACCACCCCATGGACAATGTTTAATTCATTGGAAAGAATTTAAAGCATTACGTATACAAATTTTATGATTGAAATTAAAATGCCTTGACAAGTGGAAGAAAATATGAACTTGAACGCGTTCACACTAAGATGAAGTTGTTTCAATTTTGCTAGTGCTGAGAAAGTTAAATGATTTCTTCCTAACTTTCATCCATTTCTAAAGCCATATCTGAAGGATCTCATTATTCTGGAACGTTTTGCTGTGTTTGTCCCATTCTTACCTGTACCCTCCAAAGAAAAGGATCCTCTGTGTAGGGATTTAGATTTTTAGTACAGATATCTGTCGCCAAGAAGATTATGTAACATTCTGCATATATGCCATTTCCATTGTTGGTTCAGACTGATGTTTAGACTAAAGGAAATGCATCTGCTTTTATTAATTGCATAATTGTATCCATCTCTTTTGATCCTAATGTTATCTTCATAAGGCCGGCAACTGTTATACCATCATTTGCCTGTTTCTGCATCTTTAAGTCAGAGAAGAACACGAGTTGCTGCATTATTTTTTTTTAAGAATCTAATTCATCTTGGCAAGGCAAGGGATTTTTCAAATTTTCCTACAGGATGTAATACTATCAATATATTGGTAAATCTATTTCTTGAATTTCATCCATAATTTTATTTCACAAACTCTAGATCTTTTTCAATAATTATTTCTAGTTTAATGTCATTCAAAATTAGATTGAATAGTTCAGTGCTTTGCTAATAAATAAAATGATTAGAAGTATAAATGCACTTAGGCATGAAGTAAATCATGATTTTACAAGGATGTAATGCAAGTTTATATACTAAATCTTCCATCTTGTAACTTTAATAATTTGCTCATCCATGTAAATTCTTATTCTAAAAAGAAAATATTTTATTCTTCTGCAATAAAAATTTAATAAAAGTATTGGCATATTATCACATAGAAGATGATTAGTGAATGATATGCATAGCACGTGCTATGAAGTCACTTATTGCTAAAACCATCTTAAGATAATTATCATGCATTTCAGACTACATGATTGTCCTCTTTTCCTAAACAATTGAATGAAAAAAGTACTCAATTACTCTTAAATAAAGTATATATCATTTCACAATCATTCAACAAAGTTTTGAGGCAATTTTAAATTAACAAGGATGTGTTATAAATATCGTATTGCTATCAATAGTGTTTGTAACACCTAATATAGTCATAACATCTTTCAACATTTATCACTTTGTCAAAGACTCATATAATTAATGGCATGATATGATTTCCTAAGGATATGTTTTCTAGGTAATAATTTATACAAAACATGTATAACATTATTGGGTTGATCAATTACAATAAAAAAGTACAAATAAAATAAAACATGGTAATCTTGCTAGGAATCTTAACAATAGTAAACTATTAACATTCATAGAGCAATTTATAGAGAAACATTAGGTCTAATCTTTCCTTTATTTATTTTAATCCAAAGATGAAGATAATTTTAATTAAAATGATGACTTGACTAGAACAATAGTGATCCCTCACATTTAGGATCATGTAGGAAAACTCAAAAAAGAAGTGAATAGTAATAGCTTATTGTCAGGAATCTTCTCATGAAATGAAAATGTTACTAGTAGATTATGTATGACGTGAATTATGTGAAGTATGGAACAAAGTTAAAGAATTCATGATATGAATAGGTGAGGATAAAGATTTTAAATTTAGTCAGTCACAGTGGTGGATCTTTCATTTTAGTGGTGTCATTGTTGACCTACAGTAAATGACCCTCTACCACATGTCCTACAATCTAATGTGGCAATTATTAAAGCATTTTATGGATTGAATTGATACCTTTGATAAAGAACGTGTCTACTATTCATGTGAAAAGCTAAGCACCCACCTAAAACAAAAACTATGTTAACTACAATGCTCTTGATATCTATAGTTAATCCATCCATTGTTATTTCTTAATCTTGTTGACACATCATGGCCCATGTCCCATGAGATGAGACTTAGAAATTCCATTGAGACCTCCAAATGATGTTTACAGATATCAATTTTTATGTGAAAAATCATGAAAAGAAATACAAAGCACAAAGCATAAAATTCATTCAACAATTTCTTCAATTATATTTTTCTTCATGTAAGGAGGTTTATCACAAGAAATTTCTATATAGTAGTGATCCCAAGAAGCCATATAAATTTATTTTGTTGGGTTCCCCACATTCACAAATGTAATCAAATGTTTGTCAATTTTACTTTTCCACCATTATCTACCAAAATATGATTAGCCTTGAGACCTATATAAATGAATTCTAACATGTGACTACATCTCTCAATATTGTTGCAATCATAGGCTCTACAAATGGACACCATTCAATGAATTTTTGAATATATTTGATCAATATAGCCTACATATATGGCATAACTATACATAACCATATTCCCACCATGAAAGAGGAATGAGTATTTAAAAATTTCAGAGGCAGTTTCTTTCCTTGTAAAGCTTCAACATGTTTTCATGTCTAATGTTAAGTTTTTGATAAAGGGTAAAACAGGTTTTACAAGGACCCAAAACCACAAAGTTTACAACAGAAAAGAAAGGACAGAAAATTCCAACAGACACAACCGACTGCACAAAAGGTAAAAACCAGAACAAGCAGCAGCCATCCACAAAAGACCAAGAAGGTCAAACAAAAAAAGCCAGCAGAAAAGCCAACAAAAAAACTCGTCGTGATTAACCCAGAGTCTTCAAGACAGACTCTGTATCAACCTCCAGGTTCTGCATTCTTGAACACCCTTCTTAAAGGTTTGAATCATTTGGGGAGTGGGGGGAGCCTTCCTCTTCAAATTGGCTCTGGTTCTCTTAGAAATGCCAACATCCTCATCCTGGTTTCTTTCATTGGTTTCCTCCATATCAACCACCAAAGACCCCTATTGAGCTTTGTCTAATTTCTCAGTCATGGCATTGATGATGATGGCGTTGTGTCTAGCCATATGATTGTTTTGCTCGGCAATAATTTTGACAGTATTTTTCATTTTCTCCACCTCAATTTCAACATTTCTATTCTTGCCAGCATGGTATTGGGTATCTTTGCTGAGACCGTATTCTCTTCATTCCACCTCTTTCTTATCAAGCGCTGCAACCTTAGCTCCCAAATCTTCCAATTTACTTTGAAGGGCCCAATTTTTTATCTTTAGCTCGTTAATTTCATGAAAAGTCCATTTCAAAAGTTTGAAATGGATATCAGCATTATTTCTAACTAAATCCAAAACATCCATAGTGGAATTCCTATCAGTGTTGAAACAAGTATTAGCAGGGTCAGGAGTAACAGAGGAGCCAGTTCTAGCATTTCTATCCAATGATGAGTCAGCAAAGGGCTCAGTTGGTTTCATTTCTTATAAAAATATGGTTTCATTCCAAACAACTCATTGAAATATCATATTTTCCAAATTTTAGAATTTGAAAAAGATCATGAGACCTATGATTATGGGTGTTCAATGTAACTTAAAATAGAATTATGTAATAATTCGAGTATACCTTCATTTGTATCAAATTCATCTAAGACACAGGTATGCTTAATATCGATGTATTTGATATTTAATCATGAAGCTGGCCACTCTATCAAGAGGATTGATTTAAGAAAAGAAGAGACTTGGATGAAACAATCTACTTAGGTATTTTTCAATATCACCAATTCTCACGCATTAGAAGATACTAAAGATAGAAGTGAATTAAATCACACATAATAGAATTCAGTACACCAAGCTTATAGATTAGAAGATGTGTACATGCATCACCATTGTTTCATAGAGTGTGGGATAGATTATATGTAATATGGATTTGATTATACTATTATAATATATACCATGATGTGTTATTACTTTTTATGGCTCCATATTCATATTGATAACTGAGACTTAATAAAAGGGGGCCCTGGGTAGGTGCAACAATAAAGTACAATGATTCAATAAAAGTTAAAAATGAATGGTGAAAATAATAGCCCACAAACATGGGAGATAGGGCACCTCATTTGAAGAATTGTAGTAAGTAGAAATTTAATATAAAGATATATTGAGAATTGTAGTAAGTAGAAATAGAATAGTGGGTGAAGCCACGATAGTGGTTTACAATTGAAGTGAGGAAGGGAAACTCACAAAAAATGAATGCATGGAAAAAAACTTGATTTTAGGGGTTCGTACGAACCTATTGGTTCAACCGAACTCATTAGGCGTTCTTTAGAACTTGGGTTCAGGCGAACCCTTTTAATTCTTTCCTGCCAAAAAATCCAACAAAACCCCTTATAGAAGGGGGCTTCGAATGAACTAGGGTTCAAATGAACCCTAGTTCGAACGAACCCCTACCCCTTATTCCTCATCCCCCGCTGAGACACAAAAAAAAACCTAGATTTTGGCACTTCGGAGCTCGAGTTGAGAATGAAAATGGAGGAATCTTCACAAACCCAACTGGAATCACGTAGTCCTCGGAGCAAACTATCCAACAAATATAATTTTAATATGTTTTGGTTTTATTATGTATTTATTTTTTTAGTTTTATTAAACATAGGTTTTTCATCGAAAATGAAGGTCTTTGTTTTGCACATGTGGAAAAATAGCAGATTATCAACAACAAACAATTGAAAAATATGAGTGCACCAGATATTGAATTCCTTGATCCAACAAAAAAAAATTGAATTTCGATATATACAAAAAAAGTTGTGTTATACAATCGCACTGTCTGAATTGTAATTGGTTTGACTTCGAAACTTGATTAAAGAAAAAAATTTCAATAAAAAAATTTCTAACCAAGTGGAAGCACTAGATATCGAAGTTACAAATCTAAATTCGAAAGAATTAGAATTTTATCCTTCATGGAAAAAAAGGTATGTGTTATACAGTGTACGTCACTTTTTAAAAATGTTGTTTTTGAAAAAAACCAATTTTCGTGGGAGATGGAAAAGAAGTGCAATCTAATTCCAAAAATTTTGAAAAAATATTTTTTAAAATTTACAAACAAAATGTGACGAGACTCTAGTTTTCATCATCTTCAAATTCTACACGGTTTAGCCGCTATAGGTGCCTGAATGTGAAGATTTAGTTAAAAATAATAATTTCAATGTCCAGTTTGGCCAAAAATTGTAAACCACTATTGTGGGATCACCCTAGTGCATAGCACTGACAAATGATAGCACCCAGCAATGTTGAAAGCACAAAGAATATAAACAGTCAATACAATTTTATATAATGGGTAGTAAGTAATAAAACGAGATTAGATAATAAAAAAGACAAGGATAAAATCAAACTACAAGACATTCATTTTGCAGAGAATTGATCCCATTGTGCACAATGAGAATCCTTGATAATGGACCATATGTACATGTCCTATCTTTATGTACTTAATTATATGATTATTAAAAATCTTCCAACTAAGCTAGAGAATTTAAATTTAGAAATACATGATGGTCACAGTTTGTATAGCTAGAAAAAACTGGACCATGAAAAAGTTAACAATGTTAAATACAAATAAGAACAACTTCACTAATATGGAGTATATGTGTCTTATATCACACCATTGTGAAACTGATGCTTAACCAAAAAAATAGTGAAGAGAACTTCAAAAAACTTTGGAGAAACTGTCATATCCCAAAAACATGTCATTTTCTATGTAGATCATTTGTTTTTAAGTTCAATTCACATGCTTTTAATTAGCGTAGGAAGGAAACACAATGTTCACAAGTTGTTCTTTCATCCTTTATCAACAAAATGGAAAATTGGAACCTTTTCACATATGTCCTTTTGAGATATATTAAAGATTTTTATACTTCAAAAAAATGCAAACAACTCAACAAGGAGTTAAATTGGTTCATTCAAAGAGGAGTTAAAGTGGTTAGTTCAAATGTAAATGGAAAAGTGTAAGTTGATTCAATGTGAATCTTTTAATGCATTGATTTTTATTAGTTCATTTAGCATGTCAATATATTGTGTCCACTTTAATCACAGGTGTTCTCAAATAGAGAAATTATGAGTGTTTTGCATGAGCACTTGGCTGGAATGAAAAAAAATTATCTATTTGTTTTGTTTGAAGTGTTTTGTATTATTTTGTTTGGAAGGTATTTATTTTTTATTTTTTTTACAAATATTTTTTTAGGTTTGATCTCATTGAAAGAATTATCTAACTATGAACATTATTGAAACTATAAAAGTAAATACTATTTAATTACAAAAAAGTAAATATTAAAAGTAATCTACAATAAGTTGTAAGAAAAATAATGATATGCTTAATTTAAAATATATATATATATATATATTAATAAATATTAAAGCATGCCATAAATAAAAGTGTTATTAGTGATATTATTGTGCAGTAGAAAAATGGCCCTTTGTCATTTTCATGGCCTTTTAGGTCTTGTTTCATAGTGTTGAAACTATGTTGCTTTAATTTTATGTTGTATCATGGCTTGAATACGCTTATTTAGGTACTAAAACTCAAAGAACAATGTCTTGTGAAGGTTTTGTGAAGTGTTGTGAGACATTTCCACATTCTTCTAGACTCTATTTAATACAATTCACCTAAAAATCACCTTTTTACACATCAACAAGTCCTATATTGAAGTGTTGTAAAGTCTTGTAACAAGCCTTCACACTTTTCTAGGCACAATCTTCTTATCTACACCTTTCTCATGCTTTATTTTGTCTCTTTATGCCCTCATATGCTTATATTAAGTGTATTTTTGGATATCATCCTGACAAATAACATTAAACACAACATTATTTCTGACACTTGTTTTTAGGTCCTAGGTGGGACCCATTCGCCATGGGTGGCAAATGAGTCCCCCTTGGCCCCAAATTCAAAATATTTCAAATTTCCTTTCATAATTTTATTAAAAGTCACTTGATGTCAGCCTGTGATGAGGTATGAACGAATACTAAGGCACAAGAATTTTATAAATAAGTGATTTTCACCTCATTTTACATCTCCTACAATCTCCTCAATCATTCAAGCATTCAAGCACTTTACATCAACAATTCAAGCACTATTGAAGCACTTTGAAGCAGCCATTGACATTACTTCAGACTTACAAGATCAAGGATTTGGTGAGTTAATAGCATTTTGCATATTGTTAGTTTACATTTCCTTTGCATTTCATTTATCTTTATTGGGTTTGATTACCAAAGTGGGGTTTGACCAAGGCAAACCCCTATTTGCTAACCCTCTAATATTTTTCCCCTTTGCATGTGTGTGTGCAACCTTTGTTTTGAAGATTTGACAAGTTTAAAGGTGTTGAAAAGTGGAAATCAAGTCAACTAGGTTCTTCAAGTCAACATATCATTATTTCAAGCTTGTTGAGTGTTTTTTGTCTGTTTCCTGTAGAACTGACTTCGGCAACCCGACATTCAAACATTCCCAAATCTAGTGTTGCAGAGTTGTTGTCTAATTTTCCAGAAATCTAGGAATGGACTGATTCGCCACCCTTGGCGAATGAGTCCCGCCTGAGACCTAAAAATTTGTATTTTGTCAGATCCCAGATTTTGACTCTCAGAAATCAGTTCCCAACACTTTTTCATCAGTAGGATCAGGACTGTTTGGCACCCTGGGCGAATGAGTCCCGCTGTGAAAAACCAATAAAATTCATCAACATTCCATATATTCCAAACAACTCATATTTCATCCAAGTGCACTCAGATTTACCCCTGTACTTTCTATTTTTCATTATTTCTTCATTGTCATAGTTATTTGCATATCATAATGTGTTTTCAAACATAACTTAAATTGCCCTTTTGCATTCATTTTAGTTCATTTCAATCAGTCCATTACACTTATTTAAGTTCATTTACATCATATAACATTGCATACATCCTAATTTGAGTGTTACATAAGCATTTTGGACCTAAATCTCTCTTTCTAGGTGAAAATCTTAGGAAGAGAGCAAGCATTTAGGGTCCCAAAATCTATGTCACAATTATTATTTATATTACTCTAGATCGAAAAACTTGCTTGCATCTAGACCTACCTCATATTCTTGAATGTAAAACTCTAGGTGATGGTCATAAGGAAGTAATAAATAGGGGATAACGAACAAAGGTTTAATCAATAACTATAGTTATCTGAGTTATCGGATTCTCAGATTGGAGAAGCCATTATCAGTGCTACAAAGTGCCTGATAATATGTTAAAAACTTATTTTTATTGTAGGAATTTAATTGTAGTCTGGGTCACCAGGTTAGAAGTCGATGACTGAACCAAGGTTGAAGAGTGTTAAGAATTTAACCACTTAGGAGTTGCTCGAATAACATAGACACCAACCTAGCATTATAAAATTTATCCCTAGCTTCACTTGTGGCATTAAGAGTACATGTGTATCCTCAAAATCACTTCCCTTTCTAGATGATCATTCCTTGTTCTATGGGGTGGTTTCTTACTCCTTTTGAGGAAGAAAGGGCCACGAGGTCCCCACCATATCTATAGGTAGAGGTAGGGGGCTTCGCTCACAGTTTTTTTTGAGGAATTTGAAAAGAATTTAACAAGTTTGGTTATATATTAAATTTTGAAAATTTTAATTTTAATTATGTTTGAGAATTTTGATAAGAATTCAACAGGGCAATAAGTGTTAATTATTTTTTATATACATATCCATGCATATATATGTATGTATGTATATACATATCTATATCTATGTGTAAGTGTACTTTTTTTACACTTTTATTTAAGTTTATTTTGATTAATAGTGGGTATTAATTTGATAAGTGGATTTTCAATATCTTTTAGAGTTGTTACACTTTCTTATTTTTAAGATATTTTGGATGTACACTACTTATTGGTTGTATTTGTCACCTCCTCTTTCTCACATAGTCTATATAAACTCACTCTCCTAGGTTGTATTTTTATTCATGCTTATTGAGCTCTCTTAATGTTATTTTCTTTTTTAAACATTTGCATATCTTGTTAAAAATGATCTATTTTATATTATTTTAATTTTTTGAATGATCTATATTCACAATTTCATAGATTATATTCCCTAGGTTAATATATGTTTTACAAATTTAACATTCTATCAAACCTATTGTGAAGGCGTATATTTCTAGTTTATATTTTTGAGAGCTTTTTGTGAAGGCATATATCTTTTTAGTTTATATTTTTGAGAGCTTTAAGAGAGGACTAATCACTTTGCATGCAAGTTTTCTAAAAACTTAATATGTTCTTCTCTTGCATCGATGCATGATCTGAAGAATCAAAACAATTTGAGAGAGAAAATAAACCTTCATATTTCATACTTGTGTTTTTTAAAATATAGGTGTTTACAACTTTTTTGATAACCCGGATGACATTTTTAGCTATTACACACCATTTGAGAAGCTCAATAAATAGAGATAATTTTTTGCTTTAATAAATTCGTAAATTCAAGAAGCCAATTTACAAATGTGGGTTTGATTATGGCATCAAATGTATTCTTTTTATCGACCTGTCATTGCATTTAGAACTCCCCAAAACCTCATTTTGATATCAAATTTGTCAAAATAAAATTTAGACAAAGTTGAGGCAATTTTGTTTTGCCCAAACAAGTCATACAACCTCTTGCACAAGCATATAAATGAGAGGTTTTAAAAAAATTAAAATTAAAAATATAAGGAAACACGAACCATTTTAGGCAAAAAATAAACACAAAACACTCAATGCCTTAAAACAAGGTTGTGGTCTTCACGAGCCATTCACTACCTAAGTGGACAATCCTCAACTCATTCACTCCATAGTGCTACCAACCACAAGGATTTGTTAATGCCACCACCAATGCCCCCCTTTTTCATCATCCTACCACCAAGTGTCAAAGCACCCTACAACCACTTGTCAACTACTACACCCCACCAAAGCATCACCTTCAATAGTTGTGCTACCCTCTAACCACCATGGCCTTTTCCCTCCCTCCTATGTAGTTTTTATTCTATGAGGTTTTTTAAAATGGCTCTAAATTGCTTATACAAAGGTCTTTTCAAAGTTTTTTTAATGGAACAAAATTTCATGCCCCTTACAATGGTACGATCATTTTTCTAGTTTCACTCCATTTTTTTTCAATTTGAGTTTTCATATGTAAGATTTACTATGAAATTCCCATTGAAACCTTCAAAGGGCCATAACTTGTGTAATCATTTTTAGGTCCTATTTTTTTAGATTGCACATTTTTCTACATAATTTACATTAGTGCTTCCTATTTTTTCTCATCTTGTACTTGAACTATAATTTTGATATTTTGGCCCCTTTTGGTCATGCAAAACTTCATAAATATGATATTCACATTGTAAAATGCAATAATTATAAAGTTCTATATGTTCTACTTGTTAGACAATCATTTTATTAGCTATTAAATGAAAGTTGTCTTGTGTTCTCTTATGTTCTTGCACACTCACATTTATTTTCCTGCAAGTTATGGATTAGTCTACAACTCCTTTATTCACACCATATAATTATTTTGATTGGATATCTAAAACCTTAATACTCTTAATAAGCAAATAGTTGTTCAAAAGAACATGGGTATAGAGGTAAATCCTAATATAAGTGCAAAGAAAATTAAATGGTTTCACAAATATGAAAAGGATTATACAGTATTTTTTTTGTTTGTATCTCTCAACCTTTTATTCAATATTGAATCCTTGAATACTCCCAATGAAATTTGGGCCAAGTTATCTTGTTTTTTTTTGGGGTTTAGAATATCATAAGAGGTCATCATTTATAGAATGGACTCATAGTTTGAGTCTTAGCAACATTGACACTATTTAAAACTTCTTTTTCAAGTCGAAATATTTAAAATTGCAATGACCCCTAGTTGATCCTTAACATTCTCTCCAAAACTGGTTTTGATTATTCTATCTTTGTTTCTACCTTCCATTCCACAAAGAGTGGCCTAAGAGCTTATTTGATGATATGATGGTATGGGAGAAACATCGCCTTCTTATTTATAGGCTTAACGATGTAGGGACACACCCCCTCATCTTAATTAAGAGGGATTAGTGTATTAATTATAATTATTGTTAAGGATAAGCAAAGGATAAATGATTAATCTTATTATATTTAGAATATATAATATATACTTAGGAATATATGATATTGGGGTCATAGCACATCTCACTATTGAGAAAATGGCATTAATTGTGCTTACCATATCTAGAACTATTTTTCTCATTAGGCCTTGAAAGGATTCACTCATTTCAAAGCTTGCGAAAACAATCAATTAAGCACTTCAAAGTTTTAGGTTCTCTTTCATGGACCTATATTTTTGTAGAGAAACATAAGGCCACTGATCCATACAGTAGGCCTTACATATTTGTAGGTTATCCATGTGGTGATAAGGGTTAGTATTTGCTCCATCCTAGTAAAAATGAGTTTGCTTTGAGGAGGGCTCTTCAAGTTTCACTCTTAACACTTCGTCTCCTGCTATAACATTAATCACTTGGGTTAGACAGTATTTTGTTTAAGGATTCAAATTCACCAAGGTAAAATCATTATGATGAGGTTTTTTCCTCCATCACAAATTTTAAGAGTGATGATGAGGATTCAACTCCTTCCTCACATAGTCAACATACAAAGGCTAATGATTTTTCTCCTAGTTCTTTAACTTTCAATCCACTTTAGGCACAAAAACTATAGGATGCACATGATAGGGTCGGAGATCCAACACCAAGTGAATATATTAATAGTTTTAAAGAATTCCACATGTCTATATTGATTCTTCCTCTGATCCATAATATTTTTGATAGGCATCTGGAATTCTTCAGTGGGAAGTTGTTATGTAGGAGTATAGTTTTTTGGTCAGAAACCACACTTTGGATCATGACCCCTTCTGAAGAGAAGGAAACTTGTTTGATGCAAAAGAAAATCATAGTGAATAGGTTAGTGGATAAGTATAAGGTATATTTGGTTGCAAATGGTTTTTGCCAATTTCTTACGTCGATTAATTTGAGACCTTTGCAAAGATTAACTCAATTAGACTCACACTTCCTATCATTGTAACACATCAATGAGAATTTCACCCAATGGATTTCAAGAACTTATATTTCTTCATGGAGATCTTGAGGAGAAATACATAGCCTTAGTTTTGCAAACTTGGGATATCTATTTATAGCCTAAATTAGGCTCCTCGAGCTTGATATGTTAAGATGGATTCCTTTCTTCTCATAGTTGGGTTTTCTCATTAGCATTCAAAATTGAATGTATATAGTCTACAAAAAAACTATCTACTCCTTTAGGTTATCTATGTTGATGACCTATTGATCAAAGGGAGTTCTTCATCCATTGTGGTAATGAAAAATGCCCTTCATGACAAGTTTTTTAGAGTGAATTGAGCTTATTGCAATATTTCTCAGTAATAAGATATCACAATCTACTTCTAGGATCATGATTGCATAGTCCAAGTATGCTCTTGATTTTCTCTCATGGTTGAACACATGATTGATTGAAAACCTACTGTAACTTTTTTTAAACAAAATTTATTCTTAGTGCTCTTCACCTTTGGTTGGTGGTCCATTGTCTTGACAACTTGCCAAAAGCCTCATTTATTTGGCTCATGAGAGACGATATTTCATCTATTGTGGGTATAGTCTCCTAGTTTATTTAGGAGCTTCATGAGTTACACTAGAAGGTAATCATGCAAACTCACCATTATATTTAACATACTCATAATATTGGGGTTCACTATGTAGTGAGCAATGATATTGACTTAGAGGGCTATATAGATTCAGATTAGGTAGAAGATTCTCAAGATTGCAAGTCCACTTTATATTATAGTTCCTCTCTTAGCTTAGGTCATATTTGCTGGTTGAGAAAAAAACAATCTAATATTGTTGTATCTTCCACTAAGGTTGAGTATCAAGGGGTTGTGAATGCCACCACTAAGGTTATTTAGCTTCAATACATCCTCACTAAGTTTGGTATCTTATTTAGATGGTCATCAGACATATTTTGTGACAATAAAAATATCATATAGATTTCACAAAACCTAGTCCATTTTCAAAAAACTAAGCACATAGAGGTTCACATGCACTAATTTGGGAGCTTATGCATATACAAATCATTGATCTTTGCTACCAATTGACTTTTGATTAGCTTGTCAATATTTTTATCAGAAGAAAGGCTCATGTGTTGCATTTTTTGTGCAGACCCACAGCTTCCTAGGCGTGGCCTGCATGCTCCTATTGTGTGCATGTCATTCGATGGTGTCTACAGTGTTGTGGAGTGTTCGTCTGCGTTCAGGGGTGAGGGTTTTTATGAAATCAAGGGTGTGGTCTGCTTGTTTTTTGTTCACGGCACATATACGTTGGGAGCTTTGTTTGTTGTGTGGGGGGTTTTTTCTTGCTTGGTGTGGGTTCCTTCTTGGTTGTGAGGTATGGAGGCATTCTTTCTTGGCTGCAAGGTGTGGAGGTGATCTTTCTCAATTATTTTGAGGTGCAATTTTAGGGCTTTTTTCTTCATTTTTTGCGGATAGGTTATGGAAGAAAACCAGATTTCTACAAGTTTGGTGGTGGTTAATCGTGGTGGGTTTCACAATGGATCTTCATCAGGGTTGAAAGCTCAGCAGTCTGAGTCATTTTATGTGGGTGAGGGCCCTAAGCTGATGAAAGTGAATGGTTGTTTGCCCAGGAGTCAAGATCGTCTGGTCTTGGTTCTTTCCCCAGAATCGGTGGTTGATGATGTTTCTTATTGGAGTAAACATACCTTAATCTACAAATTTCTTGGGATCTGTATTCCTCTAACGGCTTTGAATGCTTGGATCAGGCCTATGTGGCAGGTTGAGGGCGACATGGAGTTAATGGTGATTGCAAACAGCTATTTTGTGGTTTTTTCCAATATGGATGATAGGAATCGAGTTTTTGAGGGAGGACCCTACTTTTATAATCATGTTGGATTATTTATAAAACCCTGGCATATAGGTTTTAACACAGTTGAAGAATTGTCATCAAGGGTTCCTATTTGGGTCCATTTGTTGAGGCTTCCCCTGGAGTTTTGGAGAAGATATTTTACAATGGATTGTGGCTCTTCTTGGTAAGCCTATTGTAATTGCTCAACAAGCTCTTGAAAGAAAGGTTATTTCTTTTATTCGGATTTGTGTGGAGGTTGATTTGAATAATCCCTTGTCGGATTCTCTAGAAATTTTTCTTGGTTCTTTGTCTTGGATTCAACAACTTGATTATGAGTCCCTTCATTTTCGTTGTCAGATTTGTCATGAGTATGGACATCTTCAGAAGTAATGTCCTAGGATTATTAAGGCTCCTCCTTCTAATTCCTCTCCTTTGTCTAAGACTCCAAAATTTGTTAAGGAGGATACAGGGAAATCCTCCATGATGGAGGGTGATTCGGATAAAGATGGCTTTGTGTAGGTTAAGAGCACTAAAGGGCATGGTCAGAAAAGATCGTTCAAGGATAGGAAGAATGAAGAGGACTTTAATTGGTATGAGGTGTTGGACACTTCAACCTTGGAGGAAGGAATATCCTCGGATGTGCCTTCTAATGTTGTTGGTATGGGTTGTGTTGTTGGACAGGGACAAGGATCCAGTCAGGATATTCATTTATTACAGGGTATGCAGGATCATCTTGTAACTCTGAATGATCATATGCAAGATGATGATGGTGATATTGTTTTGGCAGATTTGGCAAAGGAGGGGCTAGGTTCTAGCAAGAACAAGGGGGCTTCTCTAGCCTTGGGGGTGCAACAATGCATGCTTCTGAAGGGATTGTCTGAGCACTCTTCTAAAAGTGGTCAC
The DNA here is from genome assembly GCA_007258455.2 of Sequoia sempervirens. Lineage (NCBI taxonomy): Eukaryota > Viridiplantae > Streptophyta > Pinopsida > Cupressales > Cupressaceae > Sequoia > Sequoia sempervirens. The sequence continues at coordinate 329,625,313 of VDFB02000008.1, forward strand.
AAGAAGGATTTTGAGAAGATTAAGTGTACTGGAGATTTGTTGGTGGAATCTAGGTCTGTTAAACCCATTGATGCTCACTTTTCTCCATCTTCCCCATGATTGTTCTCTCATGGAATGTAAGGGGGTTGAATAGCACCTCCCGTCAAAAGGCTATTCATGATCTGGTTGTTGTCTATTCTCCGAACATTTTTTGTGTTAAGGAGACTAAACTTTCAATTGATTTCATGCTTCAATGTGCTTCTCATATCTGGTATTTTGGTCAGTGTCAGTGCATTGGTTCTCAAGGGAGTTCTAGGGGTTTGGCTCTTTTTTGGGATCCAAGAAAGATTGCTCCGCTTTGGTGGATTTCCAGTCATTCTACTATTCCATGGTTGCCTCTTCTTTGGAAACAGGTGAGACCATTCTAGTTACTAATGTTTATGCCCCGATTGATATTCGGGGAAAAATCTGGCTTTGGGCTCATATAAGGTATGTTAGATCATGTGCTCCATATCTTCCTTGGATCTTAGCTGGTGATTTTAATTATGTGTTGAGCTTGGAGGAGAAAAGAGGTGGGCTGCCTCGACTTGGGTCTGCTTCTGACCTTTTTCGGGAGAATGTGGATTTGCTAGCTTTAAGTGATGTTAGGCCTTCTAATGGGGTTTTCACTTGGAATAATAGACGGAGTGGAGAGGAAGCGATCTCGGAGAGGTTGGATAGATTTTTTTTTTCCTATTTTTGGGTGGGAGGTAGATTGGTTACTAGTTCTGAGATTCTTGATTGGAGGGGTTTTGATCATTGGCCAATTAAACTTTCAGTAACCCATTTTTACTGCTCCCAACAATCCTCCCTTTAAGTTTCAACTTATGTGGCTTCAAGAGTCTTCTTTGCATGATATTATGGCCCAATGGTGGTGTGATGGTAGCCCTACTTATGGTACAGCTATGTACACCTTTGTTAAGAAACTTTAGTATGTTAAATTTCACCTTAAGAGATGGAATAGGATGAGTTCTGGAAATTTTAAGATTATGAAGAGGAATACCCCAGGCGCGCCTTGTTGTGATTACTTGCCAAATTTGAGATGTTGGTTTCTCAGATGCTTTGGGTCAAGCGAAAGCCTGGGCTGTGAGCGCAATGGAGGAGTGGGAGCTTCGGGAGTATATTTTCTAGAAGCAAAAGGCTCACATTGATTGGCTTCAGGAAGGGGACAGGAATACTACTTTCTTCCATCATTTTGTGCAAGCTCATCGCAATAGAAGTTGTATCTCCTCTCTAGTCAATGCAGATGGGATTCACATTTCTTCTTTACAGGCTTTGTTTCGTGAGGCTACACAGTTTTATTCAACTCTTTTTTCTGAGGATTTGCCCCCTACAGAAGATGAGGAGAATTTGATCCTAGCTTGTATCCCCTCCTCATCTCCAAGGAGATGAATGACTTCCTCATTCACCCGATTTCTTTGCCTGAATTGGAAGAGGTCATTTTTTAGATGAATAAAGGTAAAGCCCCTGGACCGAATGATTTTCTTGTTGAATTTTTTCAGGAATTTTGGGATATTATAAGTTTGGATTTGTTGGAGATTGCACGGGAATCTCTTTACAGTAAGCAGATGCTTTGTGCCTTGAACTCTACTTTTATGGTTCTCATTCCTAAAAAGGAAGGTGCAGATCAGCTCGAATTCTTTCGACCTATTTCTCTTTGTAATGTGGTGTACAAAATTATTACTAAATTAATTGTTGAGAGGCTCAAAGTTTGTCTTCCTTATGTAATCTCTGAGGAGCAAGGAGGTTTTGTGGCTGGTAGACATATCCTGAATGGGGTGGTGGTTGCCTCTGAGGTCATTCACTCTATGGCGACTTCCAAGGAGAAGACTATGTTCATCAAGTTGGATATGGCCAAGGCTTATGATAGAGTTAAGTGGCATTTTTTGCAAAGAATTCTCTTAGGCTTTGGTTTTAATCCAAATTGGGTCAGTTGGACTATGAGTTGTGTTGCCTCTTCCTCTTTTTATGTTCTTATGAATGGGGAACCTTCTGAACTCTTTGAGGCTTCCAAGAGCCTTCGCCAAGGAGATCGTCTCTCCCCTTATTTGTTTATTATTATGGTTGAGGGTTTGGGCAGATTTTTTTAAATTGTGGGTTTCCCAAGGTAGGATTCAAGGTTGGGGTTGGGGCAATGGGCTACTGCAGCTATCTCATCTTTAGTTTGTGGATGACACTTCTCTTATGGGGAGGGCTCATCTTCAAGAGGTTGTTTCTTTTAGGTGGGCTTTGGATATTTACCTTGTTGCTTTGGGTCAGAAATTCAATGAGCACACGTCTTCTATCTTCTTTTTTAATACTCCTCAAGCTATTCAACAGCGGATTGCTAATATTTTGAGGTTTCAAATTAAGTCTCTTCCCTTTGTATATCTGGGAATACCTCTTACTGTTGATAGGCAACCTAAGTCTTCTTGGGAAAATTTATTTGATACATTACATAGTAAAGTCAATCATTGGACTCATCGTTGGCTTTCTACTGCTATAAGAGTGACTCTTCTGAAGTCTTTTATCCAGGCTCTCCCTATTTACAAGGGTTTTGTTCAGGCGGCTCCTTTGTATTTCTTGAGGGAATTTGATGCTCTCTCACGACAATTTCTTTGGAGTGGTAACTTGCAGTCGGCTAAGTGGAGTCTTGTTAAGTGGGATATGGTGTGCAGGCCGCAAAAAGAGGGGGCCCTTGGATTGTGTTTTGCTATTTTGAATGGGCAAGCTCTTGCAACCAAGTTATATTGGCGTTGGTGTACTAGTTAGCATCAGCTTTGGGCTCGTATTCTTACCCACAAGTATTTTAAGGATGTTAACATTTTTGGTGTTCCTCGTTTGCCTTTAGAAGGGGATCTATGATTTGGAATACCCTCAAATTGGGGGCTCAATTGGTTAAGGGGCTTTTTTGGATGTCATTGGGGTTCCTAGGCTCTTTTTTGGTGGGATTTTTTGGATGGTCATCTTCCTATTCTTTCTGTTTACCCTCACCTCTAGTCTCTTTGTGATCATTTTACTGTTGCAGGTTGGAATACGATTGAGCATTATAAGTTTGTTTGGAATATTGGACTAGTTGCTAGTCTTAGATGGAAGCACTCCTCTGATTGGCCGCCAGGAGGGTCAGAGGAGGATAGGCAAGAGTTGGCTCAGATTCTTGCATCACGTGAATGCAATTCCATGGCAAGGCAGGATGTCTTGGCTTGGAGTAACAGTGATTTATCTAGTAAGTAATATGTTTTAGCAAGTTATGGGGTGTTGATTAGGCAGGTGTTTGGGGACTTTGAGGTTCCTTGGTGGAAGCAAGTGTGGAACAAATTTTCTTGGCCCAAGTACAAATTTTTTGTGGCTAGTGGTCCAAAATCGATCTTACTTGGGATAACTTGTGCAAGAAAGGGTTCCAGGGTCACTCGATGTGTGTTTTGTGTTGTAAAAGTGAAGAGTGTGTCCCTCATCTCTTCTTCCATTGTTCCTTTGCTCGGAGGCTTTTGCACCTTTGGTGGGCTATGTGGAACTAGACTTGTTGGCATGTCTCTTCTTTGGCGGAGTTCTTTGCCCGGTGGGGTAAGGCCCCTATTAAGACCTCTTTTCTTCAAGTTACTTGGGCTCTTGGTCTAACTTTTATTATCTAGCTGGAGAGGAATCATAGGATTTTTCAAGATGTGAAGCTGGTTGTCCAACGTTTATGGTGGAAGATTCTTCATTCTTTGGGAGAAACTATTGCGACTAAGTGTGACTTGTCTAAGGATGTGGATCCTGGAGAGGTTGTCTATTGCACTCACCTCAATCTTCCTTCCTTTGGGCTGCTCAGAGTGCAGGTCAGATCATGACAAACAGATGTCGACATCCTCTTCGGAAGATAAACAGGGAGGGGCGTTGGTGTCCTCCTCCTCAAGGTGTGTTGAAAATCAACACAGATGGTTCTTCTCATGGAAACCCCGGTCATCTTGGTATTGGAGGAGTTGGGCAGACTAGTTGTGGGACTATTGAGTTTATCTTTTCTATTTGTAAGGATTGGTATACTAACAATGTGATGGAGGCTCTTGCCATTTTATACACTATGGAGAGTGGTTGTGCTCTTGGGTGGAGACGATCATTTGTGAATCTAATTCTTAGGTGGTTGTGTTTGTGCTAAAGAGGCAGCGGTTAGAGGATGTCAGGGGGCATTTGGTTGTTATTATAAAACAGATTCTTAATCTATGTGCTTCCTTGGAGTCTATTTCTTTCTGTCATATTCCTCAAAAATGGAATGGGGTTTCAGATTGTTTGGCTAAATGGGCATATAATCACTTGCAAGATTGGAATATTGTGGAAAGGGATCAATTACCCCCGGATTTGTCTCAAAAGTTGAACCAATTAGTAGAGATTGATAGGGATGTGTAATGCCCTTGTTTTGTATTGCTCTTTTTTTATTTGAATAAATTTTTACCCCTCTTTTAGTTTAATATTTTTATCAGAACCTACATAGAAAGCAAGTATCTTCATCTACAAGCATTTTTGGGGGTGTGGGAGGCTTTATATTCAATCCTTCCTCTCTTTACTTTGAGAGTCATTTGCTCTCTCTATTTAGGCAATGACAAAGGGGGCTATTTGTTGTAAATTTTTCATCAAGACAACAAATTCCCTAAATGTTAAATAACTCAAATTTATTTTCTAAAATTGCATCAATTACACAAGATTTGAAACTTAAAAATGCAAATGCATAAAACAAATACAAATAATTACACCTTCACATTATCTTCTCATTCTTTTGAAAAATGTATAAGCAAACCTCTACAAGTTGTTCACCATAGATACATGGTAATCTACATGTACTATTTTGTTCTTGTATATCACATTATTCTAGTTCACCATTCCCTTCTCATCATAGATTCTCCAAAATAGTTTAGTTATTGAAGCACAAACCATGGCTTTATTTTGTCTAACCCAATTTATATCCATTTCCCCAAGATACACTTGCCACTTTTTTATTTTTTCGAATTTTAATTTACAGCTAAAAAACAAGCAATAAAAGAATTTATATTTAACAATAAAAAAGTGTTATAACTTCTTGCCTCCCATAAAAGACCGTCACTTTCTTATAACACACTCTCATTTTCAATAGATCTTTCACATCTATTTTGATATAATTTGTTTGTTAAATTGATTTGCTATCTTCAATCAATTAATTTATCACATTAATATTTTGTATTTCGTCTTTATCTACCATCACATTTCATTAACAAAAACTTAAAAAACACTAATAAAAAGCCAATAAAAGATCATTTACCAAAAGTTGAAAATCTATGACCATATCTTTTAAATGAAATACAAGTGACATGTTGAATAAACCATCTTTACCATGAGCCCAATTGAAAGCATTCCTTGCATTAGAATATTACATTAAAAAAGTACTCAAAACTACTTTAAAAAAAAAAAAATCATGATCTAAAAGTTGAAAATCAACGACCGTATCTTTAAAATGAAATGCAAGTAGTATTTCAAATAAAATATGTTACCATAAGTCCAATTGAAAGCATTCCTTACATTAGACATTAGAGTATTACATTGAAAAAATACTCAAAACTATTAAAATTTTGATAAGAGTATGTCAATATATAATATAAGGCATGCTCAATAGTTACAAGACGTGTCTTAAATCAAAGCCTTTATAGAAGCAACAATTAAAGGGAGAAATTACAAAATCAACGAAACTAAATTTTGAAAACTTTTTTTAATATTTGAAAGGAAAGTTAAGCTACTCGATGAAAACTAAACAATTTAAAAATTTAAAAATATAAATATATAAGGGATCTAGGGGAGAGGAGCCTATAGTGTAGCGGGGTCTAATAGTGGGGATAGAAGTAGTCCTTAGTGGGCCCCATAGTGGAGCACCTTAATATCCAATTGTAAAACGCTTTTTATCCATAAAGTACACAAACTAACAAATCATGTGATGCCACATCAACACACCAATAAAACATGACTTAGTGCACCACTATCAGTCTCACTTTTTTTTGTGCCTTTCTGGATATCTCAATAAAACGCATGTTGATGTGGCATCATATTTGATGATGTGGCCCTAAAGCGATATATAGAAGCACATGAGTTGCCAAATAAACAATTGTACAAAATTAAAAGTGATTTGAAATTTCACATAGAATTTTGAGAAACGCAAAGTTAGGGTGCTCCACTATGGGCCCCTCTCCCCTATAGGTAGCCATAAATTTCAAAACTAGAACTCCCTATCAAAACCCATTTAAACTTGTCTCCATCAAACACTTTTGATGCAATCTCTCGATCTGTTTTTATTGGAGAACAATACACTTAAACAAATCTGAAATGAAAATAGTAGGAAGAAACAAATTTTCACAAAATATATTATAAGTGGATTCAATCTCTCACCATTCCTACGGTTCACAAAGAGGGAGGGAGTATGCGTAGATTATGACTAGTCATCCTTGAATATTCACATTGTTCAAACAAATGGAAATCATGGCTCAAAGGCATGAAAATTAGAACACTTCCTTGCTCGACGCCAAATATGATTTCTATAAAATCTACAGCAGACACAGAGGCGCCCCAAGAAAGATATAACAGTTTGCTCGATATGTTTTAATGCTCTCCAAACAATGTGCCATTTGGATCTAACACTCTTAATTCTTATTGTGTTCTGGACTTGGAAACGTAGTGATCCTATGTTCATCAAGAGAACAATTTGGATTGTTGGATGCTATTCTTCGTTTGTTTGGTTCTACAGAATAACAGATTGGGCACATCATATGTTCAATGCTTCTATTTTTCTGCCAGAGCCAGGGGCCACTGTAGTTACTAAGTATACATTCTTTTGTCTCCTTAACTATTTGCTATAAACAGTGTACTTTTGTAGCCTGATATTTTAGAATTTTATGAAATGTAACATTTGAGAAAGGTTAGAGCTTATATATATGCCGTGGAACATAGCAATCATACTATGAAATTCCTGGAACTCAATACAGTTCATATAAATAAATAAATATATATATATATATGAACTGCTTGAAGTGTTTTAAAAGTCCCAAAAGATTACCAGCATACAAAATAGACAGAAACACTTGCAGCAGAGCAATTTTTCACAGAAAAAGATAACACATACACTGTTTTATTCATTATCACTGGTTATATAAAGAGTTTACAAAAATGCTGTTTATAACAGTAAAAACAAAATGAAAATTTCAAAAACTAAAAACAGCAAAGCAAAAGATAAACAATGAAACTAGAAATACAATCTGAATCTACAGAAAGGCAGCGCAGCACTCGGAGATTCGGAGATTCACATCAGTTATCAACAATGCTGTCCCACCTTGCAAACACCATGGAACATAGCAGTTTTACAACAAAATTTGTGAACTCAATACAGTTCAAGTCTTGTGTCTTCTCAAAATAACACAAGGAATTAAGGGAAATTGAACTTCGCCTCTGCAAAGCAAAACAAACAAATTTTCCAAAAATTTATCTGTCGGCAGATTCACATCATTACCATCACCAAGAAAAAGTATTTAGCTATCATCGAGAACATGTAGAAACTCCAATTTACAACAGACGGGGGTCAATTGCCCATCATCCATCGAGCAATCTGGATTCCAAACAATAGGGAGATAAATCAAGAAATAATTGTATTTATCATAATTCCAGTTCATCCATTACAAAGAACATAATGATATTTGTCCCCCTGATATAACATGAGACATACTAAAATGCAGTTAGAAAGCTAAAGCAATGACAAAAACTCGTCCAATACTTTTGTGCAGCACAATAGGCATTCCGTTTGACTTTGACCTTTGTTGGATCACTTCAAACTGTACAAAAGAATGCAATGTCAATTACAATCAAGATAAAAAGTAATAAAATAACATAAACTGTATAAAGGATGCACATATTCCATACAAACTAAAATAGGCACAATTCCAATTCTCAAGTCTCCCAACGTAAGAGTTCTGAAATTTTGCGTAATTCAGCCTCAAAGCCAAAAAAGGTATCGGTAACTACAATCTCTGGTTAGTAGCTGTAATAGTTCTTAAAAAAGGGAAAATAAATGTAAACCCTTGCAATCCATAGGGAAACAGCCAAGACTTTTAAGTCAAATCTTGTCAAGCATTAGGCACCATTTCAGTCAAGACTCAGACACAATTTTTATTCATCCTTCATTGATCTCTTATGTTGCAATCTTTTTTTAAAAAAATTAATGCGATTTGGAGCAGATCAAGATTGAAATTTGAAATTATTTGGGACAGATATATTGGGTTTTCTATCCTTTAATGTTTGTGACGACGTCAACTTCTCCTGCAGGTTCACAATGGGTACAACCAACATGGACCCACAAGGAATCTGAGGTGCCCAGGGCCTAGACCTGAATGGAATCCATTCAATACAGCACCCAGTTCTACTGAACCCAGTAACATAGACTAAATATACTGAAATAAAAGAAAATATAAAAAATCTAAGTTACCGATTCGCCACTCCCAGCCTCTGGATACGATACGATTCGTACCGGATACGAAATTCAGATTCGGTACGATTCAGATTCGGACAGGGTACGAAAATTGGACTGTGGATTCGCCTTGGATTCGAAACGCCACTGTGGATTCGTCCAGGATACGCCCAGAAGAATCCAACGCGAATCTGATGCGAATCCAAACGTCAAAACACCCAAAAAACCCATATATTTGCGTAGCTTGGGTTAGTTTTTTTTCTGATTGTCCTTACATATATTTTTTTTCAATGTAGGTACAGGTATCCGTGTAGTTTATAATTCAACTAGCTCTAATTCAATGGACCTAAGGATGGAAAGGAATTCCAAATTTGATCAAGCATCAACTCTTTGGCAACATGTCACAATGATTGAGCTGCAAAAAGGGATAAAAAACCACCCTTGAATCTGCACTTTATTATGCCTCACTGGCAAAACAAAACCTCACTGGTTACATTTAGTGTCTCACTGACATAGCCTCACTGGCAAGAATCAAAACCTTCACTAGGTACAATTTGTGTTTCACTGACATGACATTTGTCTCACTGACATGAATGATTACATCTCAGATTTGGATGAAAAGGAAATACACAGAGGGTCTCTCTGTTTCTATACAAATCACTATCCTTCTGCAATTCAATGTCTATTCAAATGCATATCCACAGTCAACTCTGTCAACACAAGAACACCCTAATACATCCAATGACATCATAAGAACTTCTGATTACAAAAGCATCATATACTACATGAAAACACTTTAGTTCACAGCATATTCTCATCTATACTGAACACCTCCCTCTTTGTATAGAAAATCTTACCATTCTGCCATTACACTCTGTTATACGTGAAGAGTCCCTAACTCTGTTTAAGCCCTTCAGTACACAAGATCTAATGCTGCAGGTGTCTTCAATTTGAGCACCTTGCTGGAGGTATCTTTGGACTTGTAGTCAATGCCATAACAAGTAGAAGAGCTTGTCTAGTCTGGTGAAAACTTACTTGTGTGCAATGACCAGGCAAGGAATTAGAATTTGTCTAGGGCCAAACAAACATGGATTGCCTAAGGAGTAATTTCCCTCTTATATCAAAGAGTAAGAAGCAAATAGTGCAATCGGAGAAGCAAATAGTGCAATCGGGAAAGCAAAATAAGAATCCCATCCTTTAGCCAAGAAAGGATTGTGCAAGCCACCTACAAGGTCATCTTCCACTTCTCCAATAGTGGCTGCCACACATTCTTTCATTCTGGCATCATCTTCCCAAAAACACTTGACATTTTTATGTTTGAACTTTAATTTATAATTTTATATCATGACATTCGAGTATCACTAATATTTTAATATTTGACTATGAAAGTGGTGATGTATTTTTGCTATGTTATTAGACTATTAATATGGTGGTATATTCTGAACTTCATTACTGCTGCAAATATGTATATATTTCTGATTTTTATATGTTTTTTGTATTGCCGTACCCAGGCCGTACCCAACCCCAAATTTATTTTTTTGCCGAATCCCGTACCGGATTCTCGTACCCGTACCCGAATCCAAAAACGAATCGGTAACTTAGTAAAAAATTAAAATATTGAACCATAAATCTAAAGATAGCAAATTATAATTAAATAAAGAATATTAATAATAAAAAATGAAAATTTTAAAATCCAAGATAACATAACTATTAACAACTTTATTTAAAACTAAGTTAACAATTCTGGTTCAGTTTGAATTCACAGATTTGGCAAAAAGAAATTGGGGTTGGGTTTGTTTTGGGTTCAACTGTACAAAAACTACATCTCGCCTTTGTTCAATCCAAATTACCAATTCCCATTATATCCTCCAAGCTATAATAGTAAACCATAAAGGCGTTGACTTCATAGAAGCATATATTGGGAAAAATTGGGGAAATCACAATTAATCATGGAACAGTGAAATTTTTTTATTTTCTCCCTGTAAAAAACATAATTTTTATGAAATATTGTTGACTGCTGCTTTTGACTTGTTTTCTCCAATTTCTGCCGATTTTTCTGAATATAATCACAATTTTTTGGAGGGCAAGGTTCCAGTTTGTGTTAAAATCTAAATTAAATATTTTAAAATATTAAATTTTAATTTATTAAGTTTGGGGCCTCCTCTCCTCAATGCCTTCCAACCGGTGCTAAGAGATTACTCGCTCGAACATGCTTCCCTTATTTACACAATTTCTTGACAAGCCATGGATCCAGCCACAGCATTTCTATCAACCTACGGTCTGACCTGGTTGCTAAGGCTTCTTTCAACTCGCCAATATAAAACTAAATGAAATAAAAAAACGTAAATAAGAAAACCCTAAAACCATAGTTGCCGCGAGACTGGTACCGGTATCAGTAAGGCCTTTTTTTTTAAATAGGAGATGTGGGTTACTTGGAGAGGCCCTTTTTTAATATAAAAAAAAAATTAAAAAAAAAATTTATAGAAAATCTGAAAATATGATGACATTGAACTTTCAAAACAATAATTTAATCACTCTTAGATGCGTCAAATACATCATGCTTTAATTTTTAAAGTTTCAAATGTTTAAAGTTTTTTTAGGTATTTTAGCGGGAGACGTCATTTTTTGCAGCAGGAGACGGCAGGGTACTCGGGGACGGCAAGGGGACAGCAAGGGACCGTCCCCCTTTTTGCAAAATTTTTAGGAAACGTCCTCGAAACGGGGGGACGGCAAGGGGACGGCAGGGGACGGCTGACCAGTCCTGGGGACGGCCAGGGGACTTGGGGACGGCCAAGGGACAGGGGACGGGGACGGCCAAGGGACTTGGGGACGGCCAGGGGACGGCTAGGGGACTTGGGGATGGCCAGAGGACTTCTAGGAGTCCCCTGGCTGTCCTCGGGATAGTTAGCCATCCTAGAAGTCCCCTGGCCATCCCTAGGATGGTCAACCGTGCCCCGCATCAAAGCATGGTCAAAACAAAACATAAAACACATTTTCATAGCAAGGGAGTGTGAACTTAATTATGTCCACCCATTAAATAAATTGGTGCCACTGCTTGTTGTCTTGAAACTTTGGATAAGTGTAACTGATACAATTATTCAAGAATCAATATTGGTTTATGTACTGAGGTGCCAAGATGAATTCCAGTGAATAACCCAACACTCAGTGCTTGTTCTCAATGCTGTGCCTCATAAATAAGTCTCACAGGTCTTACTCTATTGTGAAGATGATACATAGCGGGCCTTGGGACATCTGATCATGCAAAACAATAACATGGTAACTGTGCAGATTATTTGCCTAATGCAACTCTCTATCATTCTCAGAAGGCTGCACTCCCTTGTTCCAATTATCAATAAACAAAAAAATTATCATCAGTTTTCTTAGTTCAAAATCAAGTTTTCCATTGAATTAATTCTAACTTATTCATTAAGATCGATGCATACCCAATAAACCATATCAACTTGAACACAAATGTTATATGTGAATGTTCTATAATGTATATTATGCATGCCTTATCCATGTTATCTATTTAACATTTAAAATTTCCCTATATTTTTATATAGTCGTCCCCTGTCGTCCCTAAATTTGGCCTCAAAAATCGGAAACTTGGGGACTCGTCCCGCCGTCCCCTGCCGTCCCCGTACCGGAAACTTGGGGTAACCTTGGAAAATATTAATTAATAAAATAATTAATGTTTAAGTTGTCAAAAAAGATTAAATTAAAAGACAACTTAAATTAATTATTTTAAAAAGGTGTGCAAAGTGACTTAAGTTCTGGAAAAAGTTAAATTAAATTAATTCACTTTTGGGTAAAATTAAGGACTAATTCTTAAAAAGAATAAAAATAAAAGCAAATTGAAGGAATTCAAGGAGGTGATGGGCAGTTACGGAGAGGAAAGAATAAAAGCATCTTGGAGTTCTTTTGCAAGAGGCTAGAATTTTTTGGTTTTGGGAGAACAAACATTTGCTGGTTGAACAAAGTTCACCACAGCCTTTTGGAGAACGGAAACCCTCTGAAAGAAGATTAGTTTCGGTGGTGAGATTATCCACCTTGACTGGTACTAGCGAAAATCACTCAGATTTCGCAGTCAAATTCAACAGTCAAAATTATAGAAATTCGCGACTTCAGAGTGCATAATAAGTTGCAGATTTACAGTGACGAAGATAATATTTATATTTATCAATTGTGCAAAGATAGCCATACTAAGGGGGGTCTACAAGGACCTCTTCAAATCTGAGGATGATGGGGCTGACTGTTTGGGGGCTAGAAACAAGCTCAAGAGATTGATGCCTAGGAAAATTTCTGAAGATGACAGTATACAATTAGCGGCTGAGATTTCCAAGGAAGAAATCAAAAGAGCAATCCTTGCCATGAGTAATGATAAATCTCCGGGGATAGACGGTCTCCCCGTGGAATTCTACAAGGTCTTCATTGATTGGATTTGTGAAGATCTTCACCAGGTATATATGGAAGCCCTTGCAAAAGGGTCCTTGGTACATTATATTAACCAAGGCCTAATCAAATTGCTACCTAAAGAAGGTGATAAAACACTAGTTAAGAATTGGAGACCTATCACTCTGTTGAATGTCTCCTATAAAGTGCTTGCAAAAGTTCTTGCTATGAGGCTTACCAATATCCTCCCCAAATTCATAAACTCAACCCAGACTGGGTTTATCAAAGGGAGATACATTCTTGAAAACTTGATAACTAGCTGGGAGACTCTTGATTGGGCCAAAAGATCACAGCAAAATGTGGCAATGCTCTTACTGGATTTTGAGAAGGCCTACGATAGAGTGGAATGGTCTTTCTTAAAAATGACTCTGGAAGCATTTGGGTTCCCACAAGGCTTCACCAGGATGATTAGTACCCTCCTAAATGATGCATCTGCTATGATAGATGTGAATGGAGCTAGGTCAGAAGCCATTAAGTTGGAAAGGTCAATTAGGAAGGGATGTCCTATTGCCCCTGCCTTGTTTGTCATTGCCTCAGATGCCCTTCATTATCTGCTAAGGGACAACAATTTATCTCCTAAGGTGAGAGGGGTCTATCTACCTGATAATAATGAGCTCCTTAATATTCAATTTGTAGATGATACTTCTATTTTCTTGGATTTGGACGAGGAAAACTTCAACAGGTTACTAACCAAGTTAGATCTTTTCTGCCTAGCCTCTGGCGCCAAGGTTTCAAAGGCTAAGTCTATTGTGCTAGGGTGGCTTGACAACCCCCCTAGCTGGCTGCAAAAGTTTGATCTTAAGTGGGGAGGCCCCCAAAAACAGGTAAGGTATCTGGGGATACCATTTTCTGTATCTCCCAACCTAAAAGAAATGTGGCACTAGCTGAAAGAAAAAATTGATAAAAAATTGAATAGCTGGAATAGGCATTACCTATCCCTTGCTGGAAGGGTTCAAGTTTGCCAAAAGATACTTTCTTCATACACTCTGTACTTTGCCTCTGTTTGGTTCTTTAATAGCTATCAGGTCAATGAAGTTCAAAAGCAAATAGAGGGTTTCTCTGGTCCGATGGGAAAGGCAAGAAGAAGGTACATTCTGTCAAATGGGCATGGTGTTGCCTAGAGAAAACCTATGGTGGTCTAGGTCTAAAAGACCTGAAAAAACATGGTATTGCCCTTGCAGCGAAGTGGGTCATCAGGGCCTTGGATGGGAATGAACCTTGGAAGGTCCTGATTAGGAAGAACATTTCTCAAGCTATCCCCAAAATGGCAAAGTCCTGGAAGGCACTGCCTTTCAGTGATCTCCTCATCACCAAGTATCCAATTGTACCTGCAGGATCACTGGTCTTCAGAAGTATCTGGAAGGCCTGGGAAGTTATCAAATGTAAGTTCTCTAGCCCTCTCCTAACTAATTCAATAACTTTTTGATCCACCCTAGCAGATCCATCTGGTGGAATTTAGAGCATAATGGTAAGCCCTTAGCTCTTTTGCAGGGTTGCTCAGCAAAAAAATGGAACCTAATGGGAATTAAAACTTTCAGCAACATTATAGGGGGTGGATCATTGGTTTGTTGGGACCAGTTGAGAAAGGACTATGGAATACCTTCCTCCAACTTCAGAACTTACTCTGTTTTAAAAGAAGCTTGTAACTCTTGGCTCCCTCTTCAAATGGAAAAATGGAAAGATGAGCCAATGGTCTTACAATGGCTAGGCACTCTCCCTCTACAGGAGGTTAAAACTAAAACTATTTATAAAGAACTCCTTGCACCTTGCACTCCTTCTGATTACCTGAATAAGGTCTGGAAGACTAATCTTGATGATAAAGTATGGCAAAAAACATTCTCTTATCTGTGGTATAATGGAATTGATGCTAAGAAGAATTGTTTCAGGTGGCTTGTTTTACTTCATAAAGTTCCTTTTAAATTCAAAAATTCTGATGTTGCTATGTGTGATATTTGCAGAGTTCCGGAAAATGTCTACCATATTTTTTTTGACTGTCTTTATTCTAATGAAATTTGGAATATGTTTTGGCATGATCATGACTCTTGGTGCTCATACAGGAAGCTCAATTGGAAAGAGATTCTAATGGGTTTTGATGTTAAACTAAGTAAAGAACTTCATCTCTTTTGGTTTATTCTAACAACTAAAATTTTATGGGTTATTTGGAAAGCAAGGAATGAGGACAAGTATAGTGGGGTCCGGAGGAATCTTACTGAGTCGAATAAAAGACTCACTTTTTTTAATGTTGCTTTGCAGGTTGTGGAAATCATGAATTTAGCAGAAAGTAACTTTCCCAGGCTAATCCACAGTGGCACAATGCCTGTTCACTGGTCACAAGGGCACCCCAGCTTGGCTGTTTTCATCCAGGCATTGAGGATCTTCAAAGAGGAGTACGCTGATCAAGTCAACAAGGTGAAATGTTGCAAAGACGCCAAAAGCTCTCAATTGTCCAGCATACCCAGCCATGAAACAGAGGAAGTTTTTTCTAAAGATGAACTTGATGTCATCAGTGTATTAGCCAGCTGCAATTCTGAAAATAACTGTTAATGCTGCATGTGTTTGTTTTCATTCTATATCTGAAACAATGGGTTTATTATTTCTGTTTTGGGCTTCTCTGTCTCTGACCGGACTGTGAAGCGACCAAGTTTATTCTGGGCTTCCTACTGTATTAAATCTGTCCTGTTCTTTATTTCTGTTGCAGCTAAGAGCTATATAGCGCTGTAAACAGTGAACAGCTGTAATGTGTTTACATTATCTTAATACAAAGAAATCTAGTGGATTTGCTTTGGGATCTGCAAAATTCAGTTTGGGCTCATTCAAAACAAACCCACAAACAAAAATGCAGCACACTATCACAATCCCAGGCCAAATTGACCCAGAATCCAAACTGGGTTCAAGCTGGACCCAAATCCAGGGACTACAGAACACGAACCAATAATATAGATTCAAAACACAAACCTAAGTTTCCAGGTGACCATGATTTTGCATTCTAACAGCACACAGTGTCACAATATTTTTACGCAAGTTTCTCCCTTCTCTTCCTATGCAAATCAACTACTAGAGGTAGGTGGATTGGCAAGTTCAAGTTTGCCACTAAGCTTGTCCATGATGTCAAAACCTAGGAGTACAAAATTTAAATGCTCTATAAGGCAAATGAAAAAAATAGTGTCTCACAGGGCATCAACCTAAAGAGCTGCCTTTATCTTTCACCTTTCATTCTAATTGGTTTTTCCCTAGAGATGAGAACAAATTCTATATTGCACTCAATCTTCACTTTAACAGCACTGCAGCGATGCGGCTCAACATAAAAGTATGAATTACCACAAACAAGAAACTTCCAACTTCCCTCTCCAAAACATATTTTGGAACCAAAAATACTTCCAATTGTATATTTTCAAAGAAATTCACATCTTACACAGTTTAACAACAAATTCCCATTTGACATTTAGAAATAAACCCTCAGTGTGTTTGCCATGATTAATCAACGAAAAAACTAACCTTTGGAGGAAGAATCTTCTTGAGGTTTCATTGCAGGGAAGAGCAGAACTTCCTGAAAGTCGCATGCAATTATTAGCTCTTATATCAAGCAATTGTGTATCTCCAGAAATAAGCAATCAAGCAAACAAAACTGACCTTAATATTCTGGGAATCTGTCAAAATCATGGCAAGACGATCTATCCCCATTCCCCATCCACCAGTTGGTGGCAACCCATACTCTAATGCAGTACAAAATGTTTCATCTAAGGCCATTGCTTCATCATCACCAGATTGCCTGTCCTGAAATATTTGAAAGCATACAAAATGAAAATCATTTAGAAAACATTTAGATAAAATATTTATCTGCAGCAACCAAACATACAGCTTCTGACCAGTTTCTGCCAGGTTTAATTCGTCAATTTAAAAAAAAATTAACTAGTCAAACCCTAACCTAGTGAACAGTTTAATCTATATTTAACTTGCAAAAAATGATCTCAATGCTCAAGCAATAAATACTGTGTCAAACACATCCAAGAAGTAATAAGAATATTAACAAACAATAAAAACATGGATTCTCTCCATCGCACAAAAATACATATCAAAGAATGTAGAGTTTGAACTAACACAGCACTGCCACTTTCAAAAACCAATCATTAATCTTACAGAAGAAAAATATAAGCCCAAATGGACACAAAGAGATTCTTATTCTTAAATTTTTAATTTCTAGAAATCATAGAAACTAGAAAATGGTGTACCTATGTTTCACAATGCATGACAAAATTCAATGGATAAAGAATTTCCATGAGATGGCAAGATATGGATGCCCAAGAAATCAAATGAGGATGAGGAAGTACCCCTATACGCCAGAGCAGTGTAAATTGTACACAACGATTATACAGAAATTGAAAAAAAAAAATTATTATGAGATTCACAAAGGTGCGAAGCATATCATGGCATATGCACAAACTACAATGCATAACGCATACCTCTTCCCACTGATTCAGAAAATAGAAAATAGATGACCCCTACAAATGTAATTTTGAAAATTTCAAAGGAATGTATTGAGCATAAAAGAACACAACATGAGAGGGTAATAATCTTTTAGAATAAAAGGTTCACAAGAAAACCTAATAAAAAAATCAATTTATCAGGCATATGTGTAATGATCAATATGAACCTTTTCACATGAATCAGATGTTAAAACATTGCAATTAAAAGTATCGCATCACTCCAGCTGCCTTAAAGACTTCAAAGAAACTTGTTTTAGTTTAAGGTGATAGTCAATATATTGAGGTATATATGTCTTCCTTCAAAACAGGTTCCAATCTAGAATGACACATGCATTCTCATTGTGTATAACAATCAACATTCTCTAAGGTAAGTAGAAGACAAATACTATTAGACAATATAAAGTGCAAGAAAGAATCAGAATTGGTAACCTATATTTACCGTATACACACTTCTACTTACTGTAATTCACCATATACACAGTATAGATAATTCAAAAAATCAATGATTCTCAAGGTTAAGCCCAAAATTAAGGCAATGGATACAGAAGCAAGCTGGTTAGAGAAAATCTAGGTACCTTGAGCTGATCTGCAAAGCGCTCACGCTGGACAACAGGATCATTAAGTTCAGTATATGCGTTGCACAACTGCAAAAGACAAATATAACATTTCATATACCATGAGAGAGCAAGCTTCAAACCCTAGCATATGCAACGATCATTGTTCTTTGAACCAACAATATTTAACTAGTCTTTAACTCTGTAAAATTCCATCATTAGATGCACCCAGTAGTGTTAAACAAGATGCAACAGTACAAACTTTATCCATTCTTATGTACTTTAAGAATGAATCTTTTCCTTACCTCATTAATAGCAACTGAAGAATTCCATCCACACACTACCAATGAAATCTATTAATTAATAAACCACAATCAACATAAGCAGCTAGCTGAAATACCTCATGCTTATTCACGAACAGTTCAAATCGCTCAGTCAATTCTGGTCTGGTTCTGTGCCACTTTGCAAGAGGGCTCATGATCTGGGGATGATTTATGATGAAGGAAGGATTCACACACATTTCCTCCAAGAAATGCCCAACAAGCTGCCAGTCCATTTAAATTCCAAATGGATAAAAATTTCTAGTGCATCCATAAATATAGCAAAGCCTAACATTCCATAGGTTTCTATAGCTAATGCAACATTAAAGTATAATACCCTTATTGCATGCAATTGAAAGTTATTGCATATCCAAGAAACAAATTTATCTGAGACAAACAAGACTGAACTGCCCAATAGATAATATTTTAGTGTGTGTGTGTGTGTCTGTGTGAATTAGCATAAACAAGAACACAATCACCATCATACATAAAACCAAAATAATCTTCTAGTTAAGTCTGATGTCCAAGCAATACATCAAATAGTACAACTAGTGTGTGACAATGAGTATATGCCTGGTTTTGTTAAGAATTATGTAGTCGTTACATTTGTTAGATTACCCACATATTTATATGGTATGAAAGATGTTCACCAGCTTCTTGGAATTCTGCCTAAAATCAGCACTCCTGACCCTCAAACATTATTTCATTTGTCAGATTATTCATATTTATGTAGAACAAAGAATGTTTAGCAGCAGATTATTCTTCTGCATAAAATCTGCATTCAAGTTCCTAAAAGACAATCTTTTATTTTTTCAAAAATTTAACAACCATCGTAATATCAATCACACAAGATCTAATAATTATGCAACACAAGAAAAACACACAATTTACGTGGAAACCCTTACAGGAGAAAACGACAGAAAAATATTGCTTTATTGAATCTCTTACAATTTTAGTAGGCACCAAAGCTATTGGAGACACCAATCTCCGCTCAACTTCGTAGGCACCAACCCACCGGAGATGTCAATCCCCACAACTGGGCACCAACCCAGCAAGAGACACCAATCTCTTCAATGTGAAAGGCACCAACCTCTTGTAAAACAAGGTCTGCTCAAATCTGCTATAATCTCCCCTTAGATCTGTTATAACTCCTTCCCAAATTTTGCTTCAAATGTTAAGATCATTATGTTTTTTTTTTTTTATTATTGGACAAATCGCTACCTTAGTTGGTAGCACACATCTATTAATATCAAAATTCAGTCCTTTACATCCAGCATTGCTACATACTTATAGACTAGCATCCAAACTAGCATCCAACACATAAAGAACAAACAATTACATCCACAGTCAAGCTTCCAACAGACACAGATTTCATTATAGCACCTACAAACTGTGGACACTTCCACCCCATGACTGCCTTCCTCGTTCCCACCAAGCCGCACAAAATACCCCTTTTCACCAGCATTTGAAGAGTGGGGAAGGCAAGAGCCTTCTCCCCCGACCTTCGAAGGTTGAAGACACACATTACCACCGTGGTGGCATACAGGGAGTGCCATCCAAAAGAAAGTATCCCCCTTACCATTGACAGCGTAGGATACGCCTTGCTTTTGGGACCAAAAACCTCCTGTATGGAACCTACGTGACTTCCTTATGCTCCTCAAGTGACAGTAAAGGATCAACCAATCCCCAATGCTTTGGGTTATTCGATTCCCTTACTGCAGTAGTTTGGTTTACACCTTCGTTGGATAAGGCATCTGCCACTTTATTTGCCTCACGATACACATGGCTTAAACTATAATCTTCAATCAGATCGAGAAGAGGAGTTAATGAAACCAGCCATCTCTTCAATTTCCAGCTTGGGACTGTTCTTGTGCTGGCAGCCCGAATTATGATTTCAGAATCGCCCTCTATGTCTACACTCTTTAAGTTATTGTCCACACAATATTTCACACCCGCCAACAATCCAGCCACTTCTGCATCGTTATTAGAACCTGCTGGGAGATTTAGCGAAGCTGCCCAAATAAGCTTGCCTTGATCATCACGCACAGCAAATCCAGCCCCCGACTGACCTGGGTTACCCTTTGAAGCGCCGTCAAAGTTCAGTTTGAGTCTGCCTTTAGGAGGTAATTTCCATTTAATGCTAGCTCTGTGAGATTTGGCTTTCATTAGATTGCCCTTCGGAGATCTTATTAAAGGCCAGTTCTTTATCATCAGTTGATCCCAAGAGGAGAAAAAGGAGTAGCGCCTGCAGCTAGCTTTCACATTAAAATGCTCACTAATGCCAACTTCTATTCCACCAATTACCTTATGCACGGGAGCTTCCTTATCTTTGAAGATTCTGGCGTTTCTTTCCCTCCATAAATGCCAAATTATCATCGCTGGCACCTCCGACCACAACCCAGCCATAGCCGACCCTTTACACAGCTGAGGCCAAGAGGAGAATATGTCTTTGATGCCTTTGATCATTATGTTTTAGAAGCAATGCTATATAATTATTTTCTTATATTTTGTTGTTGATAGATAGCTACCTTTTGAGAGCTGATACTTTGTTAGATTGATTAATAACTATGCTTACCCAAGTTTCGGGGATGGGAATGTGCATACATATTATATAATAATTATAACAAGTTAAAGAAATTCAAATGCTTTCATGGTGAATGTTCATACATATTATATAATAATTATAACAAAATGCCCAAAGGCTCCATGTTTCAACTATAAAATGACATAAAAACATAGAAAACATATGGCTCCAAATTAAATGGGCCTTTTGCATAGGTTTTGAGGACTTTGGAAGGACATTCAAATGGGTTTGAAGTTGTTGGCCCTGTTACACTCCCACTCCCTGAAGAACCCCCAGTGGCTGCCATACTTCTATGAGTTCTACTTCTAGGTCTACTTCTTTCATGCATTTGAACCTCAACCTCCTCACTATCATTACTAGTACTCTCACTGCTGCTCATGACTTTTTTTGATTAAGAATTTAAGAGAGAGTTGCAATTTCAAATAAAAGAAAAAATAAACTTGCATGCCCTTCCTATGTGGTAAAAAATTGAAAAAAAAATTAAAAAATGGAAAACAAATGAAAAATGAAAAGCTTACCTCTAATGGAGTAGATTTGATGCCCTAGTCTCCTCACTATCATTACTAGTACTCTCACTGCTGCTCATGATTTTTTTTGGTTAAGAATTTAAGAGAGAGTTGCAATTTCAAATAAAAGAAAAAATAAACTTGCATGCCCTTCCTATGTGGTAAAAAATTGAAAAAAAAATTAAAAAATGGAAAACAAATGAAAAATGAAAAGCTTACCTCTAATGGAGTAGATTTGATGCCCTAGTCTCCTCTTTCAACTATTGTTCTCTCCTCTTTCACTTGTTGCTCTTCACCTAAGTTTGCAAATGTCAAAATGAGAATGTTTTTTTCTTTTTGGTTTTTTTGATAAGTGAAATAGCTTTAGGTTTTGTTTAAAGGGGTGGGGGCGTCCTTGTGGGTCCGTCCATCCCTTTTTTATTCAAAAATGTGTTTTTTTACAAAACAAATAAAGTGAAATGTTGTTGAACCATGGGTGACAGCTAGCTGTCCCTAGGACGATTAGGGGACTTCTGGAAGTCCCTTGGCTGTCCCGAGGACGGCTAGCCATCCCCTGCCTCTTTTGGGACATTTCAGGGACGCCCCTCTTTTTTTGCACTAATCAAGGATGAGAGGGGGACATTTCCAAGGCATCCCTAGGTCCCCGAAATGTTTTTGGTACGAGGATGGGGGTACCAAGGTAGGGGACGCATTCCCAAGGAGCACTGATTAATAATGGTTGGGATATGCTACTCCTTTGGAGCTTTGACTTTGATTGATTATTTGTTATATTTATCAAACCCATCAATATAAAAGAAAAACAAACCTTATCATAGTGGGAACACTTTCCTACTAAAAGGGCAAAAATAATGTTTTCTAGACCAATCTTGTTGATTGCTCTAAACACTATTCCATATAAAAATTTACATTTGACTATAATGTTGTCATTACATGAAAATTCAAGAGTTTCTTCAAAGGATTCCACATAGGCTCTCTATGGTCTGGGCCTAAAGCCACCCTCTTCAAACATGCAAAGCAAACATTGAATTCCTTAGTAAATCATGTAGAATTGATTCAACTAGAAAGGTAATATATATTTCATCCTGTCAATATTTTATACCAAATATTTCCTTCCTTTCCACTATCTTATGGATGTAAGAACACATCCCAATGTCATCAAACCACCATGAAAATATCAAGGAGATGGCATCCCCATATAAGGGATCTCCATGCATGCTCTCATAAAAGCAATATGCTCTGATGTTATAGATTTTGATCAAATTATTTGCTGAATTGTAATTTTAATCTATTTCACAGAAAAACTTCATGCACGTGGGTCTGATGATTTTTAGGCTTGCGCATGATATCTGATTTGAAATTTTTCTTATTTTCTTAATCATGAAAGACAGGGGAGGCATTGTTGTATGACTAGTTAATTTCAATGTTCCACAGGGACGTGTCAGGCCCCCAAATCCCCATGTTTCTGAGACAGGGACATCTCCGAGACATGGGGGAAACGTCCCTCCACCACTACCGTCAAGACGTCGTCGGGACGATAGGGACACCCAAGGCACCCAGGCCGAACCCTAATGGCGAATGGCCACCACCAAACCCTCCCAAACCCTATAAGACACCCTCAAATCCTCACAATTACTCACAAATTCACTCCAACTGCATGGTTGAAGAGGAGCAAAAGAGTGAGAGTGAAGGAGTCGAAGAGAGAGTGAAGTATTGCAAGTGCAAGAAAGTTGAGAAGCAAGAAGAAGAGGAAGAAGCTTACAAGAGGGATTCTACACCAAGTTGGGAGGATTATTCAAGCACAAGGTAGGATTCCATTACTAGTTTTTTTTTTTTAACTAGTTTCATATTCTAATTCATATTTTAATTTCATTCATAATTTCATAGACATGGCTGCAAGTGCATTAGCAAATAGCATATTAAATTTTAATCATTCAATGTTCATTGTTCATATTATCATCAATATTTTTTTTTTAAAAAAAATTTAAAATCATATTGATAGACATGGCTGCAAGTGCATTAGCAAATAGCATATTAAATTTTAATCATTCAATGTTCATTGTTCATATTATCATCAATATTTAAAAAAAAAAAAAATTAAAATCATATTGATAGACATGGCTGCAAGCTTTCATATTTTCTACCTCTAGGAGAGCAGAGAAGCTTGTGGTTGTACATAGTGGTTTGTGTCTCATTGATGGCAAGACACTTGTGTACAAAGAGAATCCAACAACACAGTGGGATGTAGAGCCAAAGGAGCCAGCACAGATTGATGAGACTGCTACAGTTAAACAAGCAAGGCTCGCTGGAATTAGTTTGGCGAAGCTTGACCATGAGTCCACTTCCAAAGTGATGGGGATGATTAGAGGCCTCACTTCACTACATTTTGTTATTTTAACATCATTGTACTCATTGTAATCATCATTATAAAATTTTGAATATAAAATTCGAATTCAACATTTTCATTGTTCAAACTTCAATGTTTTTTTTTTGGTCACCCAGGGGTGTCCTCGTGACTCAGCCCAGCGTTCCCTTTATGGAGCGAGCTGAGGCGAGACTAGTCCCCTGGGGATGCACACAATAGCCTGCAAACCACGTGCATCAGTTAAACCCAGGGCTCGGAGTCAAACCCGATTCAAACTTCAATGTTAATAACGTAATTGTTAATTAGTATTAATAGTTTTATGGTATTTTAAATTTTAGTTAGTAATTTCAATTTGCCAAAGTTTCATTTGTAAATTCAACATTGTAATTCTTATACATCTTTTTATAACTATTTTTCAAGTACTATATGTATATCAGCACCACCCCCCTACCACCCACTGCTACCATCCCCAAACTTAGGCCCTTGGTCGCCCCCTCCCCCCATCAGGAAACTCCTCGAACACTGGTTAATTCTTGAATATTTTATTAAAAGTCCAACATTAATAGTTTAATTGTAATTTTCAGCCTGTGTCCCATGTTCCCCAAAATCAAGCAGTTCCCCAAGTCATCTCAAAAAACACAGAAAACTATTTTTTAATCCAACCATGCCTAAAACTTCCTAACGCATTGCTTGTCATAAGTATTGATACAAAAACATTTGCAGAAATCCTTATTTTCTAAATGAGTATTTAATTTTATTTATTCAAATCTTAGGATTTTAAGCGTGCAGAAAAACAACCACTTGTGAAAGAAAAATACATTCTGATATATAGAATAACAAACACCAGATATGCCATTTGCTTACATTATAGTTCTACTGTTCTTATTTTACAGAAAGAAAATGCTAAGATTCCAAACGATTTAATGGTCTGGTATAGAAGCAGAAGCTTTATAATACACAACTACAAGCTCCTCTATATACTGATTTGAAAAATCATAAATTGTTTAAAGAATTATATTCATCATCACCATAAAATAAAAGTTGGAAACAAGAAAGAAAAAATATGACACAGAAATAGCAAGACCAATTTGAATAAAAACCATGCAGCCTTCAGAAGATTAACTTCAATGCATCAACTAACCTTGTCAAGCAAACGAGTCGTCGTTAGCGGAGGGGGGCATTTCACATCAAACTTCTCACAAGCGGCTATAAGATACTTATTTTCCTCATCAGATGACAGGTCTTTAGGAATGTTGAGACCAGCAACCTCTTCCAACCCCCCAATCATATCTATCCTCCTGAAGTGAAAAAGAAGATATAAACAATGCAACCTTGTTTTAAAAGCTATCAAATCATCTCAAGTAAATAGTCTAGAGTCCAGACAATCACAAAAATATATCCCACAAAACAAACCATTAGATAATATCACAAGTTCACAACCAAAAACTCACCTGAAAGGAGGAGTAAAATCAATTTCGATGGGATCCTTATCCACTCCATTAGCATGATATTTGATTTTATAACCACCAGTTAACTCCTTGACCATGCCTGACACATGGAAAGCAAGAAACAATTAATCTAGAGATATTGAAGTTTTGATTGTGTATGAAAGTAGTAATTGACTAGTGTCTGCTCATCATGTTCACCTCATTTTACATGTGAAGAAAATAATATCAAAAAACAATAAATTCTATGGTTACGAAGTTTGATAATAAACATTGTTGTCCTAACCAGACAGCATTTGCTCCGTGAGTTCCATCAAGTCATTATAGTCAGCATAAGCCATGTAAAATTCACACGTGGTAAACTCAGGGTTATGAGTCAAATCTATGCCCTCATTTCGAAATTGCTTTCCAATTTCATATACTCGATCAAGGCCGCCCACAATAAGTTGCTTCAGGTAAAGCTCTGGAGCAATACGCATGTATAACCTCATATTAAGTTCATTATGGTGAGTAACAAACGGCCTTGCAGCAGCTCCACCAGCGATCATATTCATCATTGGTGTCTCCACCTGTATATCAAATTTGGCTTAAGCTGGCAAAGTTAAGCTACATAATAGACAACAGTACCAAAATAAAATAGGCAAGATCACTACCTCCAGAAAATTAAGCCTGTCAAGAAACTGCCGTACAAAAGATATTATCTTTGATCTTGTTATGAATATATTTCTGACCTCTGAATTAACCATCAAATCTAGATAGCGTTGCCGATATCTTGTTTCCTGTCACTCAAAATTTCAAGATATTAAAGCCACAAGTCACTCACCAGACCACTGCATATTTAAAGAATAGTGAGACTTTTGTAGTTCTCCTTATGTGGATCAATCAGAACATAGAAAAATAAATTACAATTATTGGTTTTCAGTGACTACCAATAATACTCCATCACAAAATAAGAAACAATCTTTAGCAGTGTGATTATGAAACATATGCTTAAAAAAAAAATTGGCCAATGCCAGGTATTCAAGCACATTCACATAAAAAGGCCTAAGATACCTGATCTTTCAGGATATATTTTTCAGGGTTTCTGGTCTGACCAGGGGCCCATATGCCAAAACTTTTATCTCCCTCACTTTCCTGCATGTTGAACAAAACATTAGATATGGTGGGGAAAAGCTTCTTGATTTGTATGTAATGATATCTTTGGAGTAATCATTGAACCTTTTCCTGAGCACGATCATCCTTAACCCTCTCCTGAGCTCTTTGTCTTGGCATCATGTGTAAACAAGGTGATAGAACCTTGAAGTATGTTGGAAATATACTAAGCTCGCCCATTTTACTTTTTCCTGTAGCACAACATATCAACAATTTAGTTTGCAAGATTATTATCGATAGAATCACACTTTTTCTGTTACTTTTGTCACTAAATAAACTGCATGGTTAGGGTGAGTGGATAATCACATTTTCAAACCATATCTTGTTTCACTTTATATTCTGCACCTTTGCATTTACAATTAATAATAAAGCTATAAGTACAATGCCTATACAACTTCTTCAAAGAGGTTCTTCAAGTCCCCTTTCAAATTAAGCCTGAAGCCCACCCAATGGCATCACTCCCATAGCTTATTTTGCATCTACTACATTTCATTTGCAATGTCATCCTTCAATTTTTATCATTTCTTTGTTAGGTTCCTCTAGTGTGTCCCCATGACACATCCTAAGGGCAACAGAGAAAATTCTGTTCTGGGTGAAGAGTGCTTGGGTATGCCTTGCCTTGACAATCCATGAGACAACAAGATCCTCCCACACCCCCAAAAAAACTTCCCAATCATTAAAAAATCAGAAAAAAGAAAGAAAAGAAAATTGAAAGCTAAAAACCCTCAACCTAAAAGGAGCCACCAAGACCCACCATAATAGAAAACTGATAAATACACTAGCCCTTGCTCTTTTGTAATCACAAAAAAGAAGAGAGGATGATGAAGAGTAAGACCCCTGCAGACTGTAAAATACAATCACTTAAAATAAAATTTTAGAAAAACAAAATAAGGTAAAATAAGGAATTATATGAAACTTAGAAAAATACTTTCGACACAAAAAGCATCTCCAAAAAAATTCTAGCATGCCCAAAACTAGTGACACTGACAAAGGTTATCATTAAAAACTATATACTTTCACACTATATGACTTCCTATGCATCCAGTAAAACAGGAACTTATCATCCTACAAATAAAATTTGAATGACTCTGAATGCTACAAAAGTATGCCTTCATATTACATAGGGATTATTGTTAATATTCACTCCAGCTTTGTTTAATGCACCAGATAGCAAATTTGCCTGAGGAAAATATACAAGTCAATAAAAAGCATTAGCTATTGAACCATGTCCAAAAACCACAGACTAGAATATGAATCTGTGATTTACACAATAAATGGGTTGTGCAACAGCAAAGTATGTAAATGTCATATCTTTTCACAATGGCACAGAAAATTTATTCCAATGATGGAAGTTCAAACTGAATACTGGTCTCAAATAAAAGTGATCAACTATCTGAGGAGATCCACACACCTGGAAAGCCACGAATACCAACAATATCACCACGCTTTACACCAGCATGGTGCTTAACAAATTCGGCCTCTTCCATTCCTGAATTCCTGAAAAGCAGTAACAGGTAATGCATGTCAATGCAACAATGAACAGTTATATCCTGGGCGAAGATAGAACCTTCAATCTTAAGATTGAATTCACGATCAAGTTAAATGCTTGAGAAAAATATTTCACTGAACAGAAATCAATGTTAACTGAAATATAAGAAATCCCATGTGTGGAACCTTCCAAATCTCTGAGATGAACCATTTCTAGGACATATAAACCCTAAATCCATTTTTTGTGCAATCATAAGAGAAAAAGCTTAATCAATCCAGTATGTTTTTGTTGACTTCTCAACAGTACATTTGACTCCTCCACAGTTGAAAAAGATAAAGCAAGCTGAAAACACATGACGTAATGATCACTGAAAATAGCAAGCATTGAAAGTGTGTTAAAAAATGCATACAAATATCTCAACACAAAAGTTTCTGCATGGTCAATAAAGTTGGTCAACAATTAAAAGTTATGGGATTGGGTTTGAGATTCAGCTATGGCAGATCAACCAAAAAAAATTACCCAAGTTAGGCACCATTTGGGTACAGCCATACAGACAAATACATAAAGCATAAAAAATATTTTAAAACACCTATACATGCAAAAAAACATACAAAATTAACCACAAAACACAACTGTGATTGATTATTGAATGTCGAAATCTTAAACAGTATATCAAAACAATTCATATTTATATCATATGTTCAAAATAGAATAATAGTCAGTAGTCATTAGTCAAAGTACATCAACATCGTATAACTACACATGGAAAATCAAAATAAACAATAATATTACTCTTCATTGAGAGCATCAACATCCTCATTTAATTCATTAGAACAAGCAACACCAATGCCCACTTCCACTAGCTGTGTTATACATTTTTAATGTAACAAACTCATGCCCCTCATCATCAAACAAGAGTAAAGGAAAAAGTGCAAAGGAAGCATTTAAATTAGTCTGCTTTAGCACTGCATCCCAATGGTTTGATCCCCCATCGCCTTGTAGTTGACTTTCTTGTGTGAGATGGGAGCCAGCTTGCAATGGACATACACAATCTCCTCTCCTTTTTTTAACTGCCAACCAGCCACTCTTAACTGAGTGAATAAAATAATATGTACTACAGTTCCGTCTAGCAGAAGAGGAACTTGCAGCATATTGAGAGTCAAAACAGCCAATGTAAAAATTATAATTATTTTACAAATTTACAAATAATAAATTATAAAAGTTAAGGTGATTAAAAAAATGTAAGTAAATTAGAGAACTAAAAATACCTATCTGTAAATCTTGTGAAGATCAGATATATGAGAAAAAAAATCATGAAGCTCTGCAACGGTCATGGAAGCCTGCAACGGTCTAATGATCATGGCCGCGGGGGAAGAGGCCAGGAGGGACCAAAGGGCAACCGCAAAGGGAACATTGAGAACATCTGGAAGGAAGAGAGATGGGCCCGCCCTCAGAATAATGCTAAAAACGGTCGGTTTCTGGAAGATCAAGATCAAGGTGTTCAGAGTTTAAACAATCAAGGGCATGCGTCTAGAGGCAGACACAAGGGTGGCAGTTACAGAAATGATGCTTTTCGTAGGCCGCGATAGCAAGCTGGCAGCAATAGAGGTCAAGGAGGCCTTCCTTGGAGGGGAAGACAGGGTTTTAGAAGAAACCCTAGTCGCAAAAATGGCAATGGAGGTTTGGTGTGGCAAAAGAAGTTGCCCACCAAGGAATGGGAGGAAGAAAGGGAAGAAGTCTCAGGTGGGGGACGGAGACAAAACATCTCACAATCGTGTAACGAGGTAAAAGGCGGAAGAACCAAAGTGGTAATTAGCTCAGCTAAACTTCATGAGGAGGTTTTGCGCCTATAAAACCTAGGACTAATAGGGAAATGGTTTGGTGCGGACTTTAACTGGGATTATTTGATCAAGTGGTGGAAAGAGCGGTGGGGATCAGATTTGCAGTTCAAAATGCTGCAAAACGGCTACTTCTTGGTAACGTGCCCATCTAGAAGCATAAGAGATGAAATCATCATTGGTGTCTAGGTTTTGGATGGGTGTGGTTTCTATCTGAGACAATGGAGAGTCGGTTTCGATCCGTCAACTCATGAGATAGAAACCCTTCAAGATTGGTACTCGCTGCCTAATCTTCCTCAGGAATTTTGGGCTCCCAGTATATATTGGAAGAAATAGGGAATCAGTTGGGCACTTTTGTTTGTGCAGAGGAAAGGAAGCTGGAAAGTAAAAACCAAACTTATGTGCGAATGTGTGTAGAGAACACACAAACTCAGTAGATCTGGGGAGAGATCGAACTCATCAGATTATGGGTGTTGGGCCCAAAAGTTGGAACGCGACACTTTTACTCGAAATAACCTAGTTCGTTCACAGGGGTGCAGGCCCTCAAAAGCGGCAAACGGAAAATCTGGCTCACTGGCGGCCTCGGATGATTCTCCTAGGCCGAAGGATAGGACAACAGGGGAGGAGGCTGCATTCAGTACACCTCCAAAGGCAAGGATTTTGAATCAACAGTCCAATGCTTTTGGGAACTCGCCAGTATCCTTGGTGGCGGCTTCTTTGCGTGGTGAGACAAGCCCAATTTTAGGCTCAAAGGCCATCGAGGTGGAGGAATTCCAAGAGCTGCAGTCGGATCAGGGGGAGTAGGAAACAACTCTAGAAGAGAAGATTTCAGAAACTTTGGAGCTCCTGAGAGGAGATTGTCACAATGTGGAATTTGACTCTCTGATAGAAGTGGGGAAGGAGTTGGTGGAACTAGCAGTGGCGACTAAAGCAAACTTAGGGGCGTTGGATGAAGGGTTTGAGATAGAAGGACTGGAGAAGGTGGGTTTGAAAGACGGGGCAAGGAATATGGAATTGCTTAGCCCGCAGTCTGGCAAAAAGAGGAAGATGTCTGATGGTTTGGCTGAGGCTAAAGTAAAGTTAGGCATTCATCAGAGGGACATTTTGAAATCATCTCCGGACTGTGGTGAACACAAAAAGAGAGGCAGAATCCCTACTCTAGAGAAGAGGAAATTGGATGGGGAGGCTTGCGATCAGAAAAAGATAGACCTCATGATTAAAGTAGGGAAGGGTGATGCCCTTCCTGAACAGCAATGAGGCTATTAACTTGGAATGTTAGGGGCTTAAACGCCCCTAACAAATGGAGCCTTATCATGCGACATCTAGTAGTAAGCGAAGCAAACATTTTTCTTTTACAAGAAACAAAATTAGGAGGTACAGATCTAGTAAATTTTGGTAAGAAGTTGAAGGTGTGGAAATGGTTTGGTGTGGAAGCGGAAGGTGCCTCGGGAGGTTTATTAATCATTTGGAAGCCCCAATTTGTGTTAGTAGAGAGCCTAAATTCGAGTCACCACTAGATGGTTTGCAAGGTAAGGAGTTTGCACTCAAATCTCCAACTTTGTCTAATCAATGTGTATGGCCCTTCATTGTGCATTCAAAAAAGGCAGGTTTGGCTAGAACTGGATGGGATCCTTAGTGGATTGGCTCTTAGTTTTTGCATTCTTGGGGGCGATTTTAACGCCATTCTTTGGAGGGAGGATAAGAAAGGAGGCTCCGGAAAAATGATACAATCTCATTATGATTTTCGAAGTTTTGTGGACAAAAATGAGCTACTGGAAATCTCAACAGGAAATGGTTGTTTCACCTGGACAAACCGAAGGAAAGGGTTTGGCAGCATTGCAAAAAAAATAGATAGATTCTTCTTTAAAGGAGATTTGCGGCTCTTCCCCTTTACCTTGCAAGAAAAATTAATCTGGGGATTGGTTCTGATCATTACACAGTGCAGCTCCAAATCGACGGTGAGAAGGGCCCGATGCGGTGTCCTTTCAAATTCGAGATGATGTGGTTTAAGGACTCTCAAGTTATGGAAAAGATGGAAAAGTGGTGTTAGGAGTGTTCCCCGAGGGGATCTTGTATGTTCAAAGTGGTCACAAAACTAAAATTTGTGAAACAACAACTTAGGCAATGGAATAGCGAATGTTTCAAGAACATTTTCGCTGAAAAACTACAAACAGAAAGTGAGCTTGCTATCCTTGCGGAAGAAATCATGACTAAAGGGATGGACGATGCATGTTATAAGGGAGAACAGGAGCTTTCCAAACTTTTACAAGATATTCTAGCAAAAGAAGAGATCTTTTGGAGACAGAAATCTAGGGAAGTCTGGCTAAAAGCAGGAGATCAAAACTCAAAATTCTTCCACAATTCCACAAAGGCAAGGAGAGAACAAAACAAAATCTCCTATATCAAAGATGTGGACGGTAGACTGGTGGAAGATATAGCAGAAATAAACGCCTCTGCTGTATCGTATTTCAAAACTTGCTTAATGATTGGGATGGGTCAAATCTTGAAGCTCAAACCGTCTCACTGAATGCCATACCAAAACTGATATCCCAAGATCAATTGAAGGCCTTAAATTCTAGGTTCACTGAAGCAGAAGTGAAGGAGGCAGTCTTTGAAATGCAGCCAGGAAAAGCCCCTGGGCCGGATGGGTTTCGGACAGCGTTTTTCCAGAAATGTTGGGAGTTCGTGGGAAGGGACGTTTGGGAGGAGTTAGAGGATTCAAGAAGATCAAAAAGTGTCCTTAAGGAAGTTAACAACACCTTAATTGCCCTCATCCCAAAGAAGGAGAAACTGGATTCTTGGGAAGACTTCTGCCCAATCTCTCTATGTAATACACTCTACAAAATTCTAGCCAAAGTGGTAGCTAATAGGCTAAAGAAGATTTTTCCTTCGATCATTTCTGAAGAGCAAACAGGCTTTATTCCTGGTCGATCAATACTGGATGGGGTAATTATTGCTCAGGAAGTCATTCACTCGGTACAGAAACTAAAAAAAACAACGATGCTTTTGAAGCTGGACATCAGGAAAGCTTATGACAGAGTGAACTAGAGATTCTTGTTTAAGGTAATGGAAGCCTTCAGCTTTCAAAAGGATTGGCTAGATTGGATGTTTCAGTGGATAGCCTGTCTGCGATTTTTTGTGTTGATCAATGGCTCTCCTGGGGGTTTCTTTACTGCATCCAGAGGATTGAGGCAAGGGGACTCTTTATCTCCATTCTTGTTTATCATAATGGCAAAAGCTTTGGGGAGGACAATCGAAAAAGCAAGAAGGAATAACTGGATTGAGGGTCTATAGGTTACTAGCAGGCTGCCTAATATTACTCATCAGCAATTTGCGAACGACACAATGTTGTTCGGTGTTGCCTCGACTAGGGAAGCACAAAGGTTGAAAGGCATTTTAAAGGATTACTTCAGGGCTTCCGGGCAGGAGGTGAGTAAGGCTAAATCTGAGATTTTTTTCTTTAATACTAGTTGTCCATGTGTAATTCAAATCTTGAGAATTTAGGATTCAAGAAGGGCCAATTACCTTGTAAATACCTGGGTCTCCCATTAGCTAAAGGAACCCAGAACAGAAATCTTTGGAACTCCTTGGTGGAACGTTGCAAGGATCGGGTTTCTTCATGGAAAAATAGATGGCTCTCTTGGGCAGGCAGACTAACAATGTTGAAATCCGTCATCTCCTCTCCCTGTATTCATGATGTCTTGCCTCCAATTATCAGTTGGTTCGTGCAAGAGCTTGAATCGAGTGATGAAGGATTTCTTTTGGAAAGGTAACTCCGATCAGAAGAAAATCCCCCTCATGAAATGGCAAAAGGTTTGTGAAAAACGCAAAAGTGATGGTGCAGGTCTGAGGAATCTTATTTTGCAAAATAAGGTGTTAGGGGCAAAGCTAGCATGGGCTGTTCACTCCCGTCCAAATTTGAAATGGGTGAAGATAGTGAGAGCAAAATACTTGAAAGAAGATCCTTACTGCTTCTTGGTGGCAAAATCTTTACCAATGGGATCTCGTATATGGAATTTTATCAGACACTCCAGAGTTCTCATTACTGATTTTCTCACATGGGAAATCAAAGATGGGAAAGAGGCTCTTTTCTGGGAGGATTTATGGGGAGGGCAAAACCTTGTGCTTAATCGAGTCAGGGAAAGAATGGAGTATGCTTGGGGTACGAAAGTCTGTGATTATATTGACTTCTCAGATTCTTCTTCGGAGGGTCCATACGTGTGGAAATCGGTGAGGAATATGAATCTTGAAGTTTAGGAAATGGAAGCATTTGAACAAGTCTTAGCAGAAAGAAGGACTTGGTGTAGGCAGGGGTAGGATTGTTTGAGATGGGATGCGTCCCCTAGTGGTGTCTACTCAGCCAAAATTGGATATGCTATCCTGTCTTCTTCAGAGGCAGGAAATTCGGTAATCCCAACGAGATTATGTTGGAATAAAGGATGTCTCCCAAAAGCAGGTATTTTCGCCTAGGCAGCAGCGCAAGGCAGAGTTCTCACTGGGGATAGATTTATCAAAATGGGTTATCATGGACTGTCTAGATGTCCACTTTGCCATGAGGCAAAGGAGACAGTGGATCACTTATTTTTAAATTGCAAGTTCGCATATCAGATCTGGAGTTGGTTGTGTGCGAAGTTATCATGGTCTACAGCTTTTCCCAGAAAGTTGTTGGAGTTACTCATTGCCTGGCCGAATTCTTTTCAAAAATCTCTCTTTGGGGATCTATAGGTGTCAAGTCCATCATTGGTGTTATGGGAATTTTGGAGGGAGAGGAATCAACGACTTTTTCAAGATAAGGAGATGTCGATTACAAGGTTGCAATGTAAAATAGAGGCTTGCATTGTAGAACTTTTTAATGCGAGATTGGAGAATAAAAACCCAAGCAAAATAAATTTTACAAAATGGGATGCTTGGGTACTAAAGCAGTGGTTTGGGATTAAGGCTTTGCCTTTTGGAAGTGTTGGGAATGTGGCGTCAGTAGAGATGAGAAACAAAGTAGTGTGGATTCCTCCAGAGCAAGGTTGGGCCAAATTAAATTTCGATGGGGCTTCGAAAGGGAACCCGGGGCCATCGGGTGCAGGTTGTATTGTTCGAACTTCCACGGATCAAGTCTTGGGCAAAATAGCAAATTCCCTCCCCGTAGGCACTAACAATGCTTCAGAATTCCAAGCACTTTTGCTCGGTCTGTCTCTTAGCAAGGAAATTGGTGTTAAAAATCTAGTGGTGGAAGGGGACTCCACTCCTATAATAAATGCTCTCAGGAATCGTCAAATACAGAACTAGAAGCTGGGGGAGTTTTTAGGTGCAGCATTAGAACTACTAAAAAGTTTTGATCAAGTGATGTTTAGTCATACGTTGAGGGAAGATAATGTTGAAGCTGATAGTCTATCAAACATAGGAGTGACTGGTCCAAATCTCAAAGAAATCAGCATAATAAACATTTAAATTTTGTGGGAGGTTGGGTGGGCTCCCCCTCCCTCCTTTCTTTTCTCATCTTCGCTCTAACGTGCTAGGAGGGCTAGCTGGGAGTTGAGGTGGCGAAAAGGAAGGGGCTAAGGGGGACGCAGAAGAGTGTGACTAGGTGGCTGGTCACGTGATGGAGGCAACAATTCTCTTCCCAAAGCTCGAGGATGCCGTAGGCATCATTCCCTGAAGGCCGTTTAATGCGGATTAAATGTGGCACGTGTGGAGGGAAGTCATTAGCAAGGATGGCGGCGGGTTAGTACATGGCAATAATCGAACTGTAAAGCTTAAGTGGGCAATTCATCTCCTTAATTCCATTCATTTGTGTTGATTATATCGGTTAGGGGCAATTTTAGTGGCGGACTCTAGTAGCGAAATTTACTTGTTCTGGCGGTGGCGTTCATGGTGAAGCATTCTCGCTTTGTCATCGAAGTCTCCGTGGATGGCGTAGCGAAGTGTTGGGGCATACACGCCAATCTCTCTGAAAGCTTCGGCTAGACAAGCCTCCTTCAGAGAAGTTAAAGACCAACGACTGAAGCGGAGTCTCACAAACAAGGACCCGTTAGTCTTGGTGGCGACAAAAATGATCTTGGGAGCTGGTCATTTGGCTAACAAGGAGTTCGGCAAGGACAATCTTCACATCTCCTCCCGGTTTTTGGCATCTCTTCTAGACAACGGTGAATCCAACGCTGCGGCTAAACTATTGTTGGTTAAGATGTTTCGCAAGGATCTGGTGGGAGGGGTAAATGAGGTGTTGAGTTTTGTTGTGAAGGGCAGAGGTGTTCCAAGGCCGAGTGACTTTGCAGCTATTCGAGGTTCAGACGAGGCCGTAAAGCTTTTCCCGTTCCTTCTTGACTTGAGCGGTCCGGCGTTGAGCAGACATAGGATGGTGGCGGCGGTGGCCATCGAATTCCTGAAAAAAATCTTCGACCTAATGGTCGTGGGTGATGTCGAGTGGGTAAAGTCTTTGAAGATTTTGCTATTTTAAATAATTTTCTGTGAATGCCTTTATGTAGATGTTGGTTCTAGTAGTTTCTTTAGAGTTTATCTCTATGGTCCAATGGCGTCTTTCAGTCTCTGGGTTTACAATTTCGGTCTCTTAATGGCCAGTTTGGGAATTTTGGGTGACTGGGACTTGTATGTTTAGGGTCGAGGCCGAATCTTTATGGCCTTTTGGGTTGGTAGTTGGCTTTGATGGCGGGGTGGTGGTTTCTGGATGGAGGGGCCTCCTGTTTTTGGTTGACTGGGTCTCGTTTTGGCCGTCTTTGGGGTGGTTTTCCGGTACTGGTGGTAGGGATGGGTTTGCTGGTAATTAATCGCGGAAGCTTTTCCTGCGTTTGCAAACAGTTGTACTCCTTTTTTATCTAATATATAAATCAAACTTGCGTATCAAAAAAAAATACCTATCTGTAATTGAACTTTGAAGGCAAGAGGATGCAGGTAAATAGATCCTTGGCCATAAAGGTATATTGACATTCTTAATTGTAGCCTCAATCCTTTGAAAAATTGAGTGGCTCGCCCAATCAACAACAACAAATTTC
This sequence comes from Sequoia sempervirens, assembly GCA_007258455.2. Lineage (NCBI taxonomy): Eukaryota > Viridiplantae > Streptophyta > Pinopsida > Cupressales > Cupressaceae > Sequoia > Sequoia sempervirens. The sequence continues at coordinate 329,661,946 of VDFB02000008.1, forward strand.
ATAACAAATATGTAAATATCACTTTGAATAGAGTGATTTCCCTCTATATTTGAGAGGACAGCTTCCACATATGATGGGAGGTTTGTGGTTTTGCACAACCTTTCCAAAAAGCATAAAAAAAACAGGAAAACAGAAGAAAACAGCAGAAAAAGAGATAAGGAGAAACACTAGATGAACAGATTATTCAAAACAGCTGGATCTCATAAAAGAGAAAAATAAAGCAAATCAGAAGCACCTCCTCCCTAATGGAAATGGAAATGGCTGAATAATTTGCATAATGGATCAGCTTAAATTTCACAGAACAATTTGCATAATGGATCAGCTAAAATTTCATTGAACAATATGCATAATGGGTCAACTGAAATTTAATAAAAACGCCATTTTCACAAGATCCAGCAACATGCAGGTGATACCAAGCTCAACTTCCCAAACCCTAGCATCACAAAGTATAAAAGATAAAGAAATAACATGATACGCAGCTTAAAATGATTTAATCAATATAATTATATTCAATGAGCTGAAAACCACATTTTTGTACAAATGAATATTACCACATCCATGTATGAGCAACACTAGATTCAGTTCAGCAAAAATGCATTTCATTGACATTGATAAGAAAATTACAAAGTAGTATCACCAAAGAGAAGAAGAGTTAACTGTTATTTGACACAAACTTCAAACCCTAGAAGCTCTTGAAGAGACTTCCAACTTCTAAAAACTAATTTTCCACCTTTTCCTCCAATTGCAACCTCAATTACAAATTCCAATTTTTTGCATGTCTTTGCTCTATATGTATAATGTCTTTGCACACTTTGATAATTATTTAATTCTAGGAAAGATTAAGTAAATCTTATTATATACAAAGATAAATATAATTCAAAAGTGGCCCCTTTTAATGACAGAGTAAATAATAAGGCATTCCTAAACACACTTAACCTCTTTAACATGACAATAAGACCACTATAACTTGACAATACATGAAGATCAACCAATGAAATAGAATACCAAGCCAATGCCTTATCCATTAGGCAATGGAGCTGATCACAATTATGTACCATGAAATCTAAGCACTGCCAAGTCAAAAGTACAAAGCTAGAATCGATTGCATATACCTTCTTTTCAAACAGTGTTCTAAGGGGATGTCTTTGACAATGATGTTGAACGAAAAATGATCTTGTTAAGGAAGTTCATACATGGTAAAGCCATCTACCCAAGTGGTATTTGACCCCAAAGGTTGTAAAACTCCTCGAATTGCCCTAAAATAGAGCAACTGGAGGTGTTACCTTGACCAATGAGTACCAATGGAGTTTAGAGTGTGTGTAGAATGAAAGGTGTGAAGAGTTGTTTTCTTTTATGTTTCATGTTGTTAGTGTAGTTAGGGTGATTGCTTTAAGGTTAGGATAGTTTTTTCTTTTTCCTGTTGTTTGATTATAAAAAAATTTGCCATGGGACACCAGGTACAGTCCAAGTACACCCCATGTTCACCTTAGACAAACCAGAGCAGGACCCTAAAGATTGCACAAATTTGGGGCATACCCATACACAGAACATACTGAGACTAGGACCCGGTATGAGTATGTGCCTATTATCATGCAAACCCAAGATCATAGTTTATAAACCATAAACTGTACAAATTCTAAGCAACTTGGATCAGTAAGCATTTCCAAAGAAACATCAAAACATCACAGCTACACTATAACAAATAATTTATAATACATAGTTTCTATATAGTATACCAATAGAACTGATAAAATTACTATTTCAATTTTTTGATTAATTAAGATATGATGATAGATTATACATTTAAATTGACATTTATTATTTTGTAAATCAAATTGACTTGACTAAATCGATAAGGTTGATTTATAAAATGTTTCTTATTAAGTTCTTGTATATAATGTTACTTTTAAAGATTGTCAATTAAATAGTTGATTGATTAATGATGATGAGCTGTATTAATGACCTGATTTCTCATTCATTTCTGCACAAGCAACACTTTTTGGCCAGAGAAAGAGTATCATTCGGAAGGATAAAGTTCAACCCTGTGTAGTGAAACCAATAAAGAGTATCAGTGGACAATACATGCACACCATGTAGACTGTGTGGGTAATTTAGTCATGATTTGGCTTAAGTTAGTAACAACAAGTAGCCTTGTCTTTATGCATATACATTGGTGTTTGTCTCGGATTTCATTGGGTTCGGTTTACTTGCTGTGTTCTTCATCCTGCTTGTTTTAACTTCTCTGGTACTAGTGTTTTTCTTGAATTGCATTGGTAATAGTAATAAGAAGACATTAGTACATATTGTAGAACTCACCTGTCAAAGAAGATGGTTGTGGCAATATTGCTCTGTTCTCATTCATTATCTTCAGATGACAACTTGAAATAAGAAATCTACCAGGGTTGTAGGAATATTGTAGGAAATATATAACACATTTATATATATTGAATTTGTAATAGTACCCATGTAAACATATTTTCTAAACATTAAATACATATCAATATATCATACTAAAATGGGGGGGATTATTATTAAAAATTTAAATAATTCGCAATTAATTAAATATCAAACTATGACTTGACTACATGTTGAAAGTATTGACCCAGTGAGCTGCCTTCACTTTTGGAAGGCTACTTCAAAGCCCTCCTTAATGCCATTAACTGCATTCTACTGGCCATGTGAACTTGGGAAGACTACTTCAAAGGCCATTGGAGAGTAATGAAGGACATAGTGGAAACAAGGGGGAAAGTGAAAATAATTGATCCTTGCTGAAGCTTATTTTTCCCTGTTCACGGAAGATCGTGGAATCATGGAAAACCAACATTAACTGCAAAGCTGGGACATGCTTTTCAAAACATGATCAAAGATTAAAGAGGATGGTAATTGAAAGTAGAGATTGAAATTTGAAAGTATTGATTTTAACCAGATCAAAACTTCCTTTTAGTTGTGGAAAGCAGGGGATCATTATTCAATGATTTAGAAAAAAAAGGCAGAAAGAAATTAAGAGGGTGAGGTTGAAGCAGAGAAAAAGGAAGGAAGCAGCATGACAGGGGAGTGCGCCAGCAAGCAAAAAACGCACAGCAAACAAATGCATTAGAGGTGTTGTACAGAAAAGCTTTAGAAAAAGTTAAAAATATTGTTTTATATGCCTGCATAGTTTTGTTTAGTCTGTCTTTTGTCTCTGGTTAGGATTTCTTGTCTATCCACATGGAATATATGTCAGACAACGAGTTTAGGCTCAGTTATTTTGTAACTTGTCTCAAGTTGTCTTTATTTAATATTTTTTTGGGATCAAGGAAGCATGAGTCTGTTTTATGGTATTTTCCAAATGTACGCATGACCATGTTATTCAAGGGCAAGGCCCCAACAGAAAGTCTCACTTAATCAATTATGGAAGAGCATATATTACATGCAATAGACCATCTGTTCAAATTGTTTCTGCATTTAGAGAAATATGTTTGGAAAGAAAGTTCATTTTTTTTGTAGGATGTGAAAATCCGTTTACCCTAAAATAAAATCAGAAGTGCTAATTAAGAAAAAAAGACTAAGACCTAAAATAATTTAAAAAACCATATATACCTTAAATCAGCCATAACCTGCACTTTTGTTCCATCAGCATGCAAATCATAGAAGTTCAGCTTTGCTCCTGAGCTCCTCTTACTCATTATCCTCCCTAAAATATAAACAGAACTATTAACAATACCCACAAAATTATCATTCAGATTGGCAGTGACAATGACAAAAGAAAGGACAACAAAATGAGAATTGCAACTCCACCAACCAGCTAAAGACACTTCTACATCATCAAGATGTTGTCCTTTGCTTATATTCTGATATTCTTTTATGAAATCAGGGATAGATAGAGTGGCATTAAACTTGTGTGGATAAGGATTCACTCCAGTGCTTTTCAGTGTAACCAAAACTTTCAATCTGTTTTCAAGGTATTGCTGCATAGAAAAAACATATTTCAGTTCAGTAAGTAATTCTCATTTCTGCAAAAATCAACAAAGATTCTCCCCTAAAATCCCTCAGAAACATTCACAGAGATAACCATGTTAGCTCCTCTCCATGGAACTGCTAGGGTCGCCTGCTTGATTTGATCAGATTCCGTTTTACTTCATATAAGTCATTCTCCACCAAGATTCAAAAATTTTGATAAATATTGTGCAATTTTTTCAACAGTAAGCATTTCAAATATCAAGTAAAAGGAGTTGATTTAAAATTTGAACCTTCAACTACATTAAAAGGGTACAAACCCTGTGCATCATGTTTTCCCTCAAATTTTTGAATGGTTCACTCAAATTATGAAAAAAGAGAACAAGATATTTTGGCTGCTTCCTGGTGTTTTAAATGTATCTGCTGTGTACTAGAGTTTTACAGTGTTTTGTAAGTAGAATGGCACGATAAATATTAGTTTTCAGAGTTTGATACAAACCGTGGGATCCATGTCTTCCTCTTCATGGTCCAGGGCTTGATGCTTGGGTGCATTCACACTCTGTGCCGATGCAGCCTGCATTAATGATGTGAGAGCATCTTAAAATTAGTAGAGCTAGAAATCTTGTCTCCAACAGCTTACAAAACAAGAAGACAAGCTTTAAAAAAATAGAGATAAACAATTAAAAAAATGAATGGAGAGATAAAAATAGAAATAAAGAATAAATAACTTTTATCTATGGATGAATTTATTTTACAATGGGATGCCAATTCAATAAATACAGGTGAAAGTTGTTTTTTCTTTCATGGCCAAGCCACATGCCAATTTTAAATATGAAACCCTTCTTGTGGAATTCCACTTAAGGTTTCTTTCCATTTACCTCACAAACTTTCCAAATTCTGTAACCCTGAGTTTTGATTTTTACCAATCCAAGTTTATCCAACCATTAACCCAAAAAAAAAGATAATCCCTAACCCTATTTATGATATTGAGACCAATCCAAATATTAAACCAGACCTTATGTACTATGACAGAAAAATTTACCTGGTGCACTTAATATTGATATCATGTCCAAAGTCAGCAAATGAAGCCTTGTGTAAGCAGATAGAAGAGGAGTAATACTGAGAAGTAACTGTCAATCTATAACTAATCTCAGGAGGAAACCAGAATCCGAATATTCTGTAAGCAGAAAGAATAGCCCTCTTGAGTGTTGCATGAAAGAAGATACAGATGAATTCTGTCTCATGAAATGCATGGATATGTGTGCTTTATTGTCCATTGTGATTCATTTTTATAGACTATGATGTTTTCTGGTCCTCTACAGAGTATTTTTATGGGGTTTTTTTCACCATTGGCAAATTGTTCACTTAATCAGGTTTTCCAATACATTCGCCTAAGTCTTCCTATAAAATGTACCAGAAGTTGTGAGATTCACCAAAAATATGCATATAATGATTGTAAACTCTATGTTCTCTTGAGAATGTGTCGCAGCGAATACTTTCCTATTTTTTGAACTAAAAAGATTCACCTACAATTCGACATTATAAAAACTTTTCAAACCTCAAATTGTCCACTCCATCCAACCACAAACCCATAAACGCTCTAAAACCCTAAATAGAAAATACTCTGCAAAGATAATTCTTAGCCTAATGCTACACATATAAAACAATTAACAAGCACTGCCATCAATAAAAAATGCAGCGCATTACCTTCTTCTTCTTCTCCTCTTCCTTACGGAGCCTCTCTTCCTCCTTCTGCTTCAGTTTTAATTCCCTCTTTAAAGCGCTAAAAAAACAAAAACAATTCAAGACAGTAAAATCAGAAAATATTCTAAACATAATATGTTTGCAATCAGATAAGGAAAAAAATTGTATTATTTTTAAAAGAACTCTGCAGTGAGACTTAGACTGACTTTTTGCTTGGAGCTTCTGCTTGTGATGGTACCGGTGAAGAGGGGGGCTGAGCCACGGCTGAATCTGCCGTTGTTTCCATGTTGTTTTAGTTCTTTCCTGTTGCAGAATGGCGCTCAAATTGTTCAGGTTTCGCGAATGCGTTCCCTTTCTGAGAGGAGGCGAGCTAATTCCAGCGGTTGACAGCGTCCAAAATGCCTGCAAGATGATAGAAATTTTCTTTACCGTTCGATTTCGCCGTCGCCGTTTTTTTCATCCGCTTTTCCCTTTGCCGCTTTCCAAATAAAATGCAAATAAAACGTTTTGTAGGGTTTATTCGAGATTGGTAGCGTTTATTCGAAATTGGTAGGGTTTATTCTGACAATAACTGGTTTTGTTTTCATTTCTAAGTACCCAGTTAGCCGTAATTAGACGGTAAACATTAAAAGTAAAAGGTAAAGAAGAGAAAAAAGTCCCCTGTATCTTATATTTATACAGAACAAACAAAGATACATGCTGAAACAATAATAAAATGTTATTAATAATATATTATAGTTATTATATTATTTATAATATATATTTATAGAAATATATTATTAAATATTAAATAACATATATATTTTTTATAATTATTTTATTATGTATTAAATTAAAAAATTACATATAATATATTTTATTATAATATGTATTTATATTGTTTATTTATTTAATATATATTTTATATTTATTATTATATATTATTTATTATTAAATAAAATATTTATAGTTATTACTAATATGTATAGATTGCATTGTGGGAGTTTGTAGTTGACATAAATCAATTTGTGCATAGTTAGAGAGCATATTTTCATATCATCTTTAGATCTTCAAAGAGTGTGTAGGGGTTTCTAATTTAAGTAGAACAAATGGTGAAGAGTTTTAGATTTTATTTTCAACTATGGTTTGGTGTAAATCTCTAGGAATGCATAGGATTTGGATTTGGATTGTGAATATGGTTATAATTAAGGTTAGGGTTAGTGTTAGAATTAGAGTAGAACTAGGGTTAGGGTTATGATTAGGGTTAGGGTTATGGTTGTAGTTATAATTGGGGTTAGGATTAGGTTTAGAATTACGATTATAAATAGAATTAGGGTAGAGTTAAGGTTACACCTCTGGCAATAATTATTGTTAAGGTCAACATTTGGGTTAGGGTTCAATGAGGGTTAGGTTAAGGTGAGGGCTATTGTTAGGGTTCAATTAGTGTTAGAGTTAGTGTTATGTTTTAAGTAGGCTTAGGGTTGGGGTTAGGATTCAATGAGGGGGAGAGAGGAATATAGAAGTAGAGGTGAATACAAAGTGAGAGAGGAAGAGTGAGACAAATAGATAGAGGTAGAGATGAATATAGAACGAGAGAGGAAGAGGGAGAAAAATAGATAGAGATATAGAGAGAGATAGAGGGAGAAAAAAAGAGAGAGAGATAGGGAGATAGAGAACGGTAGATAAAGAGGAAGAGATAAAGAGATAAGGAGGAAGAGGGAGAGATAGCGAGAGATATATGGTGAGATACAGTGATATAAAGATCGAGATATAAGGAGATATAGAGAGAGGGAGGAGGGAGAGAGAAAAATAGAGAGAAGTGGAGAAAGACAAATAGAGATGGAGAGGGAGAGACAGAGAGAGAGAGAGAGAGAGATCTATATATGGGAAGATAAAGGGAGAGAGAGGTTGAGATATAAAGATAGATAGGGGAATAGGGAGGGAGCAAGAGGGAGAGAGGGGGAGGAGAGAGAGAGAGAGAGAGAGAGAGAGAGGAGGGGGAGAGAGAAGATGGGGAAGAGGGAGATATATGTAGAGAGGGAGAGAGAAGAAGAGAGGGGAGAGGGAGAAGGAGAGTATAAATAGAGGGTGATATAGAAAGATAGAGAGGGATAGGAAAAGGGATAAAGAGATAGGGAGATAGATAGATAGGGAAATATATATAGAGAAGGATATGGATAGAAAGAGATAGAGAGATGAGTGAGAGGGAGATAGATAGATAAGGAAATATATATAGAGAAGGATATGGATAGAAAGAGATAGAGAGATGAGTGAGAGGGAGATCAAGTGAGAAATAAAGATAAAGATATAGAGTAGAAGAGATGGATAGAGAGATGGAGTGAATAAGATAGAGAATGAAGAAGGGGGGAGAGGGAAATGATATATATGCATAGGGATAGAGATAGAGAAATAGATGTAGAGAGATATAGATACAAAGAGATGGAGAGAGTGAGAGAGAGAAAGAGATAGAAGTAGACGTAAGGAGGTATAGATAGAGAGGGGGAGGGGGAGACAGGGAGATAGAGATAGAGGGGGCAAGAGAGAGAGAAAGAAGGTGATTGAGATAACTAATAGAGAGGTATAGATAGGTAAAAAGATAAAGAGATAGATATAGAGGTAGGGAAGGAGAAAGAGGGAGTGTGTGTATATGAGTGTGAGAGAAATATGGAGAGGGATATATATTTACAAATAGATAGAGAGGGAGACAGAGGGGGGAGAGAAATAGAGAGAGAAGAGAGAAGTACAAAGAAATAGAAAGAGGGAGTGATAAGGAGAGAGGGAGAGATAGGGATAGAGATAGATATAACTTGGGAAATATAGAAGTGATGTGAGAAAGATAGATAAACATATAGAGAGGGGGAAATGGAATGAGAGAGCAAGAGGGAGAGGGAGAAATAGAAATAGAAAGAGGGAGATGATGAGAGAGGGGGAGATGGAGAGATAGAAAGATAAAGATATAGGAAGTGATATAGAAAGAGAGGTGGAGGAATATATAGAGGGGGCAAGAGTGAGAGATACAGGTGGCGATAGAGAAAAGCAATAGAGAGGGGGTAGAGGTAGAGAGATAGAGATAGGGTGGGAGGAAAAGGGAGTGTATGTATATAATATTTATATTTAATAATATGCATCATATTTTAAAAATAATATATAGAAAATTATATAATATAAAATATATAATAAAATATATCACATTTTTCAATACATATAATATATATTTTAAAAATAAATATAGAAAAATTTTAAACTTCTAATAAATATTAAACATTTTAATCATTTTTAATAAATTTAATTTATATTTAAAAAATAAAGATAGATAAATATTAAACTTATAACATATTTAATTAGTAATATCTATAAGAAGTTAAATTATATTTATATTTAATAATGTATAGTGTATATAAATCTTAAATATATAATATCTAAATGTTATAATATTATGCTAAAAATAATTACATTATTAAATATATATAAAAAAAATTGGGACAATGAGGGTGAAAATTATTAAATATATATAATAATAAGTATTATAGAAATTTTATTAATTTTTTATTATTTGATGTTTAGATAATATTATAATATTATTTAATTTACTGCAATTTTAAAAAATAATTAATGTTATAGAAAAAATATTTTCAATAATAAGAAGCTTAATATATTATAATTTTAAAATAATACAAATGTAATATAAATATGTTAAACAAAGCAATAAAAAATTAACTCCTTCAAAATGATATATCTTAAAGTTATTTATATATATTATTTAATAAGATAGATATGCTAGTTATACAAAACAAATAAAGATACATGTTGAAATAATAATAAAATGTTATTAATAATATATTATTTATAATATATATATATATATAAATTTATTTTTTTTATAGTTATTAATAATATATATTATTAAATAACATATATAATTATTATAATTATTTTATTATGTATTACATTGAAAATCTACATATAATATGTTTTATTATAATATGTATTTATATTGTTTACTTATTTAATACATATTTTATATTTATTATTTTATATTATATATATTAAATAAAATATTTATAGTTATTACTAATATATATTTTTAATATAATATAAACAATTATATTATATCATCAGATGCCTATCATGGGTTGAAGGTTGCTTAATCTAAAGGTTTCATGCAGGTTTGGTTAGAGGGAGATTCACTGAATGTTATTAATAACTTGAAGAATTCTACTCCTCCCTCATGGACTGTTGAATCCCTAATTTTGGATGCAATTGATATTGTGATACCTTGGAATTCCTACTGCTCTAAGTGTGCAAAATAACTAAGAAACATGAAAGACAAAACACCAAGGACACCTCAAGATTAGCCAAAAGAGAGTTACAACGAAAAGGAATGCAAATAAAATGAAACACAAGCACTTTTACCTCCCTTGTTGTTGAAACTTCTTTGATTGGCCCTTGCTTGGATTGGTTGTGTGCTCCTTAGATGATTGTTTGAATGTCTAAATGCAAGATTCAATATGCAAGATGATAAACAGAGATGGTTGAATGATTGAAAAAGGCTTGGACAGCATGTAGTTATGAGAGTGCAAAGTGTTGAGAATGCAAAATGACAGCATAAGGGTGCAAGATAGCTAAGTGTTGTAAATGCCCTTGAGGAGGGGGTATTTATAGGAGAATTTGAATTCTCTAAAGAATTCAAGGGTCAAGATTGCTCCAACAAGGTCAAGATGAAGGGCTATGGTGGGTTGAGAACTCACAAGCCCTCACATCTTGACATGTGGAGGTGAAGTGGACAAGAGGATATGAGGTGGAGATGAGTTGTCAAAAAAGGTGCGCATGAGGTGGAAAAGGACATGCACCTTGGGGATGAGAGGATTTCCACAAAAAGGGATTTCTTGTCCCCAAGTGGGAGTGAAAGGGACATTTGAGGAATTTTAGAATTCCTCAAAAATCTACATGGGAAAAGGAAAGGTGGTTGGGGATATAAATGTGAATTAAAAATTCACATTCATAGGATGACTAGAGGGTAAAAAAGGGCTCCAAAAAGGGGACTTGGTCACATGGAGATTGTGTGAAAAAAGGTTCTCATGTGGTTAGAATGAAGAAAATGTGAATTAAAATTCACATATAAAGGAGGGGAATCTAGGACAAATAAAAGGAATTAAAATTCCTTGGAGAATGATTAGGCTTAATTAATCAATAATTAGAAGATAAATGAGGATTAGAAGCCAACTTGCAAAGTTGGAGGATGTGACACATCTAATCAAGGATTAGGCATGCACATCCCTAATGAAAAAATTAGGAGATGGATTAGGATTAGATGAAAATGACATGTGAGGAATTAAATAAATATAATATTTATTTAATTTATTTGATGAAAATAGGATTAAGGAGGGTAAGGTATTTAATTATTAATTAAATACCTTAGGGATTTGGTAGAATTAAAGATATTAATTAAATAATAGTAATATTATTTAATTAACTAGGATAAGAGGATGTTTAGACGAAAAGTGATAAATTTGGATAAATTAAGTGTCCAAATTTGGATGTCTACAGATATATCGAATTACTTTGATGAATTTTATATATCACATATTTTCAGAGAGGGTAATGGTTTAGCGGATGTCTTTGCTAACATTGGAGTTAGCGTACATAGGATTTGGGATGAGGATGATCCCTTCCTATAAAGGTCCTTGCTTGTCTTAATAATGATCTCCAAAAATGCTAAGGAGGGCGTTGGCTTCATAATGACCTATTTTCACATGAGCATGTTCACATGGTAGATTACCCTTTGATGTGATCTCGACTTGGATCTTGCTTGGTTTTCTAATGATTTGAAAATCATTCGTATGGGGCGACCTTTAAGGATAATAATTACCTTCTACCACCTTGTCATTTTCACATAGATTGTGGGTTATTCTTTACCTTTGTTCTCGAGGCTTCTTCTCATGTTTTGCAAATTTATCAAGCTACTAGGTTTCGCTACGTCTGTGATCATGGGCAAAGAAAGGAACAAGGTTGAGCCAATTTCATGTGATACCTTGAAATTCAAGTCTAAAGTGTGGGAATGATTGCAGTTGGGTGGGATTACATTGTATATTGAGAGACTCCATGGGAATGATCCAAAGGTGATGGAGTTGTTTGTTAAGGGTTGGCATAACAGGGTTCTGAAGTTGGGTGGAACTTAATTTGAAATTAATGAAAACCTTATTGCTAGTATCACGGGCCTATCTACTAAGGGCAGGAAAGTGTATAGAGATAAGGAGTCGAATGTCGCGTTGGAGATCTTCTTTAAAGATGATGAAAGAAAGAAGTTAGAGTGAGCTAAACGTGGTGGCTACTACTGTAGTTCTATCAAGGTTCTTTGGGGAGACATCGCAAAAGAACTCGTGAGGTATATAACTTTAGAAGGTTGTTTCTCTATCCTTTCTAGTTATCATTTTGTCCTTGTGAACCACTATAGGCACAAGAAAGTTTTTTTTCATTTCTATTTTTTGGCGTCCTTGGAAAGTGGGATTAAGGATCACAAGCGTAATCCTAAAAATCATGTGCTTCATGTTAGCTTAATTCTCCTCATTTCAGATTATGCCAAGTCTTATGTGGTTCCTAAGCACCTTGAGAAGGTTCCTAAGGGGGAAAAAAATGGATTTGGAGTATGAGACCGGGTCGGAGGCGGATGATGATTATGAACCAGACTTGGAGGCTTTTATGGAAGTCTACTTAGAGCCTCCTGCTCCTGTTAAGGGTGGTAAGAAAGGTAAATTTTCCCCTATTTCTGCAGAGTATGAGACTTGTAGTGATGCAGTGGTTGGTGACAAACCCTGCAAATTTGGGAAGGGTGAATCCTCTACCCTGATGAAAGGGAAGAAATTTGCTACTAGGGAAAAGATTGGAACACCCCCTATGTCTGGGTCTAAGAGAAAAAAGGGCTTGAAGGGTGGGAGTAGCAAGAAGATGGCTAAGAAAACTGGCAACCCTGTCCAAGAGGAGTCAATTGGTGTTGAGTCTCCCCTAAATATTGTTGGTGGGCATGATAACATGGATATGCCTAAACAGGGGCTAAAGATCCATAATAGAGGGAGGATAGTTGTTGATGAAATTGCAAGCTCTCTTTGAAAAATATAGATGTCGGTTGTTGGGGATAAAGGGAAAGAGGTGATTGATAGTCAAAACCTGAGCAGTGACTCTCAAGAGGTTGAAGCACGTGCAATGGATGTATTCAATTTTAACCGGGAGGATTTGCCTAATGTTTTGGGCTTGGTGAAGGAGGGTACTATCTCTCTGTTTAGGTTGTTCAAATGGGCTTTCTATGAACTAAATATGACCAATGTGAAGGTTCATGGGGCTGTGAGTAAAGCTGGGGAATCTTCAGAGTCCTCTCTATAGGCTCAAATTAACCAGCTTTTTGATGCTTTAAAGATAGTTGTTGATGAAATGTTAAAGTTGAAATAAATTTTTGAAAAGAGGATTGTGGCCATGGAAGAGAAAATGGAACAGGTTAATATGAAATTAGATAAGGTTGTGGAAGTGACCAAATATGCTATGAGGAATGAAGTGAAGGGTTTGACTATCCTCAATGAGAAGGTGAGACAATGGATGGAGGAAGCTCTGTGTGGTAAGGATGTTGTTGGGAATAGGCAGTGGATGGAGGAAGCTTCGGTTGGTAAGGCTGTTGCTGGGAATACTGTTGTTCGCCTAGTTTTTTAATTAAAGAGGTAAGTGAAATAGGGCCCTGTACTCAAACCTGTAATAAAACTAAGTTGAAAGTTGGGTACCTACCAAAGAGATTTTTGAAGTAATGGATGTGCATCAAAAGATAATTGAAAGCGATATGGAGGCTACTAATATTCTGAAGAATTTGTAGTTGTTGTTTTTGCTCCTCCTTTTTTGGTAGTTATTTTGCTTATGGCTTGTTGCTTGTTGGTTGTTTGTTGATCTATGTGCTTATCTTTTAAAGCAACTCTCTTTTTTGTAAAGGGTTTTGAGGTCCCTTCAAAACCCATTTTACCTCAAATAAAAAATAATTATATTATATAAGTATATTATATATTATAGATATTAATAATTATTATGTTAATATTATATATTATTAAATAACATATATAATAATACATAATATTCTTTTTTGGAAAAAGGCTAATAGCCTATATATTATATTAATAATAATAGTAAGTAATTACAAAAGTGCCCGATCATTGAAAGTCCGGTCTGAGAAGCCCATCATGCCATTAGACTTTTGGGAGTCAAAAGTCTTAATTCCTTCATACCACTTCCATGAAATGCATGTTAGAACTTATGAAGCATGACCAAACGTTGAAACTTGAAAACACTAGCTTTGCATTCACCTTATCGATGGTTGAGGTTCACACCTCCTCCTTACTGGCTACCATCTTCATGTAGAGTGCAAGCCTCATCACCGACTCGCGAAACCTTCTTACTTCTTCCCTTTTTTGAGGGTCGAGTATCAGGGATCCCTCATACCCTTTACACTACTTAATCATTGCAAGTTGCAACCACTAAGCTCAAAGTCTGATCTTCTTTGCAACAAGTAAGCAATTAGACCGAAGTCTGAAACTTGATCAGACTTAGTGAAATTTAACTAACTCCTTTGTTTTTGGTAAATAATGAACAGTAAGCTTGAGGTTCGATTTCTGAAACTTTGAATTGGGAAGCTCGATTTGCCTTTAGACTTGTTGGGAAATGGGAGTCTCTTCTACCTTATCCTTCCTTCACTTTTGTGAATGCCAACATTCTGACCTCTAATCTCTTAAATTTCGATGCCTGATTTTTGTGAACTTTACCACATTTTGACTAAAAACATGTTTAAATTGCTAGATGAAACACCAAATTGAAAAGCTCGACTTACCTTTAGTCTTGTCGAGGTTCGGGTTTCTCTTCTACCTTCTACCTTCCTTCTCTTATGTGAAAGCCAAAAAAACTGACCTCTGATCTCTAAAAGTCTGATGCCCAAATTTGTTCAACTTTCCTAAGGCATTTCTCAAGTATGAGTTAAGCATTATCTTCGATGCCCAATAACTACACCCATGTGACCATCTTTGAAGAAGCTTGACTTTCTAATTTTTGCATTGCACCAATTCTTTCACTATAATCTCTACAAGGTTTTGGAATGCATCAAACTTAAATCCATCCTCTAAAATGGTCACTTCTTGTTTTTGACATCCCATATTTGCAAGTTGATCTGCTAGCATATTCCCTTCACGGTGTGTGTGTGAAATCTATAAAGAGTGGAACTTTTCTAATAGTGCCCAAACATTTTGCATAATATATTTTAAATGCCAATTGTGAAAAATTCTCTCCTTACATGCTTTTATGATTATTAATGAATCACCTTCAACATGGATTTGATATATGCCTAAGTGCCTAGCAAGCTTTAAACCATGCAAAACTGCCATTAATTCTACTATATTATTTGTTCCAAATGGAAGGGCAATTGACTTGGTTGCTTTTAACACACCATAGGAATCCTGAATACACACCTGTGCACTTGAAACACTTGGGTTCCCTCTCGAAGCACCATCAAAATTTAACTTAAAGAAACCTAGGATTGATGATTGACATTTAACTGAGTTCCTATCAATCCTTGACTTATAATAATACATAATAATTATAGTTATTTTATTATGTATTAAATAAATAAATTTACATATAATATATGATTAATCTGTATTTATGTTATTTAATTATTTAATATATTTTTATTTATTATTATATATTATATATTATTAAATAAAGAATATCAAACTAATAATTATAATATGCTTTTTATTTTTCTTGATAATAGTGATTGTAAAGGGCCACACCCTTTGTATTATTTCTGATAAAATATTTTACATTCAGCTCTGCAAGCATAGAAGGTAGTTAAAATGCAAAATGAGCCACAAAGCAAAATGGCTTTATCCCTCTGCTGGTGACTCCATATGAGTCCTTAACCCTACTACATATAACAAAGATTACCATAAGCATGCATTAAAACCCAACACAAAAATACTAGACCCCATTACTAGCTGGCTCCTCCTCGCTATTATTGCTATCACAAGTGTTTGTGAAGGAAAAGGACCAGTCAATTGTCCCATTGTCAACTTCCCCCACTAGGCTCTTCAAGAAGTTGATGCCCATACGTGCATGTTGCTTGCACTATGGGATGTTCATGTCCTATCCCATATGACAAAAGGAACCCATGTAGGGTGCCTCACATTTGCAATTCAAGGCCAAGCCCTCACCATGGACACAAGTTTGAGCCCAAGAGACAAACATTGCAAGATTTCTTTCATCCCTCATGCCAGTGAGACCAAACAAGATCTTCCATTATCTTTGCCACGTGACCCGTGTATCCTCCCCAGCATCAAGCAACATCGCAATGAACATAGACGTAATGTTTGTGTTCACGCAGTAGCGGAAAGCATCGTTGGCATAGCAATCCCCCAACACCCGCCTTATAGCGTGCATAACCGACACGCAATTGGACTTAAAAATTTCTCTTAGACGCTTCTCAAAGAGATCACTATGAAATGCCATTTGCCTACATTTCACTTTCAAGAAAATAGGTGTGTCCATCTTAGCTCATTCCAAAGCAAAAAGTGATTATGAAGGAGCCACCTAGTTTCCTTAAATAAAAGGCCCTTCATCATTCCCAGGAAATCCTTTGTCATTCACACGTACCAATATACCATAAAGTGATTAGCCAACACGGGAAATGAATATGGCCTTGCGTGTTACGTCCTCATGATCTACAAGCCATGATTCTTCCAGTTCCCATACCCACTCATCTAAATGCATATTAATGGCTATGTTGTAGCTTTATCAGCCACATAATTTGCCTCACGATACACGTGATATTTGAAAGGAATTGAAACTCTTCAAAAGTTTGGTGATTACTTCCAAATTCTTGCTTGATTTCTAGTTCGAGGAGAAGTTTTTTTGAATGGCTTTAATGTTTTTTTGTGAATTGCCTTTGAGGTGAATATTAAGGTGGCCAAGTTTGCATCCACCCTTTAAGCCTAACATGGCTACTTGGTATTTTGCCTCATTGTTGGTGGCAAAGCTAAGTTTTCTTGTTGCTACTAGGCAAACCTTTCCTTTACAATCACGAATCATGCAACCCGCCCCTGCCTTGCCAAGGTTGCCACGTGATGCACCATCGAAGTTTATCTTCAACCATCCTACATCCGGGGGAGCCCATACCACCAACTTCCTAGGACGAGCAACGAGATTAACCTGTTGGAACCCATAAATAGGGAGTTAATAATTATTATCATATATTATATTTTATATTATCTTTACATATTATATCATTTATTATAGTTCTATTTATATTATACATTATATTATATAATATAGTATATATTATGTTATTTATTATTTATATTTTATATAGTATCATATATAATATAATATTATACAATGAAATACTTATTATGTAATTATGTTATGTTTAACTTATTAATTGATACTAAATAATATTAAATATTATATACTAAATTATAGATTAAATAATTATTAATTATTCAATTCTCAGAACATGGACGAGGGACATGATGAGCAAGGGGAGAACTTTGTGGAGAATATGTAGATAGAAGAATGAGTGAAAGCTAAAGTGAGTTTTTTGAAAATGATTTCGACATGTCCAGGTATTCGAATGTAAACTCTTTCGAGCAATTTTTTGGCCAGCCTATAAAAATGCATATGACAGTTTCAAGTACAAATGGAAGCTACTTTTTTGGATTAGATTTCATTAAGGAAAATTTCAAACTACATTATGTATTTGAATTATGGGCATGTTATTTGACAAGTTATATGAACGCCAAATGGAAAAATTGGCTTCTATGAATGTAAATGATCCCAAATAGCAAAATGTTTTGTAATTTTGAAATTATGGACATGTAAGTCGACAAGTTAGACGAACGCCAAATGGAAAATTTGGCTTATATGTATGTATATGGTACCAAATTGTAAATCATTTTATAACGTTTGAACTATAACTAGAGGTTTTCTTCACTTGGTTCTTTCCTGTCGGTATGCTCATCGAACCAGGGTTTGTAAATATAATTATATATAAAATAATAAAATATAGTGGCTTGCCACTTTTGATTTTAAAAAAAGCATTATTTATTATATAATTATATTATATTTAAATTGCCAATATGGGCGTGGTTCGGTGGTCAAGTCATTTGGTTGTAGTGATGACCACCAAGGTTCAAACCCTCATTGGGCCAAAGTGCTCACAGGCCTTGTGCCTTCGTTGAGCCATTGCGCTCACGGGTTTGGTTATTTCTTGTGGTTTCTTGTACCCGGTTCATAGCTCTGGTCAAAAGCGTTTACCCCTAATAATATGGGTGCATTGCACCTTTTAAAAAAAATATTATATTTAAATTAGTAATTAATAATAAGTATTATTCAAATTCTACTTAATATTACATAATAATTTATAATTTGATTTAATAAATTATTGTGTACTCTCCATATCTCTCTCACTCAAACAAACACACATACATCATTGTTTCTCCCTCCCTAAATCTCCCTCTCTCCCCCCTCATCTCTTCTCTCTCCCTCTTCCTATCTCTCTCCCTCTCTCCCCTTCCCTTCTATGTCTCTCCTCTACCTATCTCTCTCCCTTTCTCTCCCTCCCTATCTATCTCTCCCCATCTCTCCATTGCTTTACCCCTCCTTATCTCCCTAGTTTATCTCTCTCTTCCTTTTTCTCAATCCCTCTCCCTCTCCCCCTCTCTATATCTCATTATATCTATATCTCTCTATCACTCTATCTAACCATCTATTTTTCTCTATTTGTCTCTTTCTCTGTCTCCCCCTCTCTACATCTCATTATATTTATACCTCTCTCTCAATCTTTCTAACCATATATTTCTCTCTCCATCTCTCCCTCTCCTCTATACTTGTATTTATTCCTCTATGTATCTCCTATATCTCCTTCCCTATCTATCTTTATCCCTCTACCTCTCTATCTATTTATCTTCCCATATAGCCATCCTCTACCCTTATTTTCCTCTCTCCCTCTCTATCACTAGGCATGTCTCCCTCTCTCTATCCATCCATCTCTCTCCCTCTCTCCATCTTCCTCTTACTAAATATATATATATATATATATATATATATATATATATATATATATATATATATATGTATAGGTATGCATGTGTATGTATATATATATATATATATAGATATATATCGGTGATCCCACAAAGCTAGTTTACAATTTCTGAGAGATTTTGATTTTTGCTGAAATCACCTATTTTTAGAAAATATAATGATTTAAGCCTTAAAAAGTTCCATTTAAAGCATTTCAATTGAAGAGGGTTTGGATAGAACCCTACTAGTTTTAAATGATACCTATAACAGAGTCTCCTTTACACCTATCAAAATGTTGATAAAAAAACCACTTTTGATTTACCTTTTGGGGGATCAAATGAATTCATTTAAAATTTATTTTTTCTAAGTATGTAGTCCTTATTATAAGCTTCCAAAAAAGTATAATTTTAAATAAATTTAATTTTATTATTATATTTATTTTTTATTTCATGTGAATGTAGGTTTGTTATGCCTTGCATAACCACCCCATTTCATTCTAGATCAAAATGGGTCCCCCTTCTCTTTTGGTTTCTTTGCCTCTGTTATTTGCTTCGCTTTTGAGGTTTCTTCTATTTCTCTGTGTTTTATCCTTTGTTCTGTCTGATCTAATTTTGGGTTCTGCCTCAGTTGGAATTCGGGTTTTCTCCTGAATTCGGGATTTTTCACCCCATTTGGATTTTCCTGGGTCTCGCTTGAGCTCCGGCTGAACGTTGTGGCTTCGCGGATTTTCGGTCTTCGCGGAAATCCGCGTGGACCGGATTTTCGCAAATTTCTTTCTCCCCCAGATTTTCCCGAAATCCATTGTTCCCTGTTTATTCTGGATCTGCCGGAATGTCTTCTCCTTCACAAAAATCCATCCCGCATGGATTTCCCCGGAATTTGGTGAAATGTTAAGAAGTAGGGCCAATTAATAAATAATGATGTATTTTATGTTTCCTTTATGCTATTTTGAAGATCACGTAGGTTGTTCCTAATTTGATAATGATCAGATCGAGTTTCTAATGGTGTTTCAGGCTTATTCCGCTAGAATCCGCCTGACTCGGAATTCTCTGGAATTCCTCTCTGGCTTGGATTCCGTGGGTCGACCTGAAACCCGAACTTGTCGTTAGGACCATTTTGTTTTTGAATTTAACTGCACCTAACGAGCATGGGATTCGTTTCAATGATGTTTTTGATTAATTGACTACTGTTGGTATGATCTTTACTGTGGTTTTCTTTGTTGAATGTAGGATTAAACCCTATACATGATGACATTTTCCAAGGGAGTTCAGGTCAAATGCATTCTCCAGTCCAGTTGGTCCTCAAAATCTGCTAAGGCAAAGGTCGGCTAGATTTTCCTAACCTCTTACCGACTGGTGGCTCAGCTCTAATTGTTCAGAATCCCAAGGAATTAGAATACTCCCCATTGTGCATCTCTTCAGCGTAGGGTTATCACGGTTTCACCGACTCATGGTTCTTTTGGTTCAAATCTACGTTTATGTTGCCTATCGGCAAGACCCTAGAGGTATCACAGCGATCAAGAGTCATATGCAAGATCTATCAGCAAGACAAGGGTCATCATCCTGACGACATGAATTTACTATCGACATGAGTGGTTTCCTTCAGAGAGAAGTCTCAGCGAGAGCCCCGGGTCTCACCGATGGGTGGCAAAAGGCATACACTGTCGGCAAAATGTTCTCTCTTCGCTGAGATGTTTCAGCGAATCCCTAAATTCTCACCAATAGTCCCACCACTAGCGTAAGCTTCGGCATGAGTCATTCCCTTTGGTATGTGCTCTCACCGAATGCCTGGAGTCTTGCCGAAACAAGAAGGGTCAACATATCAGCGAAGCTTCATAGCGTTGCCCGCAAGTCTCGGCGACGACGGGTGGTCACACCGATGCAGTGACAAAGGGATGAATTAGTAAGGTTCTCACCGAGACATGAGGTGTCTACAAGACGTCTTCCCGACAAGTGGGTGCTACAACGAACCACCTAGCAAAGGTTTCATTTCGGTGTGACTACATCAGTGTCTCCCCAAAATGGAAAATCTCCAAAGGATAAAACCTTTGGCATGATGTCCGGCCGAAGAGGGAGGGTCATACCGACACAGAAACAAAGGAGCTCAGAAAGAACAGAAAGAAGTCGGTAAGACTCCAAGAGAATGAAGTGCCTTTGTTATGATGTCTTACCGACGCGAAAAGTCTGGCCGATCAAGCGAGCCCTCATTGAACTCAAATAAGCTCTCGGCAAGGCGGGGAGACAATCGGTGGAAGCTCTCAGCGAATCAAATGTCTCGGCAACACCGAAATTCGGCAAGGAAAGATAACATTGCCAAGAAGTCTCGACGAATGGTTGTAGTCATGCCGACAAGGATGTCTTCGATGGAAGAACGCAGGAGTCTCGGTGACAAGGAAGGAGGCCCCAAACGAAATCAAAGGTTCGCCGAATGATAAAACCTTTGGCATATGGTCTTGGAAAATTCATAAAGTCACACCGACATGCCACAAAGGGATTCTATCAAGGGTATTCGGCGAGAGAATTAGTATGTCTCAGCGACCAGAGAAAGAACATACAAAGGCTTTCACCAAGACATAATGTGTCTGCAAGACATCTCCCCGACAAGAGAATGTTACGACGACACATGTGCAACAAAGAAAATGCATCGGTGTGAGTACAAAAAGGTCCTACCGATACATATGGTCTCGACGACAGTAGGGCGAGGTCGCCAAGAGGTGTTGCCTTCAGCGAAAAGTTTTGCTGAAGGGGAGGGGTCCTGCTGATAAGATGAGCTCGCCGAAGGATATGGGACTCAGTGTAATGTCTCACCGACTCATGGAGGTCACGTCAAAAGGAAGAAAGCGGGCTCGGCAAGAATGAAAAAGGAGTTCTCTGAAGGTCTTGCTGACAGCGATGGATTTCCCAGTGAAGGAGGATGTTGGGGAGACTCCAAGAGAAAACAAAAGCTTCACCATGTGGTCTCAGCGAAAGGATGGGATCTTGCCGATGGTCTTTGGGAGCTCGGTATAACTTCTGTAGCTTGCTGAAATGTCTTGCCGATTGACCCAGGCTATGTCGATGACTGTTGTAAAACAAAAATCACATATTGGGAAGACACCAATGGTGTCTCACCGATATGCGATGCTCGACAAACCGCTTTTGGCCGCTAAAGAATCCTATGTGGCCTGTGATTGACCAATTGGGAGGAGCTGAGAGGGCTGACCTTCGACAGTTTGATCAATTGACTGCCTCTGTGGAAGACCAACATAATGCAAATTAGATAGACTCTTTATGAGATCAGAAGGGAAGAATCTGTTCGGGTGGTGGTGTTCAGATCTACAGGGAGGCCCGATGGCGCTTCCAAAAGGTGGTCAACAAGCAGAGGAGTCCTAGAACAAGAAGGAAGCCGAGTGACAGAAGAAACCATGACTCAGAGGGACAGCTATGACAACCACTGATAGAGGCGGTTTGGTATTAATGAGGATATTCTGAGCATTCAAGGTAGCCTAGGATGGAGTTCAAGCATGGACACAGAGACATAGGAGTAAATACTGCAGTAGCAAAAGATCTACAGATCTTTTCTAGAGTGATATTTTATCAACATGGACAACAAGGATTCACATTAAATGTAGTTTTGACTTTCCTCATAAAGATCTGAGAGCCAACTCTCCTACAGGATGCAGATATTTTGTAAACCCTAGTGCAGGGGACAGTGCATCCTTTCTTGTACGTTATGTATATAAGGCTTTCTTGCCTCTTTGTAAAGGTTGGAACTTCTAGAGTTAGAAATTCAGAGTTAGAACTTTTATTGTTAGAACTTATAGGATTAGAGAACTTTTAGACTAAGAACTGTTAGGAGTTAGTCAGTTAACAGAAGGAGATAGAGTTGCATCTTGATTCTCACTGATAAGAGCTTCTTTTTGTCTTCTTGGTTAGCAGTTAGATTTCAGTACATACTGTAATGTATTTTCTGAATTCTCTTAGTGTAGTTGGAAATAATCTGGAGCTTCAGATTCTCTGTACACTGGTGATTGTGCCAGCTTTGTAAATATTGTTTATCTGTTTTAATAATAGTAGAAACAATCAGAGTTTAATCTACTTCATGTTGTATTCCTGAATGATATTCATCTTAATTTGATCATTCGATTTGTGAAGCCTTCAAGGAATGAAAGGTTATTTGTCTTTTATTTAATGGTAGCTAAAATTTTGTTATTCGAATTAGCACTGTGAATGAAAGAGGCTGTGTGTCAATCACAAGCTTATCTTGTTCTGCAGTCTTAGTTTATAATTCCTTGAAGTTAGCAAGTTTGGTTAAGATTGGATGAATTGTTGTTCTTTCATGTTTCAAAACCCTGATCTATCTTTTGTTGTTTCTTTAAAACCCCTGTTAAAGTAGGTTTTATTTTCATGCTTGATCTTAGAACGATCCAAAAGCTCAACACCAGCAGGCCCCTTGAATATTACTATTGCATTGACCACTAAGTAACATCAGCACAGTTGAGACCCAACTACTAAGACCTTGGGAGCTAAGGCATCCATGTGTTGCCTTTCTCTTTTAGGAGAAGCAAAGTAGCAATATTCTATTTGCATTGTGGTGGTGCCAAAATCGCCATCAACAAGGTTTTTCACCAAAAATCAAGCTCTTTGTTCTACACATGTGGAAAAATAGTAGATTATCAAAAAAAAAGAAAAGAAAAATATGAGTGCACCAGATATTGAAGTCCTTGATCCAACAACAAAAAATAATTGAATTTTGATACATACAAAAAAATGTATACATTGTACAGTCACGCTATGTGTAAATTGTAATTGGTTTGACTTCAAAACTTGATTAAAGAAAAAATATTCAATAAAAAACTATCTAACCAAGTGGAAGCACTAGATATTGGAGTTACAAATCTAAATTCGAAAGAATTAGAATTTTATCCTTCATGGAAAAAAAGTTATGCGTTATAGGGTGAGCATCACTTTTTTAAAATGTTGTTTTCTGAAAAAAACTAGTTTTTGAGGGAGATGGAAAAAGAAGTGCAATCTGATTCCAAAAATTTTTGAAAAAAAATATATTTAGAATCTACAAAAAAAATTTCATGAACTATAGTTTGCATCATCTTCAAATTCCTCACAGTTTAGCCGCTATAGGTGCTCGAAAGTGAAGATTTATTAAAAAAAAAAATTTAGTGCCCAGTTTGGCCAAACATTGTAAACCACTATTGTGGGATCACCCGTATATGTATATAAATATATATGTATATGTATATATATGTATATACATATATATATGTCTATACATATATATATATGTATATATATGTGTGTGTGTATATTCCTCTTTATCTCTATTTCTCCATATTTATTCTTTCATCTCTCCCTCTTATATTTATCTTGTTATCCCTCTATCTTTCTCTACCCCTATATCACCCCCTCTCTCTATATATCATTTCATATCTATGTATTCATCTTTCTATCTATCCCTCTCTCATTCTCTCCCTCTCCCTCTCTATATATTTATCTATTCCACCTCTATCTATTTCTATCCTCTCTATCTCTCCCTCTCCTCCTCTTCATATCCCTCTCCATATCCATATCCATCTCTATCTCCCATTTCTATTTCTTTACCATTCTCTCTCTAACTCTTCTCCCCCTCTATCTCTTCCTCTTTCTATCCATATCTCTCCCTCTCTCCCTATTGCGAACATAACATGAGCCTGTTTGTAATGGAACCTAATTATCTTCTTAATTAAGAGGTTTTGTTATAGTTATGTTTAGATCCATGTAAGTGGATGCATAATTGATTTTAAGCAATCACTTCTCCATTGAGACCTTTGTTGCACAAACAAAAATATCTGCTAAATGGTCTACCA
Source organism: Sequoia sempervirens (assembly GCA_007258455.2). NCBI lineage: Eukaryota > Viridiplantae > Streptophyta > Pinopsida > Cupressales > Cupressaceae > Sequoia > Sequoia sempervirens. Next base: position 329,686,502 of record VDFB02000008.1, read on the forward strand.
ATTGACTTCATGTACTACACAAACATATGCAAAGAATAGACCAAGTTTTTTCCTAATTGACCTTCCACACCTCTTCGGCATACCCATTGCACACCAAGGTGTAATTTCTAGTTGTTAGGGTTGAGGTTGATTTCAAGTTTAAGTTACCTAAAAGAGGTTCAAGGATTGTACCGATAGATTTTTTCCATTAAGATAAATCTAGGTTTTTCCTTTACAGAAATTGGGTATTATTTGATTTTAGTTTTTTGAGGATTTCACATGATATTTTGGAGGATTTTACTATTAAATGGCAACTAATTTACCAACAATTGAAATTTGTTTTCCGGTAACTAAACAGTGGTTTAACAATGAGTAAATCTTTTTTTAGGCATGGGATAGGTTTACAGATCAATTTTGGACTTGCAAGTCTAGGGAAAGCTTATTGGCTAATTAGTTAAAAAATAAAATAAAATAATGTAATTAGTATAAGTTAAGTTGAAATTGTTCTTTATAATAAATATCTGTTAAATATTGAAAATTAATATGTTATTAAATTGATTAGTTGATATTTGTAAGGAAGCTAAGGTAGCAGAACAACTCCCTACACTAATCTTGAGAGGAGAATAATGCAAAATTTTTATAGATCTTTAATAGTTACATAAAATTAAACAAAATTAAACATAAATATCATGCATACCACGACATAGTGATTTATGTGGGGAAAATCCTTTCGGGAGAAAAAACCCCACACTCCAAAAGCCGCCCAATATATTATTCAATAAATCACAAAGATTACAGTATACTTGCAGAGCAAGCCTCTCACAGGAGTATCACCACTCAAAGATCAAGAGACAACACGACTGCTATTAGACTCTCAAAATACTTCACTGTCTCTATACCACAGTTGTAATACAACACCGTCATAAAATAGGGTTACATTCTAAGGCAAGACAGGCCAACAAAATATCCACCAGTAGATCTAAAACCTAATAATTAACAGTCTAGATTTACAATGTATCATTTATCTAATGTATGTCGACCATTTTAGTATTTTCCTAAAAAAGTTAACAAAAAATTGTTCACACATCCCACTCTCCCCCCTTGATGCCATTGTATATTACGCCTATCGGTGTAACTAGGAAAAATATATCTATATATATCCTATCATCAATAACCTTTATATAATTGCAAGGTTGAGACACAATTTCCCAACAAATCTCCCACTTGTTAAATACCTTGCAATGGCAACGAGAGGGAGTAAACATTGTCTCTTAATTGCTAGGGGTCGAAAGGCCCATAATCTCTGAACACCATCTAAACTTCTTTGTGCTCACAGGCTTAGTTAAAGAATCAACAACATTCATCAAAGTCTCTACCTTAACCATATTCACCCTACCATCTTTGACCATATCTCGAACAAAATGATATTGTACATCAATGTGCTTGGTCCTAGCATGAAATGTTGGGTTCTTGGCTAGACATATCGCACTCTAATTGTCACAATAAATTGTCACTACACCTTGTTTTATTCCAATAACTGAACACAGTCTCTTAATCCAAATGGATTATTTACAAGCATGAGTAGCTGCCATATACTCTGCTTTAGTAGTGGACAAAGCAACCACAACCTATTGCTTACTCATCCAACGGATTGCACCACCAAATAAAGTAAACGCATAAGCACTGGTGGATTTTCTGCTATCAATATCACCTGCCCAGTCTAAATCCACATAACCATGAATATCAAGGGAAATATCATCTTCAATCATATTACTATGATAACACAAGGAATAATCTAAGGTATTGTGCAAATATCTAAAGACTCTTTTAATTGCATCCCAATGAACTCTACTAGGATTAGACATATATCTAGAAAGAACTCCCACTACTTGGGCAATGTCTAGTCTAGTACAAACCATAACATACATCAAACTTCCAACTGCACTCTGGTAAGGCACTCTGCTCATGTCTTCCACCTCTGATGGAGATTTTGGAAAATCTGAAGTAGATAAATTTGTTCTAACTGAAACAGGAACACACAATGTTCTACAATCCTGCATGTTAAATCTCTGTAAAATTGAATTGACATACTTAATTTGGCCAAGCCATAACTTTCTGTTCACTTTATCTGTTTTAATTTCTATCCCAAGAATGTTTCTAGCTACACCAAGGTCTTTAATTTCAAATTTAGCAGAAATTTTATATTTCAATTCTGAAATCATACCTTTCCCTTTGCCAATAAATAACATATCATCAACATATAATGCAATAAATAAGAAATGATCACCATCAGTTTTATAATAAACACAATGATATGATTTAAAATGCTCAAATCCAAAACTCAACACATATGTATCAAATTTCTTGTACCACATCCTAGGAATTTATTTTAAGCCATACAAAGATTTCTTCAATTTGCAAACCAATTTACTTTACCTTTCACCACGTAGTGCTCTGGCTGTGTCATATAAATATCCTCCTCCAAATCACCATGAAGGAAAGCAATTTTCACATCCATTTGCTCAACCTCTAAATCATAAGCAGTAGCAATAGAAAGCAAAAATCTAATGGATGTCATTTTTTCAACAGGAGAGAATGTCTCGCCATAATCAACACCCTCAACTTGAGAATAACCTTTTGCAACCAACCATGCCTTGTACTTTTCAATACCTCCATTTGAACCAATCTTTTTCTTGAGCACCCATTTGCAACCAACGGGTTTTCATCCTTCAGGCAATGATACAAGATCTCATGTATCATTCTTTTTCAAATATGCCATTTCTTCATCCATAGCAATCTTCCAGGATTAGATGCATCATTCATACCTCATGCCTCTTCTACAAATTTAGGTTCATCCATGTTAGTATTCAAAGAAAAAATACATCTCCAATCATCAGGTGTATATCTTTCAGATGGTTGTCTATTCTTTGTAGACCTACAAGCAAGTTGAGTTGGAGGTTCTTTCTCCTCTTCTGAAGATCCAAAGCTAGATGAGCTCTCCTCAACTTCTTGTCTATGCTTGGGCCTCAATTCAAATTTCTCAGGTGTAGAAGGAAATTGAATCACATCTTCCTGTTTACTTTGTTCTGGTTGTAATGTAACAAAATAAGGCTTAGTTTCTCTAAAAATAACACTTCTACTATATATTACCTTTTGTGTAACAAGTTCCCAAAGCTTGTATCCTTTCACACCATAACTGTATCCGATGAAGATACATTTCATAGCCTTGCTCTCCAACTTTGTTCGCTTCTCCTTTGGCACATGTGCATATGCCTCACAACCAAAAACTTTAAGATGTCTTAATGAAGGCTTGTGACCTGACCATGCCTTTATAGGCATCTTATCAACAAGAGTTGATGTAGGAGACCTATTAATCAGGTAACAAGCAGTGGCAACAACTTCAACCCAAAACCTTTGTTCTAGACCAACACCACTCAACATACTCCTAGCCTTCTCCATTTGTGTCATGTTCATTCTTTCTACAACTCCATTATGTTGTGGAGAATATAGAGTTGTCTTTTGTCTATGAATACCACAGTCTTTATAGAATCTATCAAAATAATTAGACCAAAATTCACCGCCATTATCAGTCCTCAAACATTTTATTTTCTTCCCAGTCAGTAACTCAACCATTGATTTAAATTCTTTAAATCAACTGAAAACTTCAAATTTACTCTTTAGAAAATATACCCGTGTCCTACTATAATCATCAATAAATGAAAAATAATATGTGGATTTACCAATCGAAGGAACATCTACAAGACCAAACACATCAAAATGAATAAGACCCAATACACCACAAGATTTATGAGAACTCGTGTAAAACTAAACATAGTTTGTTTTCCATAAATGCAATGCTCAAAAAAATCAAATTCAATATTACAATTAGACAAACCTTCAACAAGGTTTTTATTTTTCAAGGTCCTTAGACCCTTTTTTCCAATGTGGCCAAGTCTCTGGTGCCATAACATAGTTTACTTTGTAGGTAACTTTGTTTCAGAAGAAAGAACACCCTTGGGTACACCCAAAATCCATGACCATCTGTTGAAGGTGAAACCCTCACTTCTTCCATAGACTTGATTTTCACAGAAGTACTATTGCACTCAATAGTGCAAGCATCAAGCTTATACAATGTGCTATATCTGACACCTCTAGCAATCACCATATCACCTCTAACCATCTTGCATCTTGAATCAAAAAATACTACTTGCACACCCACATCTATTAGTTTGCTTACATATAAAAAATTTCGTGCTAATCCAGGGATATGCAACACACCATTAATCCTTTTTATTCTACCATCAGGAAATTTGATTTTAACTTTACCATGACCAACAATGTCTAAATGAGAATCACCACCCAAGTACACCTTACCTCCATCAAATTCTTCATATTCAGAAAACCAATCTCTATTGAAGGTCATATGGAAAGATGCACCTGAGTCAATAACTATGCATCATTACTTAAACGAGTTTCCAAAGCTGCAATCAAAGTGTTGCCATCTTCCTTCTTCGACTCAAAATTAGAATAAAATTTCTTCTTTTTCTTCTTCTAAATTCTTCTTTGCATTCCTACTAACATGTCCAAGCTTATCGCAATTCCAACAAATAACATTTGATGTAGTGTCCCTCCAGTTTTGACAGTTGGTTTTAGTTTGTCTTTGTTCAGTTGATAAGTTTCTTATGATATTTGGTTGGTTGTTTTTATTTATGTATCCGACATTATGGTAGACATGTGTGTGACATGGTTCATGTTGTTATGAGTTTTAATGTGAATATCATGATGTGATTTATGATTATGATGTAATGATGCTCGTCAGTGTCGGTGAAAAAGAGAGTATGGCATTACTCATTCGTGAGTAACCTGCTATGTTGCGAATCTTATTCACGACGTGTTTTCTAACACGAGTATATGTATGTTCTAACGTTGATGTTTTCTGCAGATACAGGTACCGGGTATCGGCTCCACCTGCTTGTCAGGTCTGAGCGTATCCTAATCCAATTAAATCATGTTGATTCGGAGATAGTGTTTGGTCCTTGTTTAACCATCATTCTTCGTTGAATGAGTATCCTATTGTCACCTGTGGTCATTGTTGTTTTGTCTTGTTGTGTCAGTTTTGTTAGTGTTATTTATTTGGAAATTAATTACTGTGTAATTTAGTTAAGTGGCTAATTTGTTGATATATTGATTAAATGCAAATTTTTTTTAATATTAGAATAAACGTTTATGTTATGTTTATTGTTTAATTTATTAGTTTAAATTAAGCAAGTCATTTGATTAAAAGAAAATGTGAAAATTGTGAAAAGGTATTTCTTAAAAAGAAATTAATAAGAAACTTGTGCAAATAAAATTTAAGTGAAAAACAAGTATTTTAAAAAGAGTTGATTTCGAAAAGTTAAAATATCTAAAATATGACCTGAAGGAAAATATCTTTGATATTTAATGTTTTTAACTACATGAGAAAATTTAGGAATGCATGTTTATTATCACTTAAGTTGTGACTTGAGATAAGGAATGGCATTAATAGCCTTTAGGGGTTGCATTTTGATGCACGACATTTCTCAGGAAGAATTCTCACAACAACCAGAGAAAAATAACTTCTTCTTGGTGTTTCTGATTAAAAGATCTGCAGAGAGTGGTTTTCGAAGGAATTGTGTATTCTGAAGAATTTAGATAAATTGTGGGATATCAGATTCAGGATCAGAACTTGGTTGGATTCAAACTTCTGAACCAAGTTTTCCTTTTTATTTTGTAATTTTTCCCTATTTAGAAGTTTCTGAAGAGATTTTCCTGAAATTTTAATGGTTGTAATTTTGTTTGCATGAGGGAAATAATTACTTTGACAAACCTGCACAAATATTAAAAGGAGATTGCAAATAATTAGTATTGAAAAACAATACAATAAGGAAAACGTAAAATGTTAAATTATAGCTGTAGTAGAATTGATCTCACAAACAATAAATGTTTTTTTTGAAAGATTGCATATAGTCTTAGTTGATGGATCTTGTAATTCTTTTACTACAATTCGTATTCATTGTCTCAAGCCGTATTTTCTTTCTCTCTGCATAATTGGTTTCCAGAAGAGGTATGTATATGAATTTAAATCGGACTGATATCCTTATAGCGTCGCTGGTAGATTTATTTGTAATATTTCTACCTAATCTTAACTGTTGCTTCTTCTTCTATTATCATTAATCTCCAAAGAAATAATTTAGCTCCTTTTGGCAATGGTGCTCTGTTTGAGTTTTATGCACTCAACTAGCTTTAATGCTGCATGGTGCGTATCTTTTTGATATTTAATTCTTTCCATTCTAATTGTCTTTGTTGAAATCTATGTGTGCGCCTCCTTTCCATGCAAGTCGCTATCCCAGTTCAGTATGCCTTTAGTTGAATTAGTTTGTCTTATGAACTATTAGTTAGAGAATGAGTGAAAATCGTTTCCATTCCTTGTATTTGGCAATAAATTATCTCTTGATTTACAACATCCTGCAAAAGCGAACTGGTGCGTGGCATATTTATTATAGGTTGGTGTCTATTATTTTTGCCCTTGTTTCCATCAACAATCTATCATAGCTGCAACGCTTGAGAAAGTATGTATAGAAGCTTTAATAAACACCCTGGTTCCATATGTAACCTGTCACAGCTGCTACACTTGAATTTGGTAGAATGTGAATATTTAAATAGCCTCTCCGATCCTATTAGCAACTTTTCACGTCTGCAGCACATGAAAATAGGATTTTGTAGGGGTCGAAGTAATCTCTTTCATTCCATTGTCGACCTGTCATAGTTGTAGCACCTAACATAATAAAAAAAATTTAAAAGATATAAATAAGATCCCTTATTCTTATTGCATGTTGTCTGCCACAACAACAACTATCAACAGGGAAGGGCGTAGAGATTTAAATAATTTCCCTAATTTTATTGGTATATATTGTTGTTGTATCACTTGAACATAGAAAGTTGTTGCGAATTTAGTCATTCCTGTGTTATTGATAGCCTTTTAATGTTGAACAGTTTCCTATATATATCTCGATAGAAATGGTTTAAATCCTTTTGAACATTTTCCTCGGCCATTATACTGGTTATTTGATCATAATAGTGCAAATCTACCTGGGATTGCCGGCGCCGCTCCTTATAGATGTTCTCTATGATCAAACCATAGACTTTAAATAAGCTTAAACTATTCTTATGTATTTTACTTTCCTTTTTGTGTGTTTATTTATCTTTTTGATCTCCTTGGTAACTTGTTAATCTCCATGAAGCCTTTCGCATCCTTTCACAGTTGCAGTGCTTGAATATGGAAGGCTGTAGATTCTTTTGTTTCCAATCACTGGCAGTTACCTGCATGCAATCTCTTGATCTTTTTGTTGATTCGATGACTAAAGTTTGCTTGATGTCCCTCTTGATTTCACTGTTGCTCCACCTTACCCTTGAGGCACGTTTTCTTTTGTTTAGGCCTCCATCTTGATGAAATTATGGTGTTGAGTTTCTGTTTAATATTTTTGTTGTCTTATGTGTCTTCCTTTGCGTTTTGCTTTCAGTGAACTATCTGTTGTACTATGAATCCTTTATCCTTAAGGAAATTTCCATACCATTATCACTGTGAGTAACCTCTATGTTAACTGGCAGATAGCTCCACCATTTAATGTTTAAACATAAGTCGCATACTTACCATTTAGATAATTTCGCCATTATTTTCTCTTTTTAATGAAAATTAAGTTGTAATCAATTATGTCTTAGTACACGTATTTCCTTTGTTCGACTGACTTCCATCCTAGTCGTTGATTTAAGTCTTCAATTCCTATATATATATATATTAGACTTTATTCTTTATATTAAGTCGTTCCCAAAACCTAAGAATTCGGATTGGTCTTAATAGGTAGCTTCTTTAAAATGTTGTCTAAGAATAATTTTATATTAGTGATTGAAAATTATGGAATCCATCCTTTAGACTTTCACTTAACCTTTGCTTCAGTCATCATTCGATCATTTATGGGGCCATTGAATTTTTGGTTGTAAAAGGTAGTATAAATTTCAATCCTGTTTTTACTTTACCCCTTATCTTCATGATATCCAATTAATTGCATGCATATTTAATAAAGAAATTTGTTGTAGACTGAAGTGAAAGGGTGGTCACAATAGTAAATAGATTTATATGTGTGATTTATCAATTAAAGTTTATATATATATATATATATATGTAATTATTTAAATTTTAATTCTTATCATGTTAGGTAGTGATCACAGTTGATTTGTTATATAATGATTTGTACGGAAATTGTATTTGTCAATTCAAATTTCTATAGATAAAGATCAATCATAGAAATTGATTAACTTTAAGTGATTGTAAATATATTAAATGGGTTTGTTTATTTGTAAAGGGTTGCGGTTTTAAATTGTTGTTTTAAAACTATTCTTTTATTATTGAATTGACGTCAAGAACAACTTTTGTAATGTATGTGTTATGAATTTCTTTTAAATAATGGTATGTTTATTACATATGAGATGTGGTAACCATTTAATAATGTTACTTGCAAAATTTGGATGCACTTGTTGCATATCATACCTATGTGATGTTTGGAATTAAGCGATGCATGATGTTTATGTCACCTTTGAGGTATTGTGGAATTATAAGGTCTAAGCCATGTGAATGTTGTGATCATTCAAGAGTTCAATTTTGTGCCTACTGGCTTTACTTTGTATCTAATTTTAAGTTATGCATACTTTTCCTTCTTGAGGCTAGAGCATTGATATTTGTTTAGTGATACCTTGTTGTTCTATTTTGGGTCTTGCCATGCAAAAATTATTTGTCACCTTGTGGTGTTTCAAATTGTTCCATGAGTGAACTACAAATGAGATGTGTTTTTATTTTGGTATTATTTTATACGCATGTTGGCAGTCCCTAGTATTTGGTTGTGGCGTCATGTCTCTAGGAAGAGTGGCTTTCGTTAGGGGTCGAAATCCAAAGTGGTGGCCAGGGTAACCTATCGGAAGTTATTAATTAAGTGAGAATATTAATAAATGTACCTGGGAATTCATTAATTAAGTTCAAATATATAAATGCCTCACCTAGTGCCTTAATGCTCATTTAGATTAAGGGTAGGTTGAGAAGGCCTGGAATGGCTTGTCGAACACCTTGTCTTCTTGAAAGGTAATTTCGACTCCACATGAGTTAATCTAAGGGTCGAGAATCGGTAGAGACTACTAGGGTAACTCTGGATGAGGGCCGGTAGTCTAGGAAGATTCACCAGGGTAACTTAGAATGACTATGTGATGACACTCTGTCCTGATGCATGACTGTAGATCCTTGTGTGAAGTTTACTGTTATATTGTAGTCATCTCTGAAAGCATATGATGTATATACTTTGGTTTGATGTGGTCATGTCGTTATGTGTAGTCAGCCATGTAATGTAATGTATGTTCACCGTTCTGTGTTTGATTGACTTCTAGACCTGACACTATCTCCTAGCACGGAGGGAGTGGACCTTCGGGTTCCACGTGGTCGGGTGGAAACTGTGCTACATTTTCATTGGATACTCTTACTAATGACATTCTACTTGTAGCTAGTTCTTGATACTTTGATGATCGAGACACTGGACGCTGATCGTATTTAGATGTGGATATTTGATATGAGGAGCTCATTCCCCTTATTGTATATTTATCTCATGTTAATGAGTATACTCTTTGTACCATCATTATGATGTATTGAGATTTATGAGAATCTCGCTGGATGTAGTCTGAACATGTAAATGACTTGAACTATTTAAGTTTATGGAAGTGGATCATTCTTGTATATGTTATGTACTTGTGTTTTATAACTTAAATATTATGATGTGAAGTTCTTAATAATAATGTATAAGTAACGTCGTCATGGAATCCATTAGACATTTGTATATATGCGAATGTTTAAAAAAAAAATATTCAGATAATTCACTACATAATACTTTGTTTTATTGGTTTCCTTGGCGGGGCGTTACATTTGAACTTTCCAAGAGATTTAGATCTCCCCCTAGACTTGGATTTTTCATGCTTCTCATTCTTCTTTCCTTTTTCCTTAGGTCTTCCATGAACATTTAGGGCCTCCTTGGCAGTGATGGATACCTTCCTTCTCATCTCTTCAAAAAGAAAAAAACCCATCACATCTTCAGTCTTCAAAATAACATAAGTACTCCTAATAGCCATAACAAGAGAATCCCATGAATCGGGCAAAGAACAAAGCAAGATCTAACATTTTTCCTACTCATCCATTTTGACACCAATTGATGCCAATTGAGCCACCAACATATTGAATGCTTCTAGGTGATCTATGATTCGTCTACCCTCTTCCATTCTCAAGGAATACAACTTCTTCCTCAAGAAAATCTTGTTCACTAAATATTTTTCCTGATACATCTCACCAAGCTTCTTCCATAGTTTCTATGTAGAGGTCTCCTCATGAACATTTAATTAAAATAGAGTCTGCCAAACACAATCTGATTAGACCCTTGGCTTTATGGTCCATAACATCATATTGAGTAGCCTGAGTAGGATTTGCAGGCCTTGAAAAATTCTCATCAACAACATCCCATAGATCTCGATCTATCAATAAATCCTCCATCTTCAGCTTCCACATTTCAAAATTATTTCCAAAAAATTTATCCACCTGTATTCTCCTTGATGAACTTGTCATTTGAAAATTCCTGCAACAAGATCACAAAGTATCTTCTACACAAGCTCCCACTCAAATCCAGATTAGTTCAAAAAACCCAACAGCCCACAATTGAAACCAAAGGTGATCAAGCTCTGATACCACTTGTAAGGAAGCTAAGGTACCAAAACAACTTCCTACACTAATCTTGACAGGAGAATAATGCAAAAATTTTATAGATCTTTAACAGTTACAAAAACTTAAACAGATATAAACATAAATATCATGCATACCATGACACAGTGATTTACGTGGACAAAACCCTTTCAGGAGAAAAACCCCACACTTTAAAAGCTGCTCAATATATTATTTAGTAAATCACAAAGATTACAATATACTTGCAAAGCAAGCTTCTCATAGGAGTATCACCACTCAGAGATCAAGAGACAACACAACTGCTATCAGACTCTCAGAATACATCATCGTCTCTATACCGCAGGTGTAATACAATGCCCTCATAAAATATGGTTACATTCTAGGGCAAGACAGGCCAACAAAATATCCACCATTAGATCTAAAACCTAATAATTAACGACCTAGATTTACAATGTATCATTTATCTAATGTATGTCAGCCATTTTAGTAGTTTCTTGAAAAAGTTAACAAAAAATTGTTTACACGCATCCCACTCTCCCCCCTTGATGCCATTGTATATTACACCTATCGGTGTAACTAGGAAATATATATATATATATATACATTTATATAATTGCAAGGTTGAGACACAATTTCCCAACAATATTGAATTGATAACTAAATTTCTAATAACATACTTGAAATTGAATGCTCTTTATAATAAAAAAATATTAAATACTGATTGTTCTAATTATCTTACATGTTTGAAAGTATAGTTAGTGATAACTAATTAAAACACTAGTAAATATAAATTGTTGTAAACTTTCAAGACAAGTTGATGAGAGTAACATAAAGAATCATGATATATATGTGTGTGTGTGTGTGTATACATATATATTTACATATATATATATATATATATGTATATATATACATATATACATATATATATATATATATATATATATATATATATATATATACATATATATACATGTATATATATAATATATATATACATGTATATATATACACATATATATATATATATACATGTATATACATATATATATATATTATATATGTATATACATATATACATGGTATACATGTACATATATACATGTATATGTATATATATTTATATATGTATATATGTATATATATATATATATCCTATCAATAATAACCTTTATATAATTGTAAGGTTGAGACACAATTTCCCAACAATATTGAGTTGATAACTAAATTTCTAATAGCTTAGTTTTTTTTTTTTTTTTTTATAAAAGGGGTAAAAATTTATTGAATCAACCAACAAAGTACAAAGAGCAGGGGCCAAGAGCCTGAGAGAGAACACAACACCAGCATAAAACCCCCAAAAGGGGCACAACTAACTATCCATATCTTCCTTGACAAGAGTCTCAAGTTCCAAAGCACATTCTGGAGGTAGGTGAGTCCAATCTCCCATCCTCCATCCCTCTCCACGATCAGAAGCCCACTTAGCCAGGCAATCCACAGTCTTATTCCACTCATGAGGAACATAGGAAAAAGAGACAACATCCAAAGAAGTGCTCAACCTAAGAATTTGTCTCCCCAGCACAGCCAGATGCCAATCCACATCTTCCACCCGTTGCAAATTTAGCATATCCACTACCACCTGAGAGTCCGACTCGCAGATAATCTTGCTCCATCCTAGAGCACAACCTCTTTCAAGAGCCATGAGGACAGCAAGTGCCTCCATGTAATTATTGGTTAGAATCCCTTTATATTCAGAGAAGAAGAAAATAACCTTACCAGAGCTGTCCCTGCCAATTCCTCCAACCCCAGCATGCCCAGGATTTCCCCTAGAAGACCCATCTGTATTGATCTTGAGAGTCCCAAAAGGGGGGGGGGGGACCACTTTCCCTCCCTACAAACCTTCCTTTTAGCTTTCCTGCTTCTACTCTGTTGTAACTTCCAAAGAGCACCACTAGAATCCGCACAAAGAATATTCAACTTTTGGACCACCCGCACGTCTCCAGGAGCAATATCCTCTGAGAGATCACACTTCGCAGCAAGAGTCTCCTGTAGCATATTTATTACTTGCAACCGCACCTACTGAACCCTCTTCGGCTTATCCTGGAAGATCCTACGGTTCCTTTCCAACCACACCTGCCATATAATAAATCCTGGACCAATACCCCAAGCCACCTCTAGAAAAGAAGTCTTAGAAGGGGGTCTACCAAGGCTGTTCCAAAACTCAACCAAAGAGTGAGCATGTATACAAGCATGCTCCCAAGCTTCCCACCACCAGTGCCAAATAACCCTGGTGAAAGAACATTGGAAAAAGAGGTGCAAACTGGTTTCTTCGCTTTGATGACATAAAGTACAGATAGAAGGCCCATGAAAGCCCCTCTTCTGAAGATTCTCCCAAGTAAGACATTTATTCTGAACCACAAGCCATAAGAAAAAGTTACATTTGGGCCAAGCTGACTTATTCCAAACTTGCTTCCACCAAGATATGTCAATCCTGTCAAAATTTTGTCTTTCCAACTCTTGATACCCTGAGGCAACTAAGAACTTTCCTTTTGGATTGGGTCCCCAAGTGAGGGTATCAGCTCCTCTTAAAGAGTTACACACTCTGCCAGCAAGAATCCCAGCAAGAGTCTCTCGCTCTCCCTCAGAACCCCCAGGAGGCCATTCTACGGGCTCTTTCCATCTGGCAACCTCTCCCCGCCCCACCCTTAAAAACACCTTAAAGTCCTCAACCTTACTCCATCCTGCTGCAAGGAAACTATCACATAAAGGTTGAAGGTGGGGGTATTGAGATAAAATAGGAGGAAAACCATCCCAAGAATCCTCCCAAAATAGAGCATCTGAACCGTTATTGCAAATCCAGAAAAGACCATTTTTAACTAACTGTGCCCCTTTCTTCAAAGTCTCCCAGATCACAGACCCCCTTCCAGTCAAGTTGTACCTTGGTACATCTTTCCCATTCACTCCACCAAGATACTTAACATTAAGGATTTTAGCCCATCCTTGATCTTGGCTTATGCACCATCTCCAAAATAGCTTAGCAGCAAGAGCCCAACCGTTCAAGCTTGTATTCCTCAAACCAAGACCACCATCCTGCTTTGATCTGCAAACACAATCCCATTTGACCAAACTCCATTTTGAGGAAAGCAAATTACCTGTCCATAAAAATTGCCTTGAGAGGGCATCGAAGTCCTTAATGAAACCAGCAGGGGCTGACTGCACAAGACACCTGTAGATAGGAAGAGCTTGGATCACAGACTTCAAAAGAGTCAATCTGCCAGCAGTTGAGAGCCAATGGTGAGTCCAATGACTCACTTTACTTCGAAAGTTATCTAAAATCTCTTGCCACACACCCCTCGAAAGCCTTTGGCCCGAAAGAGGGATGCCCAGATACACTAAAGGAAGCGTTCCAACTTGAAACCTCAAGATATGATCAATTCGAGCTTGAATAGAAGTGGGGGTATTGAAGAAGAAGATTTGTGACTTTTCTTCATTAATCTTTTGTCCTGAGGCTTTCACATAAATATCCAAAGCTCTTCGAAAACTAGCTGCCTCCTGAATTCTTGCAACACCCATCAAAGACGTGTCATCCACAAATTGGAGGTGGGAAGAAGGAGGAATGCCATGCCCCCACTTCCAACCTTGAATCCCTCCCTAACTAACTTGGGACTTAATAAGTCTTCCCAACCCTTCCGCCATCAGGATGAAAAGGTAAGGGGAGAGAGGATCCCCTTGCCTAAGGCCTCTGGTTGCACCAAATAAGTCAGAAGGTTCCCCATTAATTAGGACAGCAAAAGAAGGTGAAGTTATGCAGCTCATCACCCAACTGATCCACTCCTGTCCAAAACCAAAGGCCTGTAAGACTTTCTGCAAAAAGCTCCATCTGACCCTATCATAAGCTTTGGCCATGTCCAGCTTGATGAACATAGCTTTTTCCTTAGAAGCGGCCATAGAATGCATAGCTTCAGCCGCTATGATAACCCCATCCAAAATTTGTCGTCCTGTAACAAAGCCCCCTTGCTCCTCAGAGATTAGGTTACTAAGCCATGGCTTTAAACGTTCAGCTATCACTTTTGTAATTATTTTGTACATCACATTGCACAAAGCAATAGGTCTAAAGAAATTAAGGGAGTTAGCTCCCTCCTTCTTTGGGATGAGGGCCAGGAAAGTTGCATTCAAAGCCTTAAGCATATGTTTATTGTTAAAGGATTCCTGCACCACATCAAAGAGGTCCATCTTGACAATCTCCCAAAAGGCTTGAAAGAACTCTATAGGAAAACCATCTGGTCCCGGGGCTTTACCCTTTTTCATACCAAACACAACTAGCTCTATCTCAGATAGAGTAATGGGCTTAATGAGAGTCTCATTCATTTCAGGGGTGACCAAGGAGGGTATGCAAGCCAGAACCAAATCCTCCTCAACCCTAGCCAGATCCGACTCTTCTGAGAACAAGTTCCCAAAATATCTAGTAGCCTCCAAGGCAATCTCCCTATGAGAGGAAAGCAGGAGCCCTTTAACCGTCGTGAGAGAATTGAGAACACTTCTATGTCTTCTGTCCTTTACAGTGTTGTGGAAGAACTTAGTATTTCTATCCCCTTCCTGGAGCTAATCAATTCGAGCTTTTTGTTTCCAATAGATCTCTTCTCATAGCTCCCACTCCTCCAGATCCTTTAAGGCCGCAGCTTCGTCTCTATATAGCCCATCAGACAAACCCTGTTCTCTGATTTGGCACATAATATTGTCCACCCTCTGCTGTGCTCTCTCTTGGCTCCAAAGAGATTTCCAAAGCACTCCCTATTCCACCTTTTCAGCTTAAACTTAACATACTGCAATTGCTTGACAAAAGAAAACATAGCGGTACCATAAGCAGGCTTCCCTTCCTTCCACCAAGTAGAGATATAATCCTGGAGAGAAGCATCCCTCAACCACATAAGCTGAAACTTAAAGGATGGATTCTTTATCTTTTGAAACTTAGAAGCAATCAAAAGAATTGGCCAGTGATCCGAACCCCTCCAGTCCAAAATCTCTGAACTAGTAATCCAACTGTCCGCCATCCAGAAACAAGAAACCAAAAACCTATCTAATCTTTCCACTATCGCTTCCGCCCCACATCTTCTATTGTTCCATGTAAATAACCCATTGGAAGGGGTGATGTCCACCACCCTCAAGCTTTCAATGTTACTTCTAAAAAGGCCTACAAAGGGATCGAGCTTGGGAATACCTCCCCACTTCTCTTCCAAACTTAAAATTGCATTGAAATCTCCTGCCAGAATCCAAGGGAATAGAGGAACAAGAGAGCGAACATATCCTATATGTGACCAAAGTAAAGTTTTTCCAATAAAATCAATCGGGGCATAAACATTAGTGAAGAGAAGAATCTCACCAGTTACGCAACACGTGGCCACCAAGGAAATAGTAGATTTGCTAGAAACCCACCAGAGTGGGACCAGCTTGCGAGGATCCCATAAAAGAGCCAAACCCCCAAAACATCCTTGGGCGCCAATGCACTGACAAAGACATCTAGGCCAAATCTTAGCAGCCGTGTTCTGCATCCTATCAATAGATAACTTAGTTTCCTGAATAAAAACCACCTCAGGCGAATGAGACTTAATCAAATCCCGAATAGCCTTTTGTCTAGGGATGCTATTCAACCCCCTTACATTCCATGAAAGAACAATCATTTCTGATGAAGAGGGAAGTGGGAATCAATGGTTTTCACAGAACCAGACTCCACTAAAGTCTCTCCCACTAACTTCACTTTTTCCTGGTCTTTCTTCCTCCCCACCTTAAGAGACTTCTCTGGGGTATCTTTTCTAATAGTTTTTTGATGAATACCCAAAATAGAAGGGGAACCCTTGCTTTTGCTCTCCTCCTGCCGAACATTTCCGTTGCAAGCCTTGGTTCAGGCATGAGCAGAAATCTCCTGCACTTCCTTGTCTCCACTGGAATCCAATTCCTCCAAAGGTCTCACTGAAGTATCTGTGACCATCTGCACCCCAAGCTCTCTCTCCTGTGGATCAACCTGAATAACATTGTTCTCCTCCCCACCTATTTCCTTTGCTTCCAAGAGCTCATGACTAGCCGACATATTAGCAATGGTTCCATCAAACTGTTCTAAGTCATCCAACCCATCAAACCTGTTAAAAACCTCATATGTCTGTCTGTCCTTAAAGGTCCTCTTTTGGCCGCGACCCTTATTACGCCCTCTTACAGGGATAAAGCCCTCCTTGTCCTCCCTCATAGGGGCCTTCCCTTTATCTTGGGCGTGAGGAGCACTCATCGGCCCTATGTTTGAATCCACTATAGGTTTTGATTTGGGGAACACCCTCTGCAAATGCCCATATTCATGGCAAAAGCGACAGCGAAACGACAACGTTTCATAGTCGAGTTGTTGAATCCATGCACTTGACCCCAACCGAATTTTGATAGAATCAGGCAAGGGCTTATTCAAATCAATTTCAACACATACCCGAGCGTAGGTAATTACCTTCTTCTCCATAGTCTGTCTCGAAGGACCAACTGGTTTTCCAAGCTGGCTTGCCACTAAGCTAAAAATGTCCTCCCTCCAGAATTCTAAAGGAAGCCATGGTAATCTCACCCAAACCGGGACCCGCGACGGAAGCTCTTCTGTAGGATTGAATCCCACATGCCAAGGTTTAATGAAGAGACCCACTTGATTGTAGAAATAGGGCCCTCCTTCGAAAACTTTATTCCTGTCCGACATGCAAGAGAAAACCACTTGAAAATAGCCATTGGCTGCCAACAAAACATCCATATCCCCCTCGGGAGACCAGGTATGCCGAGCCCATGATTCCAAAAAAGATAAAGATACCCGAATCCCTAGGAATTTACAGATCAGAGCATGCTTTGATAAGTAGTTGATATCGTCCACAATAGCTTCAGGTTGGATCTCAACAATCGGCCTATTATCGCTCTTAGCAAGGCACCCATTGACCTTTGAGGGCCTAAAACCTCCAGACAGATGTGAGGACTCTCCCATTCCTGATCCAGATTCACCAAAAAAAGGATTCGTATGCAAAAGTACCGAAGGATTGCTCCCTGCCACCGCATCCTTTAAAGACAATCCCTTACCACCAGGGGAAGTCCCGTTTGGAGCCATGCAAGGCCTGAGACAGAAAACCCCAAAACCCGAACAACCCAAAACACACCGATGAAGATCACAAAAAATAAAAACCCCGCCTCTCTCCCCCAGGTTTCAAAACACCACAAAAAACCGGAGTCCCCCACAGAAGCAAGAACACCCCCCAATCACCACGAGTAGAGCACAAAACGCCTAGGTTGAAGTAGAAAAACGTTTGCAGAAAGCAGTAGAAACCAGCAAAAGATGTGGCCACCCAAGCCACAAACCCTGCGCACCAAAGAACCCCCCACCGATCAATCACCAGCAATGAAGAAAGAAAGCACAAGGCACAGCTAGGGCAGAGAGACCCTAGCCTACGCGCGCGCAAGCACCAACTCCCAGCGACGCCATCTTCTCCCAGCATATGTCTTCCTTAATCCCTAATAGCTTAGTTGAAATTGAATGTTCTTTCTAATAAAAATTTATTAAATATTGATTGTTATAATTATTTTACTTGTTTGAAAGTATAGTTAGTGATAACTAATTAAAACACTAGTAAATATAAATTGTTGTGAACTTTCAAGACAAGTTGATGTGAGTAACATAAAGAATCATGTCACTCCTATAAATGATGTGAGTGTTATCACAAATTTAGAGTCATAAAAATTAGCCACAATAGAACAAGTAAAAAATTAAACTATATTTGGTGGTTAAATATTAGCATATAAAACAAAATCTGCATGAACAAATACAAACAATAAATTGTGAAATTTTTAATGACTATTATATATTGAGTATAATACATCATAATAAAATAGTTAGCAAATTTTTATTTGGAACATGACCAATACCAAGAAGTGTTAGTAAATGTTAATACATATTATGAGCTCAACCCTTTGGAATGCCACGAATGTGAATACAAACTACAATGGGTTTTATATGCATGACTTTAGTTACTTGAGTATTCATTTGCTATGTTCCTATAACAAAATGATAACTTTATCAAGGTATGTCGAACATGAGACTCCAAGTATTTTGACATTAGCGAAGCTATCTTAGAATTGTAATCACACAATTTGAATGCATTAAAATTAGATGGTGACTTTATTAGGCTGATCAAGATCATAACTGTGTAAAAATAGGGGCTTTGGAAAAATGTATGGATATCAATTGAAATATAATGCAAGGGGAATTTTATCAGATGTAGTAGTTGCAAGTGCCTAGTAGACATGAATTGTCTTATATGTTAATCAAGTGCCCAGAAAACATATATTTTTGTATACTTGTGTGTCATTGCACCATTCAACTAAAATATACTTAAAATGCATGAAAGTAACACTACACTATTCCAGCAAGATTTACTTAAATGCTAGAGATTGCACAATTTTTATAAAACATTTGGTACATATTTAAAATATTATATAAAATTAAAGAATTAAACAATTTAATAATTATAAATTATAAATAATTTATTGATTTTATAAATTTAAAAATATATAATATTAAAATTATAAAAAATCTAACTAAAATTTTTAATATACAAAATATTTTTAATTCTTTTTAAAATTAAGATAAAAAATTTAATGAACAAAACAACTGTCAAGTAAATAAAAACACTTTTTCAAATTAAAATGAAGTAAAAAATGTACATAAAATAAAATAACTCTTCAATAGTTCTAAACTAAAATAAAATAACTACTCCAAGTCATACTTAGATTTTGATGATCCCTCCAAGATTCTCACAATGGAAAATCCTCTAAGGGTCTCACCTCTAGAATTCCATGTTGAACAAAAGAAGCATCATCACCCACCACCTCATATGGGAAATCAATAATGAAAAATAGACCAATTTTTGGAATGATTCATGAAATGGCTTCCTTGTCTAGCTTATGGAAAAGATCTATAAAAAGCCAAAGAAACTTTATCCTTTGATTGGGGTTCCATATTACACAATTGTGTCAGTCTTCAAGTGGACGCAAGTGTACCTAAAAGGGTTTAGAAGGACTTCTCCCTTGCCAAGATTTTATTGGCTCAAATCATAAATTTGACTATTGACTTCAATAAAAAGAAGATCTTCATCAAGGACGAAAAAGATGGGCAAAATTCAAGTTGCTCAAAATTTGGAGAATTTTCAGTGAGCATAAGGTTGAGGATTCCTCCAATTAAGAAAAATATTAGCTAGCATATCTATTTTGGCACCAAGATTTCCTTCCCAAAGTTTGGGCATTCGCTTGGAAAGTGATTTAGAAAATATATTGAACATTGAAAAGTCTTATTTGATGGGTTTCATAGATCCTTCTAAGTTGTCCTCTTTGCGTCTCTACAAAGATTATAAATTGCATCTTAGCAAACTATCATTTATCCTCAAAAGGTTAGTAATAGCTACATGTTAAGATTTGATGAGTTCATACTCTCTTGAAGGATTTGCTAAAAAGTTTTGAAAGTACTAACCGAGAATCCAATGTAACTTGATTTTCTCTGGTTTGTGGATTACTTTCCCTCCATTACCATATGAGAATTATGGAAAGAAAAAAACCAACAAATATTCTTAAGCAAAGGAACACAAATTGATAAGCTCAAGTCCAAATTAGATGAGACAATTGAAGAAGTGAGGCAAAGTAGACTTGCCCATTCTAGCTCAAAAAAATATTCCTCTCTTCATGGGACAATAGTATCTTGAAAAAATGGAAAGATTTGAAAGATCCACCCATTCAAGAGTCTAGTATCTAGATAACTAAATTTGAGGGAACAAGGTAAGTGGTGGCACCTTTAGATGAGTGGGTTAAAATGAACTTCAATGGTGGTTGAAAAAGATATTTGAAACCTTCTAGTACTGGTTACATCATTAGAGGTGCTAAGGGTTCTTTGATTACAACCACCACTAAGAAGCTAGCACATGAAACAAACAACAAATTTGAGGCCAAAACCCTTTTCCTTGGCCTTCATATTTACAACAAGCATAGTTTGTAAAACATCCACATTGAAGGTGATTCAATAATTATCATAAACAAAATCAAGAAGAGGGGAACCCCTAATTGGAAAATTACCAACATTCTATAAAATATATGGCCTTTCATGGATGGGTTGGGAGCCTTCAATATTAAGTTATTATATAGGGAAGCCAACAAGGATATTGATTCTCTAGCTAATTATGTTGTTAGAAATGAAGTTTCTATATGAGATTGGTTTTTCATCGGCATCTCCCTTTATGATGTCAACCCCCATTCACCTTCATACATCGCATTATACAAGGATTGATTCACCTCACTTCTCAACGACACATCATTTATGAGTTTGAATTCTCTTCATTCATGTTAATGATTGTCATGTGAGTTAGGAGCTTACTCTTTAATAATAAAAGTATGCCTATGAATGGTGTTATGATTATGATTCATGCAAGCTAATTGCATACCCTATTTCTTTACTGTAATTATGGATTTATAACTTATTTTTCTCTCCTTCCAACTCTCCTTTAGCAATTATGGGCACCAAAATTTGACTAACTTTTTCTAGGAGGCAAATGGCCTTTATAGGACTAGTGTCAAAGTTGAGATTATGCCATGCATCCTTAAGTTGAAGTTTGGACTCATTCTTTTTGTTGTGTAGTGAACATTAGGCAATTAATTTCTCCAAACAAAACATCATTATAAGGTAAATCATATCTATATTTTTGAGGTTTAGTTAGATGTTGAGGATGAGGTTGTAGGAGGATCAACTAAATTTCTCTTAAAAAATACCTTTAGCAATGGTTTGGTGGTAGCTTTGGAGATTGTGGTGTCAAGCCAAGGTTTTTTATAGGTGGATGGTTTATTGCTAATTGATAATGGTGATAATGGGACCTTGGATCCCATTACTCCATGGAAAGGACTACCCTAAGGAGGCAACTTGACAAAAGAAGGCAAGACATGTCCTTTCTTTCCTAAAAAATCATTACCAACCTAACTCTGTTCTAATTAATGTGAGGCTTCGATGTGAATAATTACTACATTAAAGAACTGCAAGGACATTGGGATTGGCAGTCAGTTAGTTTCATTCTATTCTATATTCCCATGTTTCTAATAGCTTTTGTTAGTTTTAACAAAATAGAAGGCTTCAATTTTAGATACCCACCTCACCAGATGATGATTATAATGAATTTATAATTTTAACTATAAATTAATATAAAAATAATCCCCAAGACCATATTTTAATGATCCAAAAAAATCTAAATTTTTAAATAAATTGTGAATAAAAATAAAATAACATAATTTTTAAATAATTATAAATTAATACAAAACATCTCTTAATTAAATTAAATAACTCTCAAATAAATTACAATAGCTTTTCAAATAAAAATAAAGTAAATATCGTAAATAAAATAAAATAAAATCTAAATAATTATAAAGTAAAAGAATAACTTTTAAATCGATAAAATATCTATTTTTGTGGTGTTATCATTTCTTTCATTAAGTATTATAAGGGACAAAGCCTCCAATCAATACAACCTGAGAACAATGCCTAAAGGGACATGACAATTGTTAGATTTATGAATAACATGAGACACAAGATCAAACAACAAACAAAACACCTTCCATAAAAGAGCGAGCTGCAAAACAAATATTTGCTATTCCTCAAAAAGAAAAAGCTATAGAATGAAATAAATAAAGAGAAGAGAAAATCTCAAGAGATAAAGTATTTCAAGGCATCCAAGGTATGATAATACAACAAGGGTTGAGTGTTATATAGGAGCAACTCTAAATGGTAAAGGGATTAGATCATGACAAGTGTCAGCATCTCATGCAATGAGACATTTAGCTTAAGTGCATGAGAATAAATTAGACTAATAAATAATTAAATATTAATTAATTATTAGTTAATGCATGATTACTTTAATGCCCCCCTTAAGATGAACTTAGGGAGTAGCTAAAAACCCTAAAAAGAGAATGCATGATGGGTCCTGACAAATAAGGCTTGGTGAGGTACCCATGTACAAACAATCTAATCTCTCAAAACTGGATAAAAGGAGAAAACCACATGGGAGAAACTCCTCTCCAAAAGAGAGAAAGGTGAATTAAGGACTAAAAAAATATCCAAAACAAGGTGAAGGACTAAGAAGCCTCCAACCAAAATAATGTCCCAAAAAAGAGGAACATGTAGAACATCACTGAAACATGAAGAAGTTATAGACTGTTGTTGAATGATGATTGATATAGTGTTGAAATGAAGAGCCTCCAAAAGTAGGAATGAAAGAGTTTCCATATGATAAATGATCCATCTCACCAAAATGCATGGGTAACCAATCGTTGATGTACGTTGCATCCGCCTAGTACATAGGAACAAGAACTAGATACATAGATCACTGCAAACCACAAAACCAAGGAAGCATTAGCACCAATAGTAGAAACCCCCCCATACTGTTGAAAAGGGAGAGCCATGACAGGCACATTGAAATTATGTGAAACCAAGAAGTGCATGTAGGAGAAACAACATACAAATAAAAGGGTGTGCAAACTAAGGCACACACACATGAGGCAAGAATCACCAGGATTCACTATTATCGTGGAAGAGACACTCACTTGACAAAGGTGTGATGGAAAAACAAAGGTAAACATCAACGCCCCCATGGTAGTTTATATCATAGGGAGAGTACAAAAGGCACAACAGGATGTGCAAAATCCCTAAAATGTATACACCAGAATGGCACTTTATCTCAATGTGTCTACAAAGGAGAATGTGCATGAAAAAGATGTCTATAATGTCCAAATAAGACAAAAAACTATAAATACATGTAGAATAACCAAAAACAAGTCATCCCATGCAAAAAAAAAGTTCCCAGGAGCTAAGATTGCTAAGTAATTCACTAGAGTGCAAAAACACCAAAAACTAAATAAAATATACTTGGAGAGAAATTTGAAAAAAGTGCATGGGTGGATGTTAAGAGCTCTGAGAAACCATCTCAATGCCGCTAGAATCATGAAAAATGGAGAAACGGGTCAAAAGTCATGAGCTCGATACTGAAAATAACAACTCTAACTTCAACAAGCTATAGAATGCATTAGTAGTAGAAAATTGCGTTGAGACTCACACCACTGGAAAGTTGACAGAATCATCTTTTCGATGATATCTCGTTTGCCAAAAACCAACATTGTATGCCCAAATTATGGTCAAATGGAAAAAAACACCTCCTTTAGGGCACAATGAGGGTTTAAAGGGGCCATGCTAGCATCCGTACCACTGACATCATGCTGAAGTCATCATGACATCAACAAAATATTCTAGGGAATATTCCTCCATGCCAAAAGAAATTGCCCCCCTGCACAGAAAAATTGGCAACGAAATATTTTTTCTATAGTCAAAATATTCGAAAAAGATTCCTCAGGAGGCCATCGATGGAAAAGCAGTTGTCGGTGCTAGAAAAAATTTCACCGCCGCTGTTTTGGTCACTGTCGAGAATATTTGGTCACTGTTGGGCGGCTTGAAAAGACCATCGGCAAGGCCATGTGGCTTGGCCGGATGACCGATCTGCAGCAAGCCTACCGCCAAGGTACGACCTGTAACCTAAGCACAAGAAATAATAAATTTGCCCCTCGTGCATAGAAAATAACCTTTATATATATATATATTTGAAATTTCTTAATAAAGAAATTAAAAAACACACACCAACTATATATTTTTTGAAACCCATGCATAGGAGGCTGTACAGGGGCCATACGACCCTTGTGCAAATTTTTTTTGCCTTTGAAGCTCTTGACGAGCAATATAGGAAAATTTATAATCAAAATTTGTCAAATTGTCCTCCTGAATCAAACAAAGAGGTCCTTTCCATTCCAAAATGCACCTAAAAATTACCCACCTCCAAAAATTACAAGAAAAGTAATGGAGAATCCAGATCTGAAGCTTATAACCCTCGTTGAAGAAAAAACCTCATAAATCGAGAAGGGGTTTGTTGAATCCTTGCTTTGATACCATATTAGATTTATGAATAACAAGAGACACAAGATCAAACAATGAACAAAACACCTTCCACGCAAGAGCTCTGCAAAACAAAGATTTTCTATTCCTCAAAAAGAAAATACTTACAAAATAAATAATATAAGAGAGAGAATGCTTTATGAGCAACCCTAATGATAAAGGGATTAGATCATGATAAGTGTCAACATCTTGTGTGATGAGACATAATGATCTAATATTATCTCTTTAGTTAATATAAATAAAGCACTGAGTTAACTAATAAAGCAATCCTAAGTTTAGCTTAAGTGCATGATAATTAGAATAATAATTAATTAAAGATTAATTAATTATTATCTAATACATGATAACTCTAACAATGCCTAAAGGGACATGGTAATAACCATGTAGATAAAGAAACTCATTTATTGATTCATTTATGATGTACTAATACACACCATAGTCTCTACTAATGCAAGAAAATGGTGTGTACATGTTTTATAAAAATAATTATTAATTTGGTGAGTAACAACATATTTTGAAAGTATGATTATAAAAAGAAAAAAAATGGATCAAGAAAATTAGGCACCACATGTCATCCAAAATCACCTATTAAATGGTTGTAAATGTGATCCATAAATTAAAATTTGAGCTCATGGTCCATGAAAACTTCTCTAACAATAAGATCAATTGCCAATTATATAGTGTGGGAGAAGTATTGATGATATTGATCGTTGAATAACAAAAGAAGAATATTTTAGTTGTTCATAATATATTAATGTCTACAAGAAATGCATGTTATATGAGGAATATCCATTAAGAGTGCAAGAAAAATGGGTTTGGCCTGGGAGAACTTGTTCATCTATCAATTCGACAAATTCCTAAACGATGCCCCTAAACACTAATTTGATGAATTTATCCATCAAGATGATGGAAGTAAAACATGTTTTCAAGTTTAGATTCAAATATATTGACCTTATTGAATCACATATAAATTTTCCATATCAAATTGAACCCATGCTACTTGAGACCAACATTGTGGCACTCAAGATTGAACTATAGACATTTTTGCGACTACATAGTCTCTAACACATTCATCAGTCTCAAGACATTAAGTTTTAGAAATGGTGAATAGACTAGACAATTAAATTGCTAATATTTCTTCATTATAAATTCTAAATCTATTACACCCATTCATTACATTTAATTTTATATACTTGATGAGAGTATTAGATCTAAATCTATTATTTAGACCAATTGTTACTTATTTGATTGTACCTATTTAATTAGCCCAAATAATTTATGCAAGTCAATTTAATTCATTACAATATATTTTATTTTATAATATTTTCTTAGAAATAAGTTGTGCCCTTAACGTTTCAAGGTATGAATAATTGTTATAAAAAACATTACAAAAGAAGAGTTTTAACCAAGTATAATTACTTAAAACATATTATTATGCTTTTTAAATGGAAACAACTAGATCGGTTGAGTATATTTGAATACAATACATGTTGAATATTAAAGGAGACAAATGATTCTTGCAAAAGCTATAAGCTTTCCAGTAGGTGATATTTTTTTCAAAATTTATGAGTTTTCAAGTAGGTGATATTTTTTGCAATATTTATGGGCTTTCAAGTAGGTGATGTTTTTCACAACACTTGTGGCCTTTCAAGTAGGTGATATTTTTTGCAACATTTATGGGATTTCAAGTAGGTGATATTTTTAACATTTAAGGGCTTTCAAGTAGGTGATATTTTTTTACATTTATGGGCTTTCAAGTACGTGACATTTTTTGCAACACTTGTAGACTTTCAAGTAGGCAACATTTTACATAGTGTCTAAAACTATGAATTTGTTAAATTATGGGATTTCAAATAGGTGACATTTTTTGTTGTCTAAAATTGTAAAACTACTAAAACATGGGCTTTCATTGAAAATCAAAGTAAAACATTAAAACCTCCCTCATTTTAAGAATCAATAGATTATTTAGATGGTTTATTAACATGTATTTTCCATGGTTCACTTTATTGAGCTTTAAATGCATGGCTAATTAATACGACTACCCATGTTTGGCTCAAGTGACAAAAACACTACGTTAAACATAATAGTTAGTATTAATTCCCATTTCAATGAGATTAATTGATAAAATACCATTTTTATTGACAATTCTTTGTCACCCATAAGTTATGTATGTCTGTTATGGTAAGGTATGACAACAACAACCCAAATATTTAATTTTATCATTGAGGAATATATATAGGTACTACAAGAACTTTTTGATAGCATTTATCCAACCCATGGAGAGGCATATCAATATATTCATATCATAACACATGTTTCCCTCTTTGCACTACTTTAGCTACCTTCTAGTAGACATTTAGTGCCTTTTAATCAAGTGTGAGAAGGGACTTAGTGATGGAGAAATTCTCTTGTACCAATTGACTACCATATGATAGTGCTACTACACCTATGCTTGGAGGTATGTATACCATCTTGTCCAAACACTAAAGCTTGTATATTCATTATGTGAGCTTAAATTGCATGTACATTGTATGATTTGGTGTTCATCAAGGAGCTAATTTCCTTTGCATGAAAGGTGGAGAATATTAATAATTTAAAATTATACGAAGATAATTATTAAGTTATTTGTGGAGGTCGGAATATGGTGAAACCCATCAATCCAACAAATTACCAATAATTTATTTTTTGAAAGTTTTAGTCAAAAAAATGCATCTTAACTTTGCAAAAGATAAATATTTGCTCTAAATGAAAAAATGTAGTTGGTGATTTGTGTTAGGATTAAGGTGCAATCGACCTTATAAATATTATGTATTTAATTACTATTAATATTGTTTATTAAAAAAAATATAAAGGATGAGGGATTCACCATCAACTATAATTATTTTTTACTAGGGTAAAATAAATAATTATTTACCAATAGGAATTTACTATTCACCAAAGAAGCATTTTGAAGATTAAGGTAGTTTTGGGTACCCAAATTCCCATGAGGTAGATTGGAAACTTGTATTCAATTTTGGGATCTCCATTATAATCACATAACACGTTCAGATGAAGATGGTAACCACCTTGCAAGAAAAGATAAACTAGATGCCCATATGTAAGAGGTTAGTAATTTGGTTGCAACCTACATTGTCAAATATTATGAATGCTTGTATTTTTATAAGTAATGGCAACGAGATGTGAAACCAACTTGGATGGCTTAATTAGGGGGTGAAAATTCTATGTAAGTAGGGCTTAAGGTGGTAGTGATGTAATGTAATTGGTAAATAAGAAACTTATGTTCACATAAGTGCTAAAGGATTTAAGACTAAAAATAAGAAAGGAAGGATCATATGTAATCTTTATTTCTAAATATAATATAGATGTAGGCCTCTCTTCTCAGTGGAATTTTTTCTCAAATGGGATTTTCTACGTAAACATTGGGTTATGTGTTTATTCTTTGTTCCATATTTTCCATGTTATTGATTTAATTGCTTACAATCTGCATTTGATTTATGTTGAATAAGATCTTTATTTTATTTTAAAAATAATGTATGCGCATACATCATTTTTAACAGAAGGCCATATATGTGTACATGCATAAATCCTCCATTTATGCATTACACATACATGTGATATACCTTCTTTAAAAACTATTTTATTTTCTTATATGAAATGTAGATTTCATTCCAACTATAAAGGACTAATGGAAATATGTAATTATTGATGCATGTTTTGCGATATTCTTATCGTAATTGATGAATTGAATCATGTATTATGTTTAAAATCTGATTGCATAAATGTTATATTTGGTTACATTCTTTCATATGCATACTAAATAGAGATATCCAAATGAATCATATGTAGACTATGTTGTAGATAGTTTGATTCTTAATCATGAAACGATTGGCTAGTTAAAAACTACTGGAACCAGATTGATAGTTACAAATTGTGAAACTTGGATAAGCTGTATGTTATCTTATGTATGTGGGAAGTTATCTTGTAGGAAATGTACCAAAAATAGGCTATAAGAGAGTATAATTTTTGCTTTTCCAAAATCTATTATTTTTAGCTGTATACAACATATGCTTGGCCAAGCGTTTGTAGTCCATTATGTTGAATGGTCTAATTTTTATGATGTAACTCTCTGCCATTTCCTAGCATAGATCTTGCATGTTCTAAATGTATATAGAAATGCATGTAGATGCTAGGGACACATCGAGTTCCACCTTGAATACTATATCTCTTGCTAAGTATTCCATGTAGGGTTAGGTATTCTTCAAGCTAGGATGAATTTTGGGGAAGCATAGCTTCATGGTTGGGTGGAAAAGCACCTGAACCATGTTCTCATCCACCAGATGCGATGAGCATTGAAGAGGAATCACATGGAATTCCATATTCTTGATTATTGTACTTTGTACTTCATGATGTAAATTGAGTTGACTAAGAGGCGATGTTGGCCTAAGTCAAAGAATGTAACTTGTAAATTTGACATTTGAAAATGAATTCTTTTTTTTTTGACATATGGTGCTATGATGGAAAATAGCTAATTGACTGTCTTTAAATTATTATTCATAATGTCATATTTTATTTTTGAGTGTTATTTATGTATGACACATTACAAAATCCTAGGCTATTCTAGTGGCTCCTGAGAAGTCCCGTGAGTTGGGTTGGAAGAAGGTCATTCGTGAATCAAATTCCTTGATCCTGGTTTCTCTTTTAAACAAAATGAGTTCTCAGGAATCCTTTTAGAGGACTGCTTCTTTATTGGAATATATCCTCCACCTTTCTAAAAATTTTGAGGCTATCTCCTTTGGTCTTATTCCTAGGGAATAGAATGTTGTAGAAAATTTCCTTAGCAAGTGGGCTTTAGAGGATAATCATTATTGGCATGTTTATGAGTTAGGGTCATTACCTGATGACAAAACCTCTTTTTTACACCTTATTCATAATGACCAAATTATAGAGGAATAAGTAGTTTCACTCTTTTAGTGAGTATGATTATTTGAGTTAAATTATAGCTTCTATTGGGTTCAAGATAGTGGTATACCTTCTTAATTTTCCCTATTCTTGCTTTTATAATGGCTCTTGCCATTTAGAAATATCAAATTTGTAAAATGTAATCTATTTATGATATTTTAATAAATTTCTTTTTACCAAAGAAAATACATATCAATGAATCAAATCCAACACCCCAAAATATTTATCAAAACTAGAATTAAATTGAATGCAAATCTATTTTCATATACACAACGTTCACATAAACCAAATTGAAGAGTACAATCATTCATCCCCTCAACAAGATTTTTATTTTTAATGGTTCTTAAACACTTCTCAACTATATAGCCCATTCTCTACTTCCACAACATTACTTTCTCCATAAGTAACTTTATTTCTAAAGCAAGAGCTCACTTCAATACCTAGAAAGTACAACCATCAAAATTAGGCATAACAATCCCTTTTGTTGTTGGTTCTGATGGTGAAGGTGTAGATCATAAAAATCCCTTTGCAACAAGAATAGAAGAAATAGTACACTAGATAGTGCATTCATCTAGCTAAAACATAGTGTCTACACAAAGAC
Organism: Sequoia sempervirens; assembly: GCA_007258455.2. Taxonomy (NCBI): domain Eukaryota; kingdom Viridiplantae; phylum Streptophyta; class Pinopsida; order Cupressales; family Cupressaceae; genus Sequoia; species Sequoia sempervirens. The sequence continues at coordinate 329,716,850 of VDFB02000008.1, forward strand.
CCTTAACAAGCACAATAGTTTTCACACCATCTTATACTATCCACTAGAGCAAATAACTTGCATGCCCAAATAATTGAATTGATAACAAATTATGCTTCAAACCAAGAATGTGTAGGGGATCTACCTTGTCCCATAAGATTGAGTCTCAATATAGTCTAAATATATGCCAAAACTAAAAAGTATCTAATCTCAACTTCAAAAAAATAGGAATTAGATCTAACAATGCATAATCATTTTTATGTGAATGTGATAGACATAGCTTTGTTCAACAATGACATTAAAGGGATAAGATTTTCAAATATTGATCAAAGAAAACTTAATAAAAAAGTAGTCGCAAATCTAGAGTGATATTGAACATTCTTCTAATTTCTTTCTTCATTTTTATGTGACAGTGCTAGACATAGATTTGTTCAACAATGACATTAAAGGGATAAGATTGTCCAATATTGATCAAAGAAAATTTAATAAAAAAAAGCAGTCACAAATCTAGAATGATATTGAACATTCTTCCAATTTCTTTCATTAAAAGACCAAGTAAAACACACCATTGACATGGTTCTCTATATCACACTTTGTCACATCATTTTTCTTCTTCATGCAATCACTAATCTTTTCCAAATGAATATCATTGTCTAGTTGACCACAATTAAAAAACCCAAATGAGAGGTTGTCATTGGTAAGATTAATTACATGTCATAATCTATTGGCACCCTATTTTGTATAGTCTTAACACTATACAATAACCTACTCAAGAAAAAATGACTAGGCTCTATTCTAGCACTTTCATATTCATACATAACAATGTACCACGTATAATTTATTTTGTCCTTTATAAGATTTATTTATTATATCAATCTTTTTGATACATGATTTAGAAAATCCACATATATTTTCAATGATAAATTCCATTATAAAATAAGAGAGTTTAGGTGAAATGAAGACTGTCACAGATAGAATGTATTGAAATGATTAATCATTGATTCCATTTAATTCCCTAGAATGTAGTAATACATATACCATATTTTGAATTGTTGGCTTTAGAAGGGGAAATATGTATAGCTAGTAGCCTAATATATGTAGATGGGATTAATTTCTTTTTGCAGCCCAAAACTAGCAAAAACGATGTAATCAAACTTTTCTAATTAATGCAGAGACCAACCCCCTTTGGTTGAAGTTTACCAATAATTTTTTTTTCCACAATGCTTAAAACTATTTCATCTGTATGCTTCATGGTTTCTTATTATTTTACTTGTATATAATTGAGGTACACTTTCTTAATTTGGATTGGGACTTCAAATAGGATCCTAAATAATCAATGTTTAACAACTCTTCAAACTAAATTTCAAATTTTGTTTAAAAATCTATTATTTTGTTTACTTTTCTATAGCATTGGTCAAAATCAAAGCTTTAAAGGTTTTCAAAGTGGCCACATCTATTTAAGAATATTTTCTAACTTCTAGTTGATTGATGCTCAATTACATATAACATTAGTGACGATCATTGAACCTAGTTTACAAATTACATCAGTGTAAGCATAACTTCAACTTAATAGATGACATCACAATTTGGCTTCAAAGCCCTTAAATTTTTTAATTTTAAAATGCATATTATCATTTACATTACTTTATTTCATATTAACTTCACTGAATCAAGTAATTCAACTTCTTGATAATTAACTTAATCAATAATCACACTATATGTGTCTGTTGCTAATTTAGTTTGCATGTTATACCTCACCACCAAAGCTAATCCAAATGACCAAACCACTATAAGAATGTGACAATATGTATGTATGTATGTATGTATGTATGTATGTATTTATGTATGTATGTATATATATATATGTATACATATATATGTATACATATATATATATATATACACACATATGTATACATATATATATATATATACACACATATGTATACATATATATATGCATGTATATATACATATATGTATGTATATATATATGCATGTATATATACATATATGTATATATATATGTACATACATACATACATATAGATATATACATACATATATACACACACACACATATATATACATATATACATACATACATATATATATACATACATACATATATACATATATATAGACATATTTATATATATTCATATTCAAATAATCATACTCTTATAATCTCCTAACGTACGTCCCTTCCCCCTCTCAACTTCTAGTCTAAAACACCTCTCAATAGAATACTATATTATGCCTTGTGATTATCTCCAAGAAAATGCAACAAATAATTCAAAAATATTGATTACTTAGATTGAACTTTGAAAACAATTATAAATTTAGAATGTGATATTTTTTCAAATGTAATTATATTGGAAAAAAATTATTTCAATTTTTTACGTAACTTAAATCAATAGCATTTATTGCACTCACTTGACCAAGTAATGAATTATTATGATATAAACAAATGCTATTGTCTTTGTGTTTTAAGAATTGAAGTTATTCACCATTATTTTTCATTTGGCATAGACAAATGGTCTCAAGGTGACCACTATGAATAGTCAATTATAACATCTAATTGAGTTATTAAGTACAAGATGTCGATGATAGGGATGCAAACAAAGCAGTAGTGGGAGATCAAATTCAACACAAAGGAAACAATACCTCTCCAAAAGTAAACTACAAACTTAATTCCAAACTTGATTAATTTGATGATAAAAACATACATAAATATATAAGCATGAATATAACAAAACTATAAGATTTGAAGATATCTTCCAAATCTCAATGTGAAAATACAAAATAAAAATAAATTAATAATTAGCTAACTAAAGCTAACTTTCTAACAACTAGGAAACTAACTTTTAACTTTTGACTTTTGACTTTTAGTGATAATGTTCATTTATGTACCATTTATTTATATATTTATTTATTTATTTTATGTTTCATTTATTTAATATTGTAGTCTTCTCCCTACACCATAATAATCGTCTTTGTGCTCCATTTTCATATCATATCACCACCTTTTAAATATTTTTGTTGCATATGATAAAATAAAAATAAGTAATATTTGATTTAGTTTTGAGATAAAATTAAAAAATAACTTTTGGATTGTATTTGTTAATAAATCTTGTCATTTTAACTTGAGAAAAGAGATTTTATTGTGCATAAGAAAATAGAGATAAAAAAACTTCTTATAATTGCTTCGAGCCAATCTTTGTGATATGAAATGATTTTCAAATGATTAGTTTTAATGAATAGTTGTTTTATATACAATTCTTTCAGGAGAATTTTTATTGTATCCAAACAAGAATTTATTTTACTACAATTAATTGATATATCAATTACTTCACTATAAAAAGGCTTGGTCATAGGCCGAACAAACCTTCTATTTCGAGTCAATTTGTTTAGAGGTCGTAAGCTAAAACAACTCTCTATATTTATAAACAATTTACTATAAACTACAAGCCATGAAAGCTATATAAATCACAACATAAGATGGAATGGGAGGATATGCATGTATTTTTTGTTTAGGAACAATATATAATAATCCATTCAATTTTTGAGGAATTCACAATAAATTGTTTCAATCACCCCATGGATTGAGAGAAGGGCCCACTCTCTTGATGCATTGGTGACATGATTGTTGGATGTTGTGGTTGTGTTGCTGATATGTGGTTGTCATTGATGTCAACACTATTAGCATAAATGTATTTAAAATTGTATATGTCGAGGATATTGAAAAAATTGTAATAAATGAGTTGCAGGTTGTGAGTGATGAAGTGAAGTTCAGTATGTCAGTTATTTCTGTATGTTGTTGATCAGAGGTTGTGGACTAAAGGGTTTGTTGTTGAGTTTATCTAGTTTATCCACGTTGAGTTTCAGAGATCTGCATGAAGATTTGATCGAGTTATGAAGATTTTTATTTTGACAATTTTTTTGTTTCTTCAGCTGGTGTTCTTGATTGAAGATGAGGCTATTTTAGTTAGTGCAGTTGTTGCAGATGCTTCTCTTGTGATTCGTGATGCTTGTGGATGTTTCTAGATTGTGCTCTATCTTTGTTGCACATCCGCATTGATCGTTGTGCTCGTGATCCAATATTTTCTCTTGCGTGTTCATGATTTTCTTGTTCTTGGCCAACATAGAGTTTGTAACATGTTATGGATCTTCAAGGAGAAATTAATTGGAGTGTCTTCATGCTGGAGATGTTGATTTGGGTCCTCACTAAGTTGTGGCCGACCTTGGTTGATTCGCATTGATAATCTTTAATGTTTTGGGCCGATAGTTTATATTCATTTTATTATTTCTTTGTGGCCGACTTGTAGTGATGAAATTTCTTGTTGCAGATATATATAAGTGATTTCTCATTTCATTTGAAGTATGTTGAATGTGTGTGCACGAATAATGTTCTAAATCATTTAAAGGCAGAGCAGAGTGTGAAGAAGAGTGAAGAAGAGTGGAGAAGTGTTCATGTGCTTAATTGGAACTGTAATTAGGCATTAGCAGATGCTATTTTCTCAGTTCAAAATTTGGATGGCTGTAATTTGAATCTCTGTGTAAGACAGTGTGTCTTCCTTTCTAATTGAGCAGTGAGCTCTAGGCAGTGTGCCTGAATGCATGTTCATTCCCCATATTTCATTTTCATTATACTTTTAACAAGGTATAATCTTGTGGACTGACCTCCATTGTGGTTTTTCCCCTAACAGGGTTTCCACATAAAAAATCTTGGTGTTATGTGTGTTTCTGATGTGTTGATGATTTATGCTTTCATGGTTAATTATCAAATATGAGAATAAAGTTAATAAGTTGAATAAGTTTTGAATTTTTGTGACAACTGATTCACCCCCCCTCTCAGTTGTTTGCCCTTGCATTGCCAACAATTGGTATCAGAGCAGGTTCCTTGGAAGAAGTTTAACAACTTAAGGTGATCCGGGATGGCAAGTTACAAGAAGGATAGTCCAAGATTTGATGGAACAAATTATTCTTTGTGGAAGACACAAATGGAGTGCCATTTGAGATGCATTGGTGAACCCTACTGGAGCATTCCAAGTAATATGTATATTATTCCACAGAATGGTCCTACTACTTATGTTGAGATCAGAGATGTTGAGTATAATATCTAGGCTAAGGAAGATTTGTTGAGAGCTTTGACTGATTCTGAGATGACAAATGTTATGGATCTGAAGACTGCTCATGAGATCTAGAAAAAATTAGAAACCTTGTATGAAGGTGATGCTAATGTGAAGATTGCTAAGTTGCAGAGTTTGAAAGGGAAATATAAAAGGTTGAGAATGGGTGATGATGAGAACATTAATACTTTCATGCAAAAATTGAATGAACTTGTGTGTGGTATTAGATGTGCTGGTGAAAAGATAGATGAATCTGAGATTGTTGCTAAAGTGTTTAGATCCTTGCTTGATTCTTACAAAGTCATAGCTAGTGCTATTGAAGAGCTCTGAACTGTAACAAAGATATGTTGGTTGGTAAGTTGACTGCTTTTGAGTTGAGAGTGAATTTGGTGAATGCCCTTCCTAAGGTTGAATCTGCATTTAAGGCTACTACTTTCGGAAGAGATAGACATAGATATGATCCAGGTGAAAGTTCATTTAGAAAGACATTCAAGTATGAGGATGAAATCAGACAAATTGAAGAAGAAAGAGAGCTAGAAGAGCTGGAAGCACTTATTGTCAAAAGAGTACTGAGAGGAAAAGGTAAGTATGAAGGAAAATTGCCTCTTAAATGTTTTTCTTGTAATAAGATAGGTCATTTTACATCAAGGTGTCCAGAAATAGCTGCTAAACCAAGACATAACAAGCCTAGATTTCAGAAGAAGTGCTACTATGCCATTGATGAAGGCGTGACAGATGATGAATCTGATAAAGGAAATAGAAGTGATGATGAATGGGTATTTATTGCTATCAAGGAAAATAATCTTGTATCTACTTAATCTGTTGGTTGTACAAATGTGGAGAAAGCCCTGGCTACTCGAGTTGAAGAAAAAGATGAATAGGTAATTGACAGTGGATGTTCACATCATATGATGGGAGTCAAAAGTAAGTATGTAAGCTTGGAAAAGTATGATGGTGGTGTTGTGAGATTTGGTGATAATACAACTGGTGTGATATGTGGAAGAGGTTGCATTTCTCTTGATGGTAAGCATAATACTGATGATGATTTGTATGTGGAAGGCTTGAAGAATAATCTTTTGAGTGTTAGTCAAATGGTTGATAAGGGATACAATCTTCAGTTCAAGGATGGAAAGTGTAGAATATTGAGTTCCAAAAATGAAATTGCATCAGGTACAAAAACAAAAGGTAATATCTTTCACTTGAATGCTGGTAGTAAAAGTTGTTTGATTGCTCAAGTTGATGAAAGTTGGTTATGGCATAGGAGGTTGTGTCATGTTAACTTTGATAATATTGTCAAGATAAGTTCCACTAAGGTTGTGAGAGATCTACCTAAGTTGGTAAAACCTACTAATGCAATATGCAAGGAATGCCAATTGGGAAAGCAAACTAGGATTTCATTTTAGAGTAAAAAGCATTGTTCAAATGAATTGTTAGAGCTTGTGCATACTAATCTATGTGGTCCCTCTAAGGTCAGAAGTTTACAAGGTTACATGTATTTCATGTTACTCATTGGTGATTATTCTAGAATGGTATGGGTTAATTTCTTAAGGGAGAAATCTAAAGCACTGGAAAAGTTCAAGATCCTTAAAGCTATGGTTGAGACAGAGACAAGTTTGAAGATTAAATATTTGAGATCAGATAGAGGTGGTGAATTCACTTCCTGTGAATTTAATACTTTTTGTGAAGAACATGGAATAAAGAGACAATTGTCTGCATTGCAAACCCCTCAGCAAAATGGAGTTGTGGAAAGGAAGAATAGAACAATTGAAGATGCTGCTAGAACTATGATGCTAGAAGGAAATGTTCGTCATATCTATTGGAGAGAAGCTGTGAGTACTGCTGTGTACACACTCAACTAGGTACAAATCAAAGGTGATATTGGTAAAACCCCTTTTGAGCTATGGACTGGTCAAAAGCCTATTGTTAAATACTTCAAGATATTTGGAAGCAGATGTTATATTAAGAGAGATGAAGACATAAGAAAGTTTGATGCTAGGAATGATGAAGGTATCTTTCTGGGTTATGCTACTAAAAGTAAGGCCTACGAGTGCTACAATAAAAGATTGAAGAAAATGGTTGAAAGTGCAAATGTCAAGGTTGATGAAGACTTAGGTACACTATCCAGAACCTGTGGATATGACTTTGATGATCAAGATGACAGTACAAACCAAGGAAAGCAAGTTCATACTACAAATCAAGTGCAAATCAATAAGGTAAATCAAGAAAATGAAGAAGGAGAAACTAGTGAAAGAGTAGAAGAGAGACCAGAAGAGCTTGAAGTTGAAGAACATCTTAAGAAGACTCCGAGGTATGTAAGATTGAATAATTCAAAAGATCAGATTATAGGTGATATGAACAAAGGTGTCCAGACTAGGAGAAAGATTGCAAAAGAGTTTTTCTTGATTTCAAAGACTAAGCCTACTAGTGTGAATGAAGCATGTAAAGATGAGCATTGGGTTGAAGCAATGAAAGAAGAGTTAAAACAGATTAAAAAGAATGATACATGGATTCTTGTTCCCAGACCTAAGGATAAGAATGTAATTGGAACCAAATGGGTCTTTAGAAACAAACTAAATGAGCAAGGTGAAGTGGTTAGAAACAAAGCAAGACTGGTATGTAAAGGATATTCACAGATGAAAGGAATTGATTTTGAAGAGACTTTTGCCCCTGTTGCTAGAATTGAAGCTGTAAGATTATTTCTTGCCTATGTTGCTCACAAGAACTGCAAAGTTTATCAGATGGATGTAAAATCAGCTTTTCTAAATGGTGAATTGGAAGAAGTGCATGTTGAGCAACTTGATGGATTCCAGTTGACTGATAAAGAAGATATGGTGTGTCGGTTAAAGAAAGCATTGTATGGACTCAAGCAAGCCCCTAGAGCATGGTATGCAAGATTGGATAAGTATTTGTTGAAGCTTGGATTTAACAAAGGTACTGTGATCAAGGGAAAATTCTAAAATAGTTAGAGGGGTTAGCACAATAACATCAAAATTCCTATGAAATAACAAAGTACAAAGGAAGTGATGTTAAGACAAAAGGGACAATGTTACCCTAAGTCTCCACCTTCCATGATTGACCTTTGTTACACCTCCTAGCTTGCAGTAAATAAAATGCCCTCAGATTTGTGTGAGCAACTATGATAAATGTCTAAGTCCTATGCAAGTGTTAAAGGATTTGCAGAAAATAAAATAACCCTACAATGGATTAAAATGACTATGACTGTAAATGACTATGACTGTAAAATTAATAGTAGCCTAAAGTGAAATCTAAACATGAGAGAAACCAAGAGTGCAAGAGGTCAAGAGAGCCAGGGAGAAGATGACGAAAAACCCTAGAATCAAAGATCAAGATTGAATGTTGCTGTGTGCATTAGGGTTAGGTCAAAATTAGGACAATGATAAGGATGAAGGGCCAAGATTGAATTATAAGATAATTCAATCAAGGGTCGAAATTAAATGAGATGTCAAAAGACAAGAATAAATTTGGAAGATAAGACTAGCACGGACAAAGAGGCTGCTGGAGAAATTAAATAATAAGATTTATTTACTCCAGGTGACCAGTAAATAATTAAATAATAAAGATATTATTTAATTATGGAGGAATGTGACAAAAGAATTGTTTTGAATTAAATAATGATGTAATTCAAAACTCAAGAGAATTGGCTAAATTAAATAAATCAAATTTATTTAATTTTAATGAGAGAAAAAGCTAATGAATCTTTAAATAATTAGAATAATTATTTAATTATAGTGGAAAGTGGACAAAATTAAATAAATAAGAATTTATTTAATTTTTTTTTAGAAGAAGGGGACTTAATTAGTGACGTCATTAAATAAATAAAATTATTTATTTAATAATCAAGAAGAAATAAAGATAAAAATGAATTAATTAAATAATTAAAATTATTTAATTAATAGAAGAATTATGACTTTAGAAAATAATTAAATAATTAAAAGTTATTTAATTATTAAGAATGAAAGGGGCAATGTTGAATAATCAAAAGTTGCAAGCCTAGGACAATTTTATGTGTCTACATTTTGCCCCTCTTTGTCATAATGTAAACATGCATTGTGACAAAGAAAAATAAGTCAAAAAAATGCCCATGCAAAATAAGATGAGGAAGAATGACGAGGAGGGTTCTGGTATGCCCCCTCGAGAGGATGAAGGGTTCCAAGAACATGGTGTGCTCTCGAAATTAATGAGAAGACTAGAATATGAAGAGACAAAGAAATGTTAGTGCAAAAGATATGGATGATGATATGGATGCAATGCCTATATGAGACGAGTGAGAGAAGATGACAAGACTAAAGAAGATGTATGTTAGTTCCTAGACCAAATCCTTCAAAACATTGCCATAGGTCTAATGTTTATTGCTCTTAATCATCATTGGGCGAACTGTTGTAATGGCCAATAAACACCATGATATGACATAGATCAAGGTGTGCAAGGTCGTACCATTACCTAAGACGAATAATCACAGACAAGGATGATCATGACTCACACTAGGAGCGTGCTTGCCCCAGTCTTGTTGTCATAATCAACCACAAGCAGAAAAAGATAAGGACAACTCATGAAACGTCGCTGCTTCTCTAAATCCTGTTTCTAGGATCTCCTTGAGAAACTAGTAGCATGATTGTCAAAATACAAAAGAAAGAGTCTTTACCATGATATGTCGTTGTTTTTCTAAATCCCAAAATCAGGACCTCGCTGAGAAACTAGTAGTCATACGTGTCAATTGACATGATACGTCGCTGCTTCTCTAAATCCTACTTAGTGGGATCTCGCTGAAAAACTAATATCATGATAAAAGCTAAAAACAAATGCCAAGTGTTTGCCAAGTGCGTCTGGATGCCGAGTGCATTGATGTGTCAATGTAAATTTAAATGATGCCAAGATGACAAATGCCGAAGGTTGCCATATTCAGGAAGGACACATCCTGAATAATGTCGATGTCTAAGAAGGACACATCCTAAAACACCAATGTCAGAGTTTTGTTCTTCAGAAGGACACATCTGAAAGAACGTTGTTGTCGAGAGGAATGATCCTTAAGTGTCAGAAAGGATCCCTCGAAAATGTCAAATGATAGGGACGATGCCTAGGAAGGACACATCCTAAGGCACCAATGTCAGAGTTTTGTTCTTCAGAAGGACACATCTGAAAGAACGTTGTTGTCGAGAGGAATGATCCTTAAGTGTCAGAAAGGATCCCTCGAAAATGTCAAATGATAGGGACGATGCCTAGGAAGGACACATCCTAAGGCACCAATGTCAGAGTTTTGTTCTTCAGAAGGACACATCTGAAAGAACGTTGTTGTCGAGAGGAATGATCCTTAAGTGTCAGAAAGGATCCCTCAAAAATGTCAGATGACAATGCCGATTCCTAGGAAGGACACATCCTAAGGCATAAATGACAGAGGTTATTCTTCAGAAGGACCCATCTGAAAGGTAACCAAGAGTTGATAGTTTGACTGGTTGCAATAATTTGACTTGTTTTGACTAAGTTTGACTTGTTTTGACTGAGTTTGACTTGAGTTGGCCATATGTCGATATTGTCATGATGATATGTGCCAATGAGATTGTCTTGCTGTGATAGTGATTGTCATGATGAGTTTTGTTCGTTTGGGAAAGATTCATGTGTGTTAGTGTGATGCCATGAACCCTAATGGACTGACCTCGTAGTTCGACACGACTAATGACTATGTCTTGGGGACCAAATATTGCGTCATGATTTTATTTTGACAAACCTAAAAGGACTGACCTAATGTCTCGGGGACTCAAGTATGAGTCTTGCCTACGTAGCAAATGCACAGAGACAACGTAGTTCGACAATGACATGGACTGACTGACATGACTGACTTTGACTCCATCTTTAGGATTTTGACATTGATTTGGATGTTTTTGTGTTTTTCTTTGGACATTTTATGATTTTTTTGGTCTTTCTTCAGGACGTTTTATGATGTTTTTGTCTTTTTTCAGGACTTTTTATGATGTTTTTGTCTTTTTTAAGGACTTTTTTTATATTTTTGTCTCTTTTTTTTTCATTTTATGATTTTTTTTGGATTTTGACATTTAAGAGGATCGTGACAAATGCATATGATTGATGCCTACACATGAGAATCCAAGGACAAACATGATTGTGCCCCTAGTCAAGCTGAATACCAATTGACAGGTGATGACAACGTTGTTTGACGTGGGAAGGACGCATCCCGAAACAACATGAGGACGATGACGATAATGTGACAAAAGTATGGAGGTCTACAACTGGGCCAGGAACACAGTCAAGTAAAATTTTGGATAATGTGCTTGTATGGATTAGACTCGTTGCATTTGGAATGATGGAGTTTCCTTAGACAGTTTGACAAGGGAAAGCCAAGATAGGTGACAAGCATAAAAGGAAAAAAGGTGGCCTTGGTAAAGGACGTGAGACATGAGACTAAGGGAATGTCATATGGTTTTCAAGGACTATGTCATATAAGGACAATAAGACTATGACGGTCAATGACATGATGTTTCGTGAATCGTGTATGACCAAAGGATAGACATGTCAAGATTTTTCCCAAAGCATGATTTATGTGTGCCAGTTTTATGTCAAGACCAAGATAGGTGGGAAAAATGCATGGAAATAATAGGGCTTAGATGGATGTCAATGTCATAAGGAAGGCATGGGAAATGAGATGACTTGCCCCCAAGTGTAAGAGTCTACATAGACGATTTATTTTACACATGACGCCTGTTTGCCAGGTTTTCATCATGGTACTTATCCAGGGCGCCTGTTTGCCAGGTTTTCACCATTGGATGAAAATTTTCTCTTTACTATTTTCTTGATTTTTTGATTTTTTTGGTGTCACCAAGACACCTGTTTGCCAGGTTTTCATCAGGGTGACGATTTTTTGATATTTGATTTTTTTTGTATTTTTGATTTTGTGGATAGCCTGGATGCTTTAGATAACCACTGACTGTTCTGAATCTATTGACGGTGCCGATGTAGAGACTGGTGCCATAATATGCCAATAATGACCTTGCTGCAGGAGTTCTCTTGTCAGGATCGTAGCACTTGTATACAACTGATCGACGTCATTGTGATCCTTTCTAATACTAGACTTGGCCTTATCAAAATACGCACATCACAATAGAGTGCCATGAGAGTCCTTGTGGTAAAGAGTTGCTGCCATGATGTGACGAATTTGTGACGTAGGATTTTTGGACTTTAGGCGAGATGTAGGATTATGACGAATGAGAGTAGACATGGAAAGGTTGTTTAGACATTTAGATGAATGACTTTTTATTTTCCAAAATTGGGATGGTGTATGACGGATTTTGGAGGGATGGCGTTTGGAACCAATATTTTTATATGCCTTGATTGATGACCATTTTGAAGGAGGTGGACATGTGTTATATGTGGGAGTCCTCTTGCCTTGTGGTGCCACATTGTGATTGACTTTTGTATTTGACTGAGTGTCTTTGTTCGATCCGTCTTTCTTTGGGATCCATTTTAATTTCATTTGTCTACTTGTCCTTTTGTTTGATTCAATGGCCTTTGACATTTGATTTTGATCTTTTGACTTGTAAGACTTTTGTTTTTGTTGGTTACAAAGGGAAGGTTTATTTCTGATGGAATGACGGTTCATGGTGTGGGTGGAGGGGGTGTTGGTAGCAATCTTATGACAAGGATTTCTCATGGACTCCATTTTGACATTTGTATCTGACAAAGTTTCCCCCAGTATCGAGGAGGTACCACTGACATCGTTTGATTTGTTGTCTGAGGAATAACCAAGACCTTGATGTCTATAATTTTCCTGAAGTTGTATTGGTTCTAGAATTCCTTGCTCATGTATGCCTAGTCCTTTTCCTTGATAATGCATGCTCTGACAGATTCTGTTTGCGATGGGGTATTTATTGTTTTGAAAGCAAGATGCTAACCCATCATTAGGTATGTGGATACTATCACTTGTAATATTTTCATCTGCAAGAAAGCCTGCTCTGACAAAGATAGATGACCCTAAGTGATAACATTTCTTAGCTTCATTTTGATGTTGGACATATTCCTGACTGATATCTTTGGTCTGATCATGTGACATATCAGGTTCAGATGATTTTGTTGGTGCTTCCAATTCAATGTCGAAGCCATCATTATGTTTAGTGTCATAGAGTCCAATGAATTTAGCTATAACTTGATCATTTTCAAATATGTCCATATTGGAATACTCTTGTGCTTGAGGAATATCGTCTATGTGTGTAATGGAGGCAAGTGTCTCATCGTGGGAAGTGTCAATAGTAGAGGCATTTATAGGGTCGGCAAGTGTTTGATCATGAATGGCATAAAGGTTAAGGAGTGGATCATTTTGGACTTCTTGGTCAATGGTAGGGTCTTGGTCGAAGATGGGGTTGTCATGGATTTGGACTTCTTGGTCAATGGTAGGTGTACTTTGGATGTCATGATTGTCTTGATGGAATCCTTGAATGCAGTTTAAGATAGGGTCATGGGATGGACTACCTTGTTCTTGACATGAGGGTGACATTATAAGGTCATGCTTTGGACTTTCATTTTGACATGTATCCTCAAGTTTATTAAATGGGATTTGACTTTGGACTATGATAGAATTTTCATGACTAGATGTGGCTCGTGAGGGGGTGACTTGAAAAGGATTAATGACCAAAGGATTAGGATAGGATTTGGGAACTTGGACTGGACTAGTATATGAAGGAATAGGATAGGATATGGGGACTTGCATTGGACTAGTATGTGAAGGATAAGGGTATGACATGGGGACTTGCATTGGACTAGTATGTGAAGGACTAGGGTATGACGTGGAGACTTGGACCGGATATGACATGGAGTCTTGGACTGGAGTAGGATGTGATGGTATAGGATGTGACATGGGGACTTTGACCGGATATGCCATGGAGTCTTGGACTGGATTAACTATTGAAGGACAAGGATATGACGTGGAGACTTCGACTGGATTGGTGTGGTATGATGTGGGGACTTGACATGAGTTGGTAGATGGTTGATAAGGGATGTAGACTTGGACAAGATTGATAGGTGAAGGGTCAGAATATGACATGGAGGTTTGGAATGGACGAGTGGACAGTTGGCTTCCCTTGTCAAAGTTAGGATAAGGGTGAGTAATGGATGTTTGTTGTGGACTAATGTCATGAATGGTATTAAGTGAATGTTGGTAGTGAGGGTAGATGGATGGAGGACTAGGACTCATGGATTGTTGGTACGAAGGACATTGATTGTCGGTTGGGAGGAATTGTCTCCTAACGTCTAAGGCTTGTTGGTATTGACCTCTACAGAGTAATTGGTATTTAACTTTACTAGCAAGCCTATCAAGACGTTGGTGAAGGGAAGACAAGGTGGTGGATGTCATGCTGTTAAATGCAAAGCGATAATGACGTTTTTCCAAGGGAAATGACTAATGCAAGGTGATAAAATTGTCAAGAAAGGATGTCAAATGCCAAGATGACAATGAAGATGTTGACTAAGGAAAATGACCAATGCCAAGTCTAGATGCCAAATGAGGACTATGATGGACAATGCCAAGTCTAAGTTCAAAATGAGGACTGAGATTGTCTTCTAATGTTTTGTTGAAAAGTCTGAGTTGCCTAAGGTCGATTGTTTGTGTCCCGATTTGTGAATATTGTGTATAATGTTTGAGTAATCCAACAAGCACTTGACAAGCACAATGTTTTGAATGTAACTGATTGCACATCAAATAAGTACAATCCTAGGTTAGGCCATGACAATATTCACTAGATTCCATGTGGGTTTCCCTAACCGCATATCTGTAGCGTGTGAATTCAGAAGCTTGGCTGCACGGGCTCCCCCTTACAGTGCACTCTCTTCTCAGGCCAACCAAGCTTCCAACCCCCATGAAACTCCCATGGCGAGCTGATCACATCTACTACAAACTGCGAAAGTGTGGATGCCTTCACACCAACCGGTGCTGCACTAGCAAATAGAAGGATTTTGGCTTACTACACAAGAGTTTTTAGTTTGGGCATTCCGTTCGTGGGGCGTGATCCATGCGGCGAGAGTCCCCTTTTGGATCCATCTCGTCGGAACCACGCTCGTGATTCTTGGGCTTTCCCCAAGAACCCACTTTTATATACCGGCTGGAAGTCCCTCGGTGTCAGGGTGCTACTGGTCTGAGTCGTCCTGGGGTGAGTACTTTTTCCCACCAGAACAGGCCCAAGTTCTAGAGTCAATAACCGTTTCTCTTACACCCAGGATCGCACGAATGCGCAAGGGGAGAGGATACTCCGATATACCGAATCGTGAAGGGTAATTAACAAATAAAGATGGGTCTAGTTTTCTGATCACAAGGTTTTCACCAAGTGAGAGCATACTCACCTACCATCTTGCAAGCACAATCAACCAAAGAAGACATGTGTTCTTTTTATATGCACCGAAATCAAATGTTTGCTAATCTATGAAAAACAAGCACGAAGTTTTGTTATTCCTTCTTTGACATGCGAATCTGCAAAAAATGAATATTAGTAGTCTCATATGCAATGGTCTTGGACACACGAATGAGGATTGCCACACGCTACAAGAAAAGATTAGTAATACAAGAAAAATCTAATCTAGTTAACTTGCAGGAATAAAGACACAGAAAAGAAATAGAAAACCAGAAAACCAGTAAATAGAAAAACCCGAAAATCCGAAAATCAGAACCTCAAAACTGAAAGAAAAATTTTACCAGACAGTTGCGGCTCGATTTGTCAGTTGCGGCTCGATTTGTCAAATGCGGCTCGATTTGTCAGTTGCGGCTCGATTTGGCAGTTGCGGCTCGATTTGGCAGTTGCGGCTCGATTTGGTAGTTGCGGCTTGATTTGTCAGTTGCGGCTCGATTTGTCAGTTGTGGCTCGATTTGTCAGTTGCGGCTCAATTTTGCAGTTGTGGCTCGATTTTGCAGTTGCGGCTCGATTTGTCAGTTGTAGCTCGATTTGTTAGTTGCGGCTCAATTTTGCGATTGCAGCCTTTGAGCCTGCGATTGCGGCGCTCTGTACCTGTTCCTGCAAAATTGACAAAAAATACATGCAATCGTACGGAAAAATGACAGAAAACAGAGAGTCGAGTTCACCAATGTGATCAAGGGAAAATTCTAAAATAGTTAGAGGGGTTAGCACAATAACATCAAAATTCCTATGAAATAACAAAGTACAAAGGAAGTGATGTGAAGACAAAAGGGACAATGTTACCCTAAGTCTCCACCTTCCATGATTGACCTTTGTTACACCTCCTAGCTTGCAGTAAATAAAATGCCCTCAGATTTGTGTGAGCAACTATGATAAATGTCTAAGTCCTATGCAAGTGTTGAAGGATTTGCAGAAAATAAAATAACCCTACAATGGATTAAAATGACTATGACTGTAAATGACTATGACTATAAAATTAATAGTAGCCTAAAGTGAAATCTAAACATGAGAGAAACCAAGAGTGCAAGAGGTCAAGAGAGCCAGGGAGAAGATGACGAAAAACCCTAGAATCAAAGATCAAGATTGAATGTTGCTGTGTGCATTAGGGTTAGGTCAAAATTAGGGCAATGATAAGGATGAAGGGCCAAGATTGAATTATAAGATAATTCAATCAAGGGTCGAAATTAAATGAGATGTCAAAAGACAAGAATAAATTTGGAAGATAAGACTGGCACGGACAAAGAGGTTGCTGGAGAAATTAAATAATAAAATTTATTTACTCCAGGTGACCAGTAAATAATTAAATAATAAAGATATTATTTAACTATGGAGGAATGTGACAAAAGAATTGTTTTGAATTAAATAATGATTTAATTCAAAACTCAAGAGAATTGACTAAATTAAATAAATCAAATTTATTTAATTTTAATGAGAGAAAAAGCTAATGAATCTTTAAATAATTAGAATAATTATTTAATTATAGTGGAAAGTGGACAAAATTAAATAAATAAGAATTTATTTAATTTTTTTTTAGAAGAAGGGGACTTAATTAGTGACGTCATTAAATAAATAAAATTTATTTATTTAATAATCAAGAAGAAATAAAGATAAAATGAATTAATTAAATAATTAAAATTATTTAATTAATAGAAGAATTATGACTTTAGAAAATAATTAAATAATTAAAAGTTATTTAATTATTAAGAATGAAAGGGGCAATGTTGAATAATCAAGAGTTGCAAGCCTAGGACAATTTTATGTGTCTATAGGTACTATTGATAGTAATTTGTATTTCAAGATTGATCATAATAAAGATTTCATTGTTGAAGTCTTTATTGATGATATCATTTTTGGAGGAGATGATGGTTTGTGCATGAAGTTTGCTAATGAGATGCATAAAGAATTTGAGATGTCTATGATTGGTGAGATGAAATTCTTTTTGGGATTGCAAATTACTCAGTTAGATAAAGGGATTTTTATATCTCAGTCCAAGTATGTGAAGGAATTGCTGAAGAAGTTCGGTATGGAAGATTCAAAGCTAGTTGGTACACCCCTGGTGATCGATTGCAAGTTGACAACAGAAGATGATTCTTCGAAAGCAAATCATACAAGATATAGATCAATGATTGGTGTATTGTTGTATTTAACTCAAACTAGGCCTGATATCATGAATGTTGTATGTATTGTTGCAAGATTTCAAGCTAATCTGAAGGAATCTCAGGTGACTGTTGTAAAGAGAATTTTCAGATATTTGAAGAGAACTGTTGATCTTGGCCTATGATATCCTAAAGATGATGATCTTACCTTGAGTGTCTGTACTAATGTTGACTGGGTAGGAGATGTGAATGACAAAAAAAGTACTAGTGGTGGTGCATTTTTCTTGGGTAAGAAGCTAATTTCATGGTTAAGTAAGAAGCAGAACGCAATTTCCTTGTCTACTGCAAAGGCCAAATACATTGTTGCTTCTAACAATTGTACTCAAGTCATGTGGATGAAACAAATGTTGAAGGATATCATAATTATATATGATGAGCCTATTGCTATATTCTATGATAACTCAAGTGCTATTAACATTTCCAAGAATCTGGTGCTGCATTAAAAAACAAAGCATATATCTATCAATTTTCACTTTTTGAGGGAGAAGGTAAGTGAAAAGGAAGTCAGACTGGAGTATGTGTCTACTAAGGAGCAGATTGCAAACATCTTTACCAAGCCGTTGCCTAAGGATTCTTTTGAGTATCTCAGAGGGAAGTTAGGGGTGATTACCCCTCTTAATCAGAACTAAGGATGCATTGCATTGCATCATTCCGTGCATTTCACAATCATATCTTGCTTCAAATTAATGTTGTGGTGGCTGCTACTCAAGGGGAGTAGTCAGAGGAGTAGTTAGATGTTCAGAAATTCAGATGTGGTTAAAAGCTTAGAGATCTTTGTCATTGATGTCAAAGGGGGAGAAGAGTCATGTGAAAAACTGGTGATTATCTGAGGACAAGAGCTTTGTGGGGAGAAAGATTATGTGAAAGTGTTAAGGAGAAGATGAGTCAAATCCTAAGCAAGAGTTAGTTGCGTTGATGGTGTTTTTCACATCATGTTTGCCATCAATGCCAAAGGGGGAGATTGTTGGATGTTGTGGTTGTGTTGTTGATATGTGGTTGTCATTGATGTCAACACTATTAGCATAAATGTATTTAAATTTGTATATGTCAAGGATATTGAGAAAATTGTAATAAATGAGTTGTAGGTTGTCAGTGGTGAAGTGAAGTTCAGTATGTCGGTTATTTTTGTACGTTGTTGATCAGAGGTTGTGGACTAAAGGGTTTGTTGCTAAGTGTATCTAGTTTATCCACGTTGAGTTTTAGAGATCCACATGAAGATTTGATCGAGTTATGAATATTTTCATTTTGACAGTTTTTCTATTTCTTCAGTTGGTGTTCTTGATTGAAGATGAGGCTATTTTAGTTAGTGCAGTTGTTGCGGATGCTTCTCTTGTGATTCGTGATGCTTGTGGATGTTTCTAGATCGTGCTCTATTTTTGTTGCATGTCTGCATTGATCGTTGTGCTCATGATCCAAGATTTTTTCGTGTGTTCATGATTTTCTTGTTCTTGGCCAACATAAAGTTTGTAGCGTGTTGTGGATCTTCGAGGAGAAATTAATTGGAGTGTCTTCATGTTGAAGATGTTGATTTGGGTCCTCACTAAGTTGTGGCCGACCTTGGTTGATTCACATTGATAATATTTAATGTTTTGGGCTGACAGTTTATATTCATTTTATTATTTCTTTGTGGCTGACTTGTAGTGATGAAATTTTTTGTTGCAAATATATATAAGCGATTGTTCATTTCATTTGAAGTATGTCGAATGTGTGCGTGCGTGAATAATGTTCTAAATCATTCAAAGGCAGGGTAGAGTGTGAAGAAGAGTGAAGAAGTGTTCATGTGCTTAATTGGAACTATAATCAGGCATTAGCAGATGCTATTTTCTTAGTTCAAAATCCGGATGGCTGTAATCTGAATCTCTTTATAAGATAGTGTGTCTTCCTTTGTAATTGAGTAGTGAGCTCTAGGCAGTGTGCCTAAATGCATGTGCATTCCCCATATTTCATTTTCATTGTACTTTTAATAAGGCATAATCTTGTGAACTGACCTCCACCGTGGTTTTTCCCCTAACAGGGTTTCCACATAAAAAATCTTGGTGTTATGTGTGTTTCTAATGTGTTGATGATTTATGCTTTCATGGTTAATTATCAGATCTGATAATAAGGTTAATAAGTTGAATAAGTTTTGAATTTTTGTGACAACTGATTCACCCTTCTCCCCCCCCCCTCTCAGTTGTCTGCCCTTGTATTGCCAACAATGATTTTGTGTATTCTTTTCTATAGTTTTATTCTATATGATTGATGTGGGATTGTTTGCATGAAGAGTGATTACAACAATTTATATTAATTCACATATATCTATCATTTATTGATTTGGCAATAAGATAATTAAACATATTTAATTATAAAATAATTTATATTTATATTCTCGATTGTTCTTTAAATTTTCTAATATTCTAGTTTGTTTGAAATAAAATTGCAACTCCTATAGCAATCTATAGTTGCTTACAGTTCCTATAATAGTTTTTAAATAGTTACTAGAAAATGATTTTATTCTTCACAAATTCTTTGTTGAAATAGTTGTATTTCATTCATACTCATTTCACTAGTTGCAACCCTTGTGTAAATAGCCACTATGTCTTTCATAATTTTATGCCCCAATTTGACATAAAGATCAAACTAAATTTTAAATATATCCCATAGTATACCTCAAATTTGAACTTATCATTTACCATTTATATAAAATGGAATAAAATATAAAAAAAAATTCCTATGCTAAAGTCTACAGCCTAGAAAATGTCTTGCCAATCCTCATAACTTATTAAATTATTAGAATTCAAACAATATTTTGTTTGTCTAAACATAAAAAAATTCAATACTTTTAATTTTTAAAATTTGTGTTTATATGTCATTCTAAATGACTTATACGAACTATTATTACAAACAATTATTAAAATGTGTGTATAAAAGCCCTCAATACGTTTAACACATATACATGTATCATATGAATTTATTTGGGTTAACCTTATCTTCTTAAGAAGTGTAAGATAAGGCTACATATATAACATTATATATTGGATGAAAAAAAAAGTTTCACATAAATATTTTAGGATAAATCAATTAAATAAATATGATAATCAAGCAATCTTTTTATAAATTGATATTGATTATGTTTTGAAAAAACATTCATAAATATTTTTAAAAATTAATAAATAAAATAAAAAATATTAACTTTAAATTGATGTTAACTTAATTGTGATAGATTATACTAGATGATTCACCCTTGTGTAAGAACACTATAACGTGGCACACAACTGCTTATAGACTCGTGGATCTATCATTCAATATTTTTTATTATTCCCATGAGCACATAAATGATATTTATGCCTACAAATCTTAACTCTACAAGTAGATTTTTTTTTTCTTTTACAAATTCAATTTGACTACATGTGATTCTTCTATATCTATAGAAAAGATTTGCCTCATTGTTTGGACCTACAATAACAAACTATTAGCATTGACAAACACCTTTGAAACTTGCTAGGCAAGGGTTTCTCTACTTGATCAAGCCTCATTGGTTGATTTAATGAAATTGGAAATTATTGGAAGATAGCGAGCATCAATCAATTCAAGTGACATGTTGTAATAACACTAAGTGATTAGGGCATGTGCTTAGGTACAAATGAAATGCAATGTAACAGACACTAGAATAACCCCACACAAGAGTTAGAATTTTGCCATACATTGATGTGTGAAATGCTAAATAACAACTAATGAGTGATCATTTGCAACAAATAGATATAGAGGAGTTGTTTGGCAACTAATATGTTATCCTTTGCAACAAATAGATATAAAGGACTTCTTTGGCACCTAATAAGTTGTTCTTTGCAACAAATAGATACATTGAGCGATGTGCAAATTAGGAATTTCTTGATTTACAATATGACCCAAGGGCGATGGCTTTTTTTTTTAAGGGTGATGTCTTTTTGTGCTCGACTTGGACTCAATTTGAAAGTTTTGTAATAGGGGCCAATATATAGTAACTAATTAGAAGTTTGCTTGGACCCATTATTAAATTTGAAACTCAAAAAAAATTGGGGTCATTTATTGACATAGAAACAAACTACATCATATCCCAGTACAAAAATTTAAACCTAATAAAAGAACAAATATTTCAAGAGCCAATAAATGTGGGGTTAAATTCTAAATTCTACTTCAGACTCTTCATGGAGAATTTTGATTAAACAAATAGCCCAAATCAATCAAAATCAGATGTTCAAACAAATACTCTAGACACTCACGAAACATAACATAAAATGAAAGATTAAAATACACAATATACATGTTTGACCATTACAATATTCTAAAAAATTTAACTATAAAACAAATTAAGAATTAAAAAAATAAAATAAAGATTTACTTAAAAGATGCTCATGTGATAAATAATATATTAAGTCTATATTTTTCCTCTAAAATAATTTCTATACATTTCTACATGAAAATAATGTGCACTAAAAATATCCATTAATATATTTAAAAATTGTGAGGTCTTCTCTCCCCGAAAAAAAATTGCACATGATTCTTGTGGATCTTGCTCTTTGCTTGCTTATACCATTTTATGTCTTTGTTTCTCCAGTGACTGTCACTCTGGTCCTTCATTGCCCACATTTTTTCTAGACTTTTGCTGTTTGCTGCTGCCTTTTTCCTGAAAGCACCTTTCTCCTTATTACTATTTTATTTTTTCTTGATTTTCTCATATTTTTTCTTGATTTTCTCACTACCAATCTTATTTAGCTTCACAATATGTAATATCTTTTTATGAAAAAGACAAAAATAAACTATAATAGCATTATAGCTTGATAGGTTCCCTTAAAAAACTTACAGAATATATTGTGAGAATTGCCACGATGGAAGCTACGGGGGATTATTTCTATTGCCAAAAATAGATGGGTCACTCTTTTTAAGAGAGTATGCTGAATTCGCTAATTTTGTAAATTTCACATCCCAGCATAGAAACCCAATCAAATTTGGCAAATGAAATTGGTTTTGAAGAAATGAGCAACTAAGAATCACAGTAAAAGTAAATGATTTTCAAGCATTTTCCATCATTAAAGATTAAGGATTGACAGAATAGGTAACGAAAAAAGCTTGGACGCTAAAATAAAACAATAGTGAGCCTTATGTCACATAAGCAAATACTAACTATCGTTGTAAATAAAAACATTACAACAAAAACAGAAGAGAGAAATCTCTAGCCAGCACAGTCTTCTCAAACATGCAATGACTGCAATTTTCGTCCTTAAATTCAAACGTGAAGCTCCTTATACCGGTGCCAAGTAGCATTTGTACATATATCACTCATCTCAAGAAAATATAGATTACATTATGTACAGAAGTTCAGTTGTTTGGTTATCAAAGCATCATACCAGCCCGATCTTCAATCCTTACCTGCCAATCTAAAACACATTCTGATCTCCAATCTGGACCTCTCTTTTAGCTATCTAGTTCTGAGATAGGTGAATAACTAATCGAGCACAGTCAACTTCTTGAAGAATAATCAATACTGCAATTGTCTTTTTAAGGCCCCCTCAGATTTATTCTTCTGCCACTAGCTCTCTTAACAGTAAAAGGGTCTATCTCAGTCAATGCAATCTGAGTTCTTAGATCTCAGCCAGTTTGGAAAAGCCACTGACTCGACAGCTTGAATTACCCCACTTCAAATTCTTGCTATGAAATTAACTTGTCTTTTCAATTGAATATTCAGAACTGTGTCCAAGAAAATCCAAACCTTTTTGGCTTCCAACAGATGTGCTGAATTTTTTCCAACTGTAAAGCTCTCAAACATTAATTGATTTGAAAGTTGCCACACCTCCGTTGGCATTGCTTTTGTGGGCAGAAAACCAGAGTAACTTTTTGTTGTAAGGTGGGGATGATAGCCTTCATGAAACTTTATACAGTATCTTAAAGAACTATGCAGCAGAGTTCTTAGATAAGGAGGTTTAAATCCTACAACAGATACATCATGAGATAAAATGACCATATACAATCTTCTAATACAAAGCATAATCAGGGAAAATAGGTAGGTACTCATATGTTACTTCCACCTTACTGTTATGAAATAGGTCTGAAGGAAGCAGCAAGGAAGTGGTGCCTTCAGAATTCTAGACTCTAGATTTGTAGATGTACTATCTCCAAGCCAGAATTAGAACACATAATTACTTAATGCAACTGCTTATACATTAAAACACAGCTACTTGATGCCAATTAAGAACAGACGGGGCTAAGGGAATCACAGACTGAGGATGATCTGTCCTCCTCCCCGCAAGAGAGTAGTAAGCCAAAATTTGAGCTGCCTGCCCCTGTGATTCTTCTCCTTCCATGTCTTCAGTAAACAAATCCCTTGACAACTGCAGGCCAGGTGAGAACTCTATATTCCAATAAGGTCGAGCCATAGCTAGAAGATTAGCACCAGTAACTGTTGCGTTATACCCTTGAACCCATATATACTTGAGTGATTTTAGGCTTAGCACTGCAGATGCCAAAGCAGCCTCGCTAAAGAAACAACCTCTAATTTCAAGTCTTTCCAGCTTTGGGCACCCCCTGGAAAATTCAATAAGTCCTAGATCAGTTTCACCAGCAAAACCCAATAGTATCCACCTTATGTTGGTGCTGTATCTACCAATGTAGCTGAGCCCTATGTCTGTCAACGCTCCAGGCCTTACGTAGAATGCAAACCTAGTCAGCTTTTCACATCCCTGAAGCAAAGCCTTAACTCCGTTATCAAGAGGCAAATCAGTGATTTGCTCTTCCTTATCCAGTAAGACTAACCGGAAATCTCTAAGATTTTTGCAACATTTACCAACAGTCTCCAGTGTTGAGTTGCACATATCTGAAACATAGACTGCAATGTATTCAAGAAGGGGGCAGCCTTGAGCTACAGAGGAAATCCCTTTGTGAGAAATCCAACCTTGCTCATCCTCCAAAGTTGGCTCATCTGCACCTCGCTCCACTCTAAGCCGTTTTAGTTTCTTACAATTGTTAGCAACAACTTCTAACCCCTTGTCCCCAATCACATTTCTGGCCTGTATACAAACCAATCATTCCATAATTAATTATCAAATGTGAAAGTATTTCATGTACTTTCATCAAATTTTGAAGATAACACGAGATTTCAAAAAATTCAAATCAAAACACAGAATTATTTTAAATAAACCTCTATGACGATTACACTTAAATATAAAATTCAGAAAATAAATATGTTAAATTTTCTGAAGTTGTTTGCTATTTTTTTATAATTTTTGCATTTCAGTATCATTTTCAAACGAAAGTTTGCTGGGTTGGTCAAGTAAATCCCTGGCTCAACTGATCCAGAAATGTGTTTTCCAACCAAATGGTTAACATATAAAACACTGGAACTACTTGAACCCATAAACCAGGATCGCTATTGATTCAAAATTTAAAAATAGTTAGATATTTCAGTACCTTCCACCCATTTCCATTTTAAAAACAATGCAATCGTATGATGCAGGAGAAAACTGGCATGTGGTCATCTATCTTCTCTAGTGATGGGAAGTTTTGTCTTTGCATAGGCTTTTGAGTGCTTATGCATCAGCAAAGCTATGGCTTTTAGAACTAGAAAACATGGAAAAAATTACAAGCAACCTGAAAATCTTGCACCTTTTGGACTTGATTCAAATTTCTTTCATTGGTTGAGGTCAAAATAAGTGACCATGGGAACTACCACTATAATGAGGGATGCAAGCAGCTCTCAAGGTTTATTGTAAAAATTCTAAAGAAAGACAATAAACTCAACTGTTGGGAACTGCAATGCACTTGCTTAAGTTGGTATTTTTCAAGACTCTACAGATTAGCTGAGATTAAGAAATAAAACTACAAAACAACTGAATGTTATTACAGGAGAGAGAATAAGAACTTACACATATCTCAAGTTAAGACCTAGGTGTCAGGTTTGCGTTTTCTTCCCTCTTGACAGATATTGTATTTGTGCCCTCTTCTATCTTCTCTATGTATTTCTATATCATACGATACTTTCTGGCATGGTACAAAGCCAAGTTAAAGAGGCATCACATTTTAGCTCTGGACGGAAGGCTTTGCTTCTTTAATCTTGATGCCAGAGTTCAGGATGAGTATCCCTGACTCATTTTTTGACAATAGAAAGTAACGTATGGAAAAGTGCTGAAAAAAATTTTGAATTTAAAAATCTGACCATCAACAACTATGCTATAAATTATTCTGGGAGTTATTACAAAACCAGATTTCAACTTTCAAAATTTGAAAACACACACAAAAGATCTCTCAGAATCAAGAAAAATCCAACTCTGCCAGACTTCATTGTGTATTTGCCTTCCTGTATCTCTAACTCTTTGGTAGTAAGTCGGAAGTGGAAACATTTGATAAGTTTTTGGGAGTATATTTTCTAATAAGGGTATCCAAGATTAGTTTGTTGTACAGAGAAACGACGGAATGCATATTTTAGGTCCAGAGTTGATAGCAGAGGCTTATTGAAAAATTTAAAATAAGGATATCAATATCAATCTGAAATAAATAGAGTTTACATCTTCAATTATAAGGCAGCACATCATTGCAATGTTTCATATAAAACTGAGAAAGCCCTCTGGAATCTTCAGATCCAGATTATTCTGTTTTCAAATCACTACAGACATTGCCTGCAACATATAAGGTACAAAGCTTACGAGAAATGATTTTCTAAGACAATTGCAATAGTCGTAAATTTAAATAATTCAAAATTGTCACATTGTGAACAATGAAGCTTAGGATGCACTAAGAATTGCGTGTGGTAAGAAGAATGTGACAAGCATATCTACTTTGCAATTTCTTCAATGCAGCTTCAAACAAGAATAAGGCTTGGTCATTAGTTGATGGTTACAGGACTACAAGTGCAAAAAGAACATAGAATAAAGATATCAGAAAAGGTACTCTATTTTCTAAAAAGGATACAAATAAAGCTTCCAAACAAATTGTGTTTCCTGATGCAGAACTATATCAATCCAAAAACTTGCTGAGGAGACCACTGAGAAAGAGGTGCTTGAAGCATCTAAGGTTCAACATTTAAAGCATGTTCACAAGCCTTAAATCAGACTGTCACATCATGCCTTGTTTACAGACACAGATAAGCCCCGTAGTGCTAAGTAGGATCAGCTAGTTTGAATTCTTAAAGTAGGTGAAATTTTTTGAAGATGGATATAATTTCACTAAAAATCTATTAAATACAGTAATACAAACACGCCATTGTGAGTGCTTTTGCAACAGAAGTAGCCAATAAAATGCACAGTAAACTGGATTACAACGTAGGTTTGCAGTCAGCAATAAATATTTGGTATCTGAAAAACTACTGTTGATTATGGGCTTTGCTATTAAGGAACATTTAATTGATTGCTGGATTGGCTTACTAGGAGAAGCCTCATTGTCCAGAGACACATTTTCATGACCTCCATCGTAAAGAATGAAGGGAAGAAAAAAGATATTCAAGAAATGAGTAAAATAATAACTTTTTCTATAACCTTCCAGGTTTTTCTCTTTTGAAATACAGAAGATGTTCTGTTTAAAGCTAGTGTTCTATGTGTCAAATTAGCTCTATTTAAAATGATCATTTTAAAATCTCAGAAATAATTGTTCAGTTTGTTTTTTATAAGCTTAGCTTTCTATCATAAGGAAGTCTGAAGTTAGTTAGAAACCCTGGTACAAGTTTGGTGTTTTTCTTAGGTGATAATGAAAGGGGCATTGATATACCAGTTTAAATGTATGGCATAAGCTGTTGTGGCCCTTATTCTGTGAAAGAAACATTTAAAAGAAAAGTTAAATAAAGAAATAAAACTCCAAAAGATGTGCTTCAGGAACTCAAAGTTAGAATCTTGCCTCAAGAACTTCAAGATTAGTGCAGAGGCCAACCAACTGGCAATGATTTTCTGTGCTCAAAAATGTATACTGCAAATCCAATTTCTTCAGGGCAGAAGCTCTTGGAAGTATAGTGGGCAACTCAGCCTCAGCCATAAAGCTCAATCCCAGCAATGAGGTCAACTTTGGAGGAAAGACCATTGTTTGAAGCCCGTCAAGTTCTTGACCACTGCCGAAACAACCACCGCCAAACTCTTCTAATGCAGTGCCTTTCTTTAGAACATTTTTTAAATCCAGTATATCACATTCACTGACCTTCAATGTGTTTAAAGATGGACAGTTTGTTACTATTAGCTCAAGGTCACTAATATTGATCTTTTCCAGTCCTGTCATATAGAAGTTCAAAACTTCCAAAGAAGAATTATTAAGGGCAAGTTCATGTAGCCAGTCCCCACTTTCCTCCTCGATGGTACTCTCCTCCAACATCAAAACCTTGAGAGATCTGCACACAAAGCAAAACATGCGGGGAGTTGATACAAATATAGTTCAAACTTCAAAATGAAAGGAAATAAAAACAATCCAGATCTTTGAAAATTAAAGTTAAGGATGTGTAAAAAAATTCTTAAGATATGCTAAAAAGTAAAAACAATTTAAGATAGCTGACAACATATAATTGCTATCTCATGACCAGAAAATTAAAATCTGTGCACTAGACTCCTATCTGGTGTGCGATTTCAATAACTTAAATTTTGTCTAGGCATTTCAACCAACACAGGAATAACAAAGCCCCGAGACAAAAAGATACCAAAATAGTGAATTAAGTACCCAAAGTCAAACCGTCTGCTACAGTTTGAAATGAAATTCCATACCGTTATATGCCCAAAAAAATTGTTATTATTGTATCTTGCAAGTAACAGTTTCAAATTAAGGGGTATTCAACTCCTTAAACTGCAAAATAATAGAGATTATGCTTCCAGATTGAGGTTTCCAAATCAGTACTATGGAACTTGTGACAGGCAGAAAAATTCATCTCAATCACTGTTTGATTTTGGGCTGGTTAAAGCCATAGCTCAAAAGCTAGCTTGGATGCAATCCAAAGCTTCACTGCTTACAAATTTTCCAGCTGGATTTACAGACAGACAGCCAAAGCCCAGGGTAGCCAGGTGAAACAAATATTCCACCCAGTCACAGGACGAATTAACTCAATTCTCATCACAGGATCATCTGGCACTGCAAACCAAAGCAAGTCTTATACCTTCACTTCTGAATGCATTTGTTTTATAGATGTTTTAAATATTATCTAAAGAGGGACTACACTGCATAGCCAGGACATCCTTAAGCTCATATGCCAGGTGTAGGGACCAAGCCACAGTACTCATAGACCTCACACCAGCAAACTAAGGACTCCTTACTTTTGAAAAGCTAGTATTACTCAGCCACCCAAATCTGCAAAATTCATAAAGCTGCCTTAGATGAGGCTTCTGTTCTAATGCTAACCCATGCTTGTAAGCATATATACTCATGGCAACTGCAGTACAGGGAATCCAAGCTATTTACACTTGTGAGGATTACAACAAACGGCAGGAGTAATAACCCTACAGTTCTTTATCAGATTCGTAAATCGGTATAGCTAAAAATGATAAAACTCAGTGATCTCCCCTCTGCATATCTTTAATCTTGCCCTGTTTCCAGAAGCGTCCTTAATGCTTAATTATGATATTTCGTATCTATAAATGCTAAGATCTCAATAGTCTTACCCCTACATGCTAAACCAGTGAATAGTATCCTCATAATCCTACCATTGGAAAAAAAAGGAGCTGATAATGATTAACATACAAGATGCAACTGGGTTAAACAGTTTGCATATTAACCAACATCACATAGATAACAAACACAAGCTAGAGAGTACATACAGTAATCAAATAGGTTGGCTGAGATGGATGGCTTGCAATATGCCACTGAATTAAATAATGTGTAAAATAACCAGCCTCACATAGATAACAACCACAAGCCACATAGGGTAAACTGTTTACTACAAAGAACAAAACCAACAAAGTTAGTTAAGCTGATTGTTGTGCAAGATGTCACTGGATCAAATAGCTTGTAAATTAATCAACATCACATAGATAACAGCCACAAGATAGATCGGACAGATGTACTACACAAAACGAAACGAAGAAGGGAGGCTGAGATACACAGAAAGAACCAAATCTATTTTTTTTCCATTTATGAACCGCACAGCCGTTACCATATAAACTGACGTCACTAAAAATATTTACGGATTTTTTGGTTTTTATATTTCTACCTTATAATATATTAATATTTATTTTATTTTTTTAATTTGCAGATTCAGTGACTATTTCATTTGCAATTTTTGAATGTTTTTTATAGCCCTAAACTGAGTATAGCACTGAACCATAACCATTCATTTTTTATACAGCCCAAATATGGACATCCATGCTCGTATATTCCGAACAGTATCCAGGAGTAGCAAATCTGTTTATGTGTTATCGGATATGCAGATATGCATATCTGGGCAGGGGAGGGGAAGTGTCTTAAACTCTGAACAAAACCAATAACAGAGGCCGAGATACACAGTAAGAGTCAAATCTAAACCTTCCCTAATGTTCGCCATTTGTAGACCACACTGTCACTACCATATATATCGACTTACAAAGTTAAATAAAACCAACAAGATGATACAAGATTTAATAGCTTGTAAATTAAGCAATATCACAAATATGACAACCACAAGCTTGGGAAGCCAAACAGATTATTTATGCAGAACAAAACCAACATGGAAGGCCGAGGCACACAGTAAGAGACAAATCTGAATCTTTCCCATTTATAGACTACCATATTAATGAACTTAAAGCAAACCCAACAAAGTTAGTTGAGATGGTTTAAGTGTAAGAGGTGAGTAGAATTAAGAGAATTAAAACCAACAAAGTTAGTTGAGATGATTGACATACAAGATTCCGCTAGATTCAATAGCTTTTCAATTGAACTAGATCACATAGGCGACAACCACATGCTCCAGAGGGCAGACGGATTGGCTATTGACAATAAAACCATCAAGGGAAGCTGAGGTAAGAACCAACAAGCTCTAGGGAGTAAGAGCCAAATTGGAATCTTTCACATGTATAGAGCACACTACCACTACCATATAAATCAACTTAAAAAATAACAAACAAGTCCGTTGGGATGATTGATGTCTATGATGCCACTGGATTAAATAGCTTGTAAGTTGAGCAATATCAAATAGATATCAAGCAGTGATCACACGGATTGGTTATACATAACAGAACCAACAAAGGGAGGCCGAAGTAAGACCCAACAAGCTCCAGTGAGTAGGAACCAAATCTGAAGAATACCCATTTATAAAGCACCCTGCGAATACCATATAAATCAACTTGAAAGTAAAACCAACAAGTTGATTGAAACGATTGATTGACAAGATGCCACTGGCTTAAATAGCTTATAACTTAAGCAATATCAAATAGACAACCAGAGGGCAGATGGATTGGTTATACAGAACAAAATCAACATGAGAGGCTAAGGCACAGGGAAAAAGCCAAATCTGAATCTTTCCCAATCTTTCCTATTTATAGACCACGCTGCCACTACCATATAAATCAACTTAAACCTCCTTTTTCCATTCACAGACCACATTAGGCCACTGGCATATAAATCCACTTAAAACCAGAAACAGGAATTGTACTGACAACAAAGCTCTCCCCAACCGAACCACCCATAAAGAATCTTGAAAATACTGAATCTGTAAGGGGCGAAACCAGGAGTGAAACCCAAACAATAAGTTAATACACAACACAATTAATGAAAAACCCAACAACTGAGAACGAAATCCTAAAGCAACACAATCACAAAATTCACTCAACAATTAAAGCACTAAAAGCCAATTCTGCAAGCGAAGTCATACCGGCAACCGCGGGCGACATCCTGTAGCCCCCTGGTACTAAACCCGGAGCACTTCTCTAGCTTAACCGACTGCAGCATATGACCACGGCCGCGAACAAGTGTCCCCAAATCGTGATCAGTGAGAATCATTCGCCTGAGATGCAGCGCCTTCAAGCAGACGCAGGAAAAGGAAATCTGGTCAATCCAAGGCTTGGCGTAGCCCCCCCAGTCAGGGGGCAACAAATTGTACATGGCGGCTCTGGGCTTCCCCTTAACAGTGAGCGACTCGAGGCACTTGAACCTGCGTGTGAGATCTGCAGCGCTGATGGAGTAGCAGAAGGCCACGGTCACATGCTTGCGCGTGAGGGCGTCCACCTGATACCACTTCTTACACACCAGAGAAACTGCGCGCCGATCCAGAGGCTCCTCCAAGTGCGCCATCACGCACTCCAGAGCCTCGTCGCTTATGCCGTTACTCTTCACCCTCTCCATTGCTTCTCTGCACTGCCTCCCCTCACCACATCGACATACAATCAGTGCCTAATGCCTGTACTCGTCAACCCGTTGACATACACTATGCGTACACTCATCGCCATTGCAGGCATCTTCTCAGCTTCATAAACTAATACATCTTATCTTTTGTCTTCTGTTTTTTCTTTTTTCTTAAAGTCTGAAGCTCAAGCTGCGCTATATTTTTTTCCACTCCCCTAGTTAAAGTTTTCAGAGATATCATAAAAGTCGCCCTTTCGATCGTGGCCGTCGAGCGCGTCCATCGGACGGTTGATTCGGCATCTTGCAGTCGCTGTCGCGTGATGAATGTTTACGTGGTTATGACAGGAGCCCGTGCAATCTGGGCCGTCAGTAAGTGTTTTCTTCTCGGCTGACATTTTGACACGCTGTCTCGGTCTTATTCATACGTTCTAGTAGCGTAAGAGGTTGATATTTTTTTTATTTTTTTATTCTTACCTAGGGTCGAAGTACATAAAAAATGGTGAAGGGATTTGTTTTATTTTTGTTGTCCAAGTATATTTCCTTTTTTTAAACCATAAATTATTTTGGGGGTGTGTGCAAATGGGTTGAGCTCGTTGGTGAGCTTATCATTGCTGTGATCAGCCACCCTATACGGAATGAAAGAAGGAATAAATGAATATATAAAAAATATATATATAGAAAGAGAGCGATGTAAGTAGAGAGAGACAAGGGAGGCGTCAAGATGGGTGGTGAAAGATCACTGTTCTAGGGGAGAGGGCCCAGTAGTCGTGCACCCTAACTTCGCGCTTCTAATTATCCTACGTCGAAATTTCAAATCACTCCCAATTTTTTACAGCAGCTTACTTGGCAAGTTCTCTGCTTATAACTAAGGTTTCAGGGCCACATCATCAACTATGATGCCACATCAGCGTGCGTTTTTGTCAAGGTGTCCAAAAAGGCCCCAAAAAAAAGTGAGACCAATTCTCGTGCATTACATCATGAGTAGTTGAGCGCTGATGTGGTATCACATGATTGGTTGCTTTTTAGATCAAAAGCATACATTTTGTTTAATTGTGGGTAGTCAAATCACAACTATTGGACATTATATAAACGACTATTGGGTATTATATGTACGATTGGGTGCACGACTATTGGACCCCGCACGACTATTGGGCCCTCTCCCCTATATTAGAATGGGGGTGGGTATGAGGTATTATAAGCATCAACGCCCTTGCCTATTCACAAGTGTATTTTCAAATAAAGGTCTTTAAATTGATGGGAATATCTTCTTCAAGTGGATATACTTTTATGATTCCAAGATTCTTTTTAACGTTTTTTTTTTCCTAATTTATGATTGCTATTATTAGGGGAGAGGGCCCAGTAGTCGTGCACCCTAACTTCGCGCTTCTAGTTATCCTACGTCGAAATTTCAAATCACAATTTTTTACAGCAGCTTACTTGGCAAGTTCTCTGCTTATAACTAAGGTTTCAAGGCCACATCATCAAATATGATGCCACATCAGCATGCGTTTTTGTCAAGGTGTCCAAAAAGGCCCCAAAAAATAGTGAGACCAATTCTCGTGCATTACATCATGAGTAGTTGAGCGCTGATGTGGTATCACATGATTGGTTGCTTTTTAGATCAAAAGCATACATTTTGTTTAGTTATGGGTAGTCAAATCACAACTATTGGACATTATATAAACGACTATTGGGTATTATATGTACGATTGGGTGCACGACTATTGGACCCCGCACGACTATTGGGCCCTCTCCCCTATTATATCATTTACTCTAGATTCCTATTTAATACAGAAGTAAAATTTGTAATGTTACTAATCAAAATTATAGAGGATTGTGTTTTGTCAATAAGAACCAATAGAAAGGAAGATAGATGATAAGAAGATGGACAAGTTTGGTAAGACATAAATGATGGATCATTTGAGCAAGTTGCTAGATGTGAAGAGAGTTAGCTAATAAATGAGTGACAATATTTGTCATTTTATGGGTTGTCTTATTATTCCTTGAATTCCACTTGTTTGAAATAAATAAGAAGATTTTGAATGTTTTCAACAAAAATAGGCAAGATTGATAGATTTGAAAAAGGGCTTTGGTGACAACATCAATGACAATGAGGGAATCTCCAAAGACTTTAAGAATCTACATGCCTTCATGCTTGACTAAAGAGAAGCCTAATGTTGAAGCATTTATTTCAACACTATTGTTAAAGGTGAAACTAAGGCCTATAACATATCTAAGAAAAAATATAAAACTAAGCATGAGGGAACACCCATCTCCATTCAATTTAGGGTTCCCCTTAGACGCCCCACTGAGTAACAAATTGAAACCATGACAAATTTGAAGGAGAATCCTTAATTATCTTGTTCCCTAGTTTAAGATGCTTTTGAATATGACTAGTCATCTTCAAAAGGAAGAATTATAACAAGTTGGTAGTAACCCAAGGGGGGGGGGGGGCGGGGGCCTTTAATCTCTAAATATAAAAGAATTTTTAGCCTTCCAAATCTCCCAAAAAAGATATCTACGAGGGAGATGCTTTAAAACTGAAGACCACTGAGAGTCCGATAATTTTATAATATAATTAGGAATATTAACAATTGCCAAAAAAGAAAAGTGGAGCAAAGAATTAGGGGTGAACATTGTAAAGGAGGGAATGCTATATTTCTTTGTCTATAATGAATGACAAGATGATATATGTTTTCATCATCCACATAACACACACTAGTTGGGGCCTAGTTTCACTCCTTTTCAAATTATCAAAAATATGTTGGTGATTTTGCATTAAATCCAAAATAAAAACTTGACTTTGGGAATAACATAATTGTGACATATATGCTTCCATCTTAGCATTGTTGGGAAGTTCCTCTTAAAATTTGATAGCCTTTGTTGACTTAATAGAATCTAAACCCATGCACACTACCCCATATATGTTTGTCATTGTGCATTTAAGATCAACAAGAACTTCGCCTTCCATGGAAGAGACAATGGACTATCATCTACTTTCAAATTTAAAGGCAAATAAATTATCTACTTAAATTTAATTTTTGGGAGACATTGGAAGTTCACCACTTGAGTAAGGAAGCAAATATTAATAAAGGAGAGTCAATCTCTTAGACGATCATATGTTTGGGGTTTAAATAGCCTAAGAAATTTATCCTCGAAAAGATGGAGTTTTTGAGCATTCCCTAACATCTAAGACAAATGAGTGGAGATAAATTCTAGATCCCTTTCTAGACTTTTCCATGTCATTGTTTTATTTTTAAGCAAGTTTAAAACAAAAGATTTCATTAACAAAGTGGTGATTTTTTTTTGCAAATAAAAGAGATGCACCATTTACCTCTATTAGTGAGGATTATCCACACAATTTCAGTAGCCAAAACCTTTTGATGATCCTAGAGACCTCTTAATCCAAGGCCTCCTTCCTTTCTACTATTGATGAGGTGTTCTCATTTACCAAGATGGCATTTTCTTTTATTGTCAATTTTTTCCCATTCCCACATAACCTTATTGATAAGTTGTTTCATCTTGTTTGTGATTGTCTTTAGCATAAACAACACTCATCTAATAAATGGTAAGGGTGGATAACATAGAATTGTTTAGTAAAATATAAGTTATAAGGGTTAGCCAAATATTAGTGCAATGATTTATTTTAACCTTAATTTCATAAAGAATTTTTCCTAGTGTTGAGCCATTAGAAGATTATAAGAAATCTAAAACCCAAGGGAAAAAATTATGAGTACTAACCTTGAAACCAAAATTCTAGAGATGTTTTTAGATTATATCAAGAGGATATGAGAGAAGTAGATTACAAATTTGTTGTTGTTGATCATGCAAACACTAGCAATCGAGTAAAGTTTGGGAGTAACTCTCTCAAGTAGAATAATATCATCTACAAAACAAAGACTAAGTTCCTTTCCACCACATGGAATGTGGGGATCCTAAGAAGGATGTATTTTTTTATCAAGGGAATAGCCAAAGAGATTAGATAAAGTAATATGAAAAAAAGGGGAGATAGGACACCCTTGCCTCAACCCTCTAAATAGTTTGAAGAATTTAGGAGGGTTTTCATTGACCAAGGGGGCAATCCAATGACTTCTTATTCATTGGTTTATCCATCCCAAAATATTGCTAGCAATTTTTAATTTTAAAGGGTGTTGAGGATGGATTTATAGATCACTTTATTGCTAGCATTAGTCATATCCAACTTGGTGGTTATGATTTTTTTATCAATTTTCTTGCTAAAATGAATATCTTCCTAGAAGTGAAGATGAGTCCTTTAGAGATGTGCTAATGAGGAAAAAAATAGTCTATTTTTAAAGATAAGAGGGTGAATGTAATATTCATGCCTCTTGGAGATGGTTTTTCTAACAATTTCGTAGGAAGTGTTGAAAAAAGAGATTGGTCTATATCTATATATTCTCATAGCTTATGTTTCTTTAGGACCAAAGCTAAAAATGAAGAGTTAATCACCCCATGAATTTTGTGGCCTAGCATGGAGTCCTCCACCATATGAAAGGGATCACCTTTGATAACATACCAAAAGTATTGGAAGAAGTTAGTATCAAAACCATTAAGGCTTGGAGCTTTGTTCCTACATAAGTTAAAAATATTGTATCATCTCCTCCATAGTGGCCACCTTGAATAATTCTCTATTTTTTCTTGGGATATGATGGGGATATATTTACTAGGATATTACCTGGATCAAGGTCTATGCACATGTTTTCTTCTATGTAAGTTGCATAAAATGATTGTAGACATGCTCTCTAATATCTTTCACTAAATCAAATTGTTGCCCATTAGCATATTGAAGTTTAGTGATGTTGTTTATATTGAACTTAATTGTTTAGATTTCCTTAAAAAATATTTAGTATATTGTGGTTTTCATTAGAAGGCCATAACATTCTTGATTTTAAACTCCAAGAGACCTCCTCACTTGAATAAAATTAAGCAATTGATTAGAGTAATTCTTTTTTGGTTTACTAGATTTTTAGAATAACCCTCTTCTTCAATTTTGTCTTGGAATTCCTCCAACTAATATTTTTGTGTTGGAATGCTTTAATTCTTCTTCTGATATCAAAGCCCTAGTATGCTAGATTTTTTTATCCAATATTGTATGAGAAAAGATAATAAGGGGACTCTTTTTAGGCTTGAGTAACCATATGATAAAATCCTTCCACTTTAAGCCAAATGGAGGATTATTTCAAGGGAATGGCTCCCCATTTTATTTTTAGTTTTAAAAAGAGGTTGATATGCTTGTGATCAAAAGTTAGATTAAGAAGAATTTCCAAAATGAAAATAGTAAATAACTATCAAAGCCCACCAAAATAATAAATATGTTTATCCTAGTAGCTATATAAGTAGTTCTAAACTTCTTGATGGACCAAGTATATTTCCTTTTTAAGTGGTTAAATAAAATAATATGTTTTTTTTGTTGAGTCTAGTATTATCTCCCTCCATCCCCCCCTCTCTCTCTCTATCTCTCTCTCTCTCTATATATATATATATGTATGCATGCATGCATGTATGTATATATGCATGTGTGTGTACGTATGTATCTTGTTGTTTGATCTTAGATTGTGGTTTGAATGGAAAAAAATAATAATTTAATGTATATCTATGTTAATACAATCATTTCAAGTATATGATGATTGAAGTTGGATCTATTTGAGCTTGGGTTACAATTTTCATAAAAGAAAAATAAATCAACTCGTACTCACAAGACTAAAATAGAGTAAAGAGTAATATATCAATTCAACACATCTCTGTAAAAGAGAGAAAATGTATCTTTTGTCAACCTTAAATTGATTTTTGTTTTAAATGTTTAAATAAAATTGGGTTAACTAGCTATGAACTCTTAAATATCATGGCAATAGTTAACAAATTTTGAGCTCAATTCAAGTCACTTTTTTTGTATTTTTTATCCTCTTCTAGATTAGATTAGTGAAGCTTAAGTTGAATGGCATAGTTATCCCTTCAATAAAATTATTATATATTTATTATAGTCTTATCCTAAAACAAAAGTGCACTATTCTTGGGATGATGACATGTTTTGCTATCAAATATGTATCTATTTGGTACCTCATACCAACCTTAAGGTTATTATTCTACAAGAAACTTACTACTCTCTTTTAATACATATCATTCTATGTTTCTCAAGGTGTTCCTCATAGTAAAACATTCTTTATTTTGATAAGGGATCAAGAGTGATATTTGTCACTTTGTAACTCATAGTAACACTTATCAATATGCTAAAGAAGAGATTGTTACTTTACTAAGATTTCTTCAACCATTACCAATTCCATTTAACAACTTTGGGATGAAATTTTGTGGACTTTAGCACATTCCTTCAAAAAAATTAAAATTAAAGATACAATTCTTATAGTGATGGATCATCTCTCAAATTACACCAATTTCTCCCTTAGTCCATCTTCTTTTAAAACACACTATATTACTATTTTTTAGAGATATTAATAAACTTCATAGTTGTCCCATGATCAATATTTTTAATAGGTATCCCAATTTTAATTATATTATTTGAAATAATTCTTCAATTGTAGGTCACTAAAATTTCCATGAGTTTTGTGTATCATCCATGAACATATAGCCAAATAGAAGATCCTAATAAGTCTCTTGAGAGCTATATTCCATGATTTGTAGTTGAAAAACCTTAGTGGGTTAATGGATTTTGTTAGTAGAGTGGTGGTATAAAAACACATTTCGCAGTTCAACTAAGATAACTCTTTTTGATGTTTTATATGGCTATCATTCTCCAATAATTAACACTAAAATATTAAAAAATATTATAAATTGAAAGCAATATGAAACTATTTTCAACACACTTTTTTTAACCTATTTTCAATACACTTAAGATGTTCTCTAGCTCCTTAAACACAACCTCATATTCATTGAAAATCTTACAAATAAATGAGTTATTTTGAAACATAATGAATGTCAATTTTAGAAAGATGATTAAGTATAACATCCATACAACCTTGTAAGAAGTGTTTTTGTTGACCACAACAAATAAAATAAATTAGCACCCATATTTTACAATCCCTATAATATCCTTAAAGATATTGTTAAGGTAGCATGTGTATTGGAAATACTTCTCCCTCCAAGAATTCATAATGGATTTCATTTTTCTTAAATAAGGCAATTTATAGGCCATCATGTTCCTATTTAGGAAAAACCTCCCTAAACATGATGAGAAGGATAATATAACACTCAAACTTAATACATTTTGGCTTTGTCATCACACATTAAATAGCGCATAATGAAATGGTGATCAAATAAGAAAATCCACATGTCAAAAATGTCAATTGGGAGGACTATAATTTTATTGATGTCATTCGAATTTTAAGCCAAGAACAAGAATTTCTTGGAGGGTGGGACATATCCTCTACCCACTCTTATATATGTTATTATTTTTCTTATTTTCTCTTTCTCTCTCTTATTCTTTTATCCCGATGTAATTCCTTCTCCCTATCATATAATAATGACTATTTAGAATATAAGTGTTTGGATGTATTACTTATTTTACTTGGAACATTGCACCCTAAAAGTGGCTTGTATTAGAGGTTGTACCCACTCAAAGTGGTTGTCACTAATGGAAGAAACAACTTTATTTGATTATTTTAGTTGGTGCATAATAATAGGTGTTTAGATTTAGAATAAATATTTTATGTTTATTTTTGTTGTTTAGATTTAGGATGTTATAAATGAGGATATGATAACAAACAACTCTATCTTCATGCATAATATCATGGCGTAATAGGTGGGATGCATATTCAATTTTTTGATTGATGATGCTTTATAGTATCCTACTTTTCTCTTAATTTATTTTTTTTATCATTTTTAATTCTTTTAGAGACTTTACTTCTAATTTTAAATGTTAAAATTTTTTGTATTATTTTTTTATATCATCATGAATGGTGCAAAGTATTAAACATCTATAAAATTCATGTTCTCAACCTCTTCTTAGACATATATTGATTATGCACATTGTTGTACAATTATGCAAACTCTATTTCCATTTAGACTATCTTTTGATGCTAAGATAACATGTTGTTTCAAGGCTTTAATCTTAATAGGCAAAATATTGGATTATGTAAAGAGGACGGGGTAAGTAATATTTTGTTTCAAGTTTTCACATATATACTTCCACTCCAAACTTCTCAATCATAGAGTATTTTGTGTGATCGAAGATAGAGATTATTGCTTTCTTTTTGTCCTGGTGTTAAATTTTTAAAAAAATGTTGTGGTATTCCAAACTATTATAGGCCTTCTAATTGACAAGTTATTTGTAATACTTAAAAGGTTATAATTTAATTTATGACTAAGATTAAAACCAAATTATTTGTAAGAGTGAGTCATGTATAAAGGTTGAGGTTTAGGGAAATTCCTATGAAAATTTGACTTTTTTGAGATAATATCATTTTTCATCTTAAAATCAACAATTTATACAAGTAATAAATTGCCTATTGAAAAAATGCCCTCCATCTTGGTCTATTGCTAATTTTATAAATGATTCTTTAATTATCTTAATTTTTTTTGAGGAATTTAAAGTTACTCATGTTTTCTGTGAAGCTAATAGGTTGGTTGATGGTGTAGCCAATGTGGGGGTGGTGGGGAGAGTTGATTGGGGTTCGTTTGAATCTCTTCCTCTTAATCTTAAATGTTTATCTAATTATGACTAGATGGATTATTTTTAAGATTGATGTTTTTTGGAAAAGGTTCTCCATTATGTTTCATAGCTGGATTGTGCATGAGGAACCTTTGGCCTATATGTTTCATTATTATTTCCTTGGTTTCCATATTATGGAGGACTGGCAGCGTAAGTAGGGCAGTACCTTGAATGACTTGCCCACACGTATTGTGGGTGTAATTTGTGTTGCTTTGTGGAGAGTTTGGTTTCATTTGCATTTTCTTAACTCTTTGGTGTCGTTGGGGTCTGCAACTTTTCATGTCGCCATGGGTAGAGACCATTGTAGAATTGGACCAAGTTCTTGTGAGGAATTTTAGAATAATCTTGTTGTTTGGGAGCATTTGGGGCTGGGCGGGGTTACGCAGTTTATGCAAAGAATTCAAGGTTCGAACCCTAATGCTACAGATATTTTTTGTGAAAGGTTGGAATGGGAGGACAATGCGTTATAAGGGTGTGGAGTTTAAAATTGATGAGGAGTTCATCGCAGAGGGCATTGGTCTAGTGGTCTCTGGGAGGAAATTTTACAGAGATAGGGGAGTAGCTAAAAAGGATTTTGTGAATTTCTTCAAGTATGATGAGAGGAAGAAGCTTCGGGAAATTGGGAGCGATGGCTACGCTTGCAAGTCTTTGAAGCCATTATGGAGGGACCTCGTGTTGGCCATAATGCACTATTTTACGCTTGAAGGTAGATTCTCTGTTATTTACAACTACCATTTCATGCTTCTAAATCATTTTAGGCACAAGGTGTTGGTCTCCTTTCCCTTCTATCTGTTAATTTCCATGGAAAAGAGTATTGAAGATCACAGAAAAAACCCTAAGAAGGTGGTTCTACATGAGGGTCTTATGAATCTCTTGTTTTCTCACATTAAACTTAAGTTAATTGCGGTTTCTCCAAAAACCCCTGGTAAGAAGGTTGTTAAAAATTATGGGTATGATACGTGTGACTCTGCCGCAAAATGGGTTGGGAGTTCTAAGGAAGAAGAGTCAGAGTTTGAGGAAATGTCTATGGATGAAGGTGGCTTTGAGGAAGGGAATGAGGTCTCAAAAGAGTGGAGCAAGGGCTATGAAACAAATGTGGAGTTGCGGGACTCCATGGTGAATTCTATGAGGAATATTTCGAAAGGAAAATCTAAAGGTGCCAAGAAAGAAAAGCTTTTGGTTAAAAGGAAGATGGAGGTGGTGCCTGGTTCTAGTGGCAAACCCTTGTTGTGTCTTGGCGAAGGTGGAGTGAAGAATGTTGATGTTGAGAATTCCCCTATTGGGGATCCTATGCCCAGGAAGGTGGAAATTTCCTTTGTGACTGTATTCAAGGATTTTGAGGATGTGGGTTTGTGCTTGGAGGTTCCTGGTGGTGCAGGTAATGCTTGCTCTGTTGAGTTGCTAAAAGGGCCTGGGCCTATGGAGGTGCAGGGAATTGAACAGGGGATGGAGGCAGTAATGCATTCTTAGGGGTTCTCTCTGGTTGATAGGGCAGTTAAATTGGAGCGGCTGGAAGTGTTAGCTGATTTAGCTAACTTGCTTGATAAGGAGCGGATCAAGGTGGAAGTGGTGGAGGTCAAGGACTCCCCTATTGAAGAGGATGAGGAGCAGAAAATGGATAGGATTGATGCTCCTGGTAACATTGAGCCGAATGATCAGCCTTCTATTAACTGGGATGATGTGAATATGAATATGTTCTGCAAGATGGCCAAGGATGGTACGAGGAATTTGCTGTCTCTAGTGAAGTGGTTATTTTCTAAGGTTAAGGAGCTGAATATTCAAGTAAAAAATTGGCAGGAGATTTGTGTTGCTATGCTCCGTGGTAATCAAAAGGAGTGGGCCATTAAAGGAAAAGTCAAATCCATGAATGTAATGCTAGACAAGTTGGTTATTGATGTTGATCGTCTGGGGGTTTCTCATGAGAAGAGGATTTCCTCTCTAGAAATGCAGGTCAATAAAAGTTTAGAGGATCATGTTGCCAATCTTGAGGAGAGAACTGTTAAGATGATGGATGACTTAAGAACTGTGGTTAATATCAACAATAATTTTCTAAAGACCACAACTAGGGGTCTCTCTGTTTTAAACGAGAAAGCTCTTAATTGGACAGGTAAACCTCTTGACTTGGGTGAGTCAAAGAAAGTGATTGAGGAAATCAACTACTTGAACCAGGAGGACAAAGCTAAGGAGTCTGCTCTAGTGTTGGAGAAAGATGTGAATGTTAGGTCGTGCCTTAGGACTAGGAGCAAGACCAAAAAGAGAGCGGTTGTCTCTGTGGCAGAGATCAAAGAGGTTGTGGATATGTAGGAGGAGGTCATCAAGGAGAATATGGCCTTGGTGAACGTCTTGGAAAAAATGTTGTAGTTGACGTGTTCCTTTTTGCTGGATCTGCTGGTTTGCTGATGTTTTTGCTTTTGTTTTGCTGATGAGTTCCTAATGTTTTATTTTTTGTTAGCATTTTGGTTTTTTGGGCTGTTGGTTTTTATTGCTTAGTTTTTTTGGCAGCTTTTCGTCCTTGTAAAGGGTTTTGAGGCCCCTTCAAAACTTGATTTTCCTTATCAAAAACAATTTATACAAATAAAATTATTTATTGTCACAAAAAAACTAATAAAAATCTAAAGATAAAATATAATTAATAATAGATGATATTTATTTTTTAAATTAATTTGATATTTATTTTAATTTTATTTA
The DNA here is from genome assembly GCA_007258455.2 of Sequoia sempervirens. Classification (NCBI taxonomy): domain Eukaryota; kingdom Viridiplantae; phylum Streptophyta; class Pinopsida; order Cupressales; family Cupressaceae; genus Sequoia; species Sequoia sempervirens. Next base: position 329,760,135 of record VDFB02000008.1, read on the forward strand.
GCTTAAATCTATAAAAATATATTTTTTAAATCACAAATTTTAAAAAAATCATAATAATTGAGTGATTAAATAAATTGTTTTCTCTGTCTTTATATATGCATAGAATAGAAATAGGAACATTTTGAAAAGACCCCTTTCTTAGTGGAATGTTAGATAATTTCTAAATATGTTAGAACTACCAATTTTATTAAGAATTTTAGCGTCGTGGCATTCAAATTATGTCTTTCCTTTCTTAGCTTTCTCAATGTTGTTTTAAATGTCCTCTTCAAGGAAAAAGTTCATTTCAATATACTAGTAGATATGAGTAATTATGAATACATGTAACTATTAAGGCAATAATTCAATGTTTAAATCAATCTTAGGATTAATTGTTTCTACAAAAGATGTTTAGGTAATTTTTTTTTAATATTTAGAGAGATTTAAAAAAAAAAATTCAATAATAATGTTTTTAGTAAAAATTTATGAAAATTTTGAATTAATGTATTTTTTTCATTTTGATGATGGATGATATAATGTGGATTAAAATATTGATTTAATATTCTTATATATTTTTTTATTAGAAACATTCTAATTTATTTATATGATTTATAGATATGTAATGTTTCTATTCCAAGTTTAAGCATATTATTTTTTATATTTTTTTAATAATTGTATAAGTGCTGCTTTGCAATAATTATGATAAAAGTAAATTTGATAAAAGTGATAGTCAATTTATAATTAGTTGGTCTAGATATGAAGGTATCTATATAGACATGTGAGAGATGAAATGTTAAGAGGGTTATGGGAAGTCTTTTGGAGATTTCATTGAAAATTTTTAGAATCTTTTTTAATAGCATTTTTGTGATGTTGAATAGGTGCAAGAGTATCTTTATGAGCTATATGTGTTTTTATTGTGAAGAAGATATCTCTCCAGTCTGAATCAAGTTTGTGGTCAACTTGAAGGTTGATGTCTCAATTGATCATTATAGAGAAAAACAAGGAGATGACATTATCTATAGTGATCACACTATTTCATGAAAGTGAGTAAATTGATAAGAGTTGAATCAATACTTTAGACTATTACAAATAATAAGCTCATGGTCCTACTCAATTTAATTAACCTATGGCCAAAATTGTTATTAGTGTATTTTTGGAAGTTTCAGAATTTTTGTGAGTCATTTTAAATATTTATCAAGCCCTTATAAATTTATCTTAACATCACATTTAAAAACAATAGATTATTAATATGATAGATGAGTTCTAAACTCATTAAACAAAATAAATTGACCATACATATTTATTAGTTGATATGATTGCTAAAGGTGTTAAAATAAAATATTTTAAAGTGGAGTTATTAAGAGAAAAATAATAAATAAAAACTAATTAATCAATTTATTTTAGTTTTTGGTTCAAAGCATATAAATTAGTGATTTAGACCACTTTTTACTAGTCTTTAGTTTGACTTATTTGAAATTTACATGCAATTCTTTAACTTTATATTCAATTATTTTTTATTTGATATAGACTGTTTTAAGTACTTTCATATTAGAATTTCATTTTTTTCTTAACTTCATACTCAAACAATACAATTTTTTCAAAGTATACAAATCATTCTTGATTTTTTTTGTAATCAAAGCTCTCCATAAAAAAGTTATAAAAAAAATGCAATTAATAGCATCTCTCACAAATAGATATTAATTATGATTTTTTTTTGAAAAAAACTATCCTTGAAAATAGTAAACATAAAGAGGAGAAATGTAAGATATTATACAGGTATTATGGAAGGTAGTAAAGCTTCAACTAAATAAAAATGTAAATGGACTTCAACCAAGTGGATAAGATTGGTGGAACTAAAATAGAAATGAGAAGCAATATGAGCCTATCATTGCAAAACATAATTCACAAAAGGAACATTAGAGACATATATGTCCTCCAATTGCTTACATAAAAATGATGCAAGGAATTAGAGGAGAGGATAGAATATATAATCATACTAAGACATGCAAACATGGTAAAAGACAACATCATGTGAGAACATATGCAAGATATAAGCATAAAGGCACACATATAATAAGGGAAATGATAGATGCCCCCAATCTTTCCTCCAATAAAGGCAAACAATGATAGCCATAAACACCACATAAGGATAATATAAGCACCGCTTAGATACTCATGACATAACATAAGAGGTAAACATTATAATTATGAAATATAAAGAAACAAAGTAACATCAATAATCATATAATACAAGAACATAACAAAGAAAATTTGTCAATGTAAGTGGTAAGCATGGGACATGTGAGTCAATCAAGGCTCATAGAAAGAGCATAGGAGCTAAACCTAGACATACACGAAATAATAAGAACTAAACACATAAACATGTAAAATGAATATAATATAGGAAGTAAATGACATAAGAATATAGCATAGGAGCTAAAGAAGCACATAAAAACCATAAGGAAGATATCCCCAAATGGGAAAGTAAATCACACTCTAAATAATATAGAAGGTGAAATGAGAATGGAAGAAGCACAACTATGGTAAAAATAAAAACTAGAGTAAGGACAAAAAAAGAAGTAAACAATAATATATGTATATAAATAAAGCACAAAAATCCTAGAAAGTCTAAAATAAAAACATTTGAAATATCCTCATCCTAACAAGTAGCATTAATTTCTTCCTCATATAGTTTTTATTTTGATGTGAATTGATATTTGTTATGAAAATATTGGTGTTAATAGATGGAACCATGGAAAAATCATTTCTAACCAAATTTTCTTATTTATTTGGAAGGGCCTTCATACAAAGAATTTGTATTCTTGAACCATAACATTTCTTTCTTCGTACCATAAAGAAGTGGTGCCTCTAGCATGAAATGTGAATTGTTAAAACATGCTGCCATTATTTTACTCTTGTTTCCTTGGGACATTAGTGATTTTTTTCTCATGCTTATTTTTATTGTTATTGTTCCAAATATGCTTCCTAATTATAATCTCTAGTCTCATGCTTAGTAATAGGAGTAATAATGATACTACTTATGAGAACATCATTAGAGGCACCATTTTCATTATGTTAGACCATTAAAGGATTCAAATTTGAACTTCTTCATAAGGGATTATGAGGACATATATAAGATCTCAAGGTATGCAAAAAACTCTCAAAGTGTCAAATTATGTAAAATAGTGCGAGATCTAATAAAATAAGAAAAATAAGGTCATACAATGAAACATAAAACCCTAAAGAAAGGTGTAAAAAATGAGGCACAAGCAAAGGGAATCTAAACCTTAATCAAAATTGAAATGAATAGATATATAATAATAATAATAATAATTATTATTATTATTATTTGAAACCCTAAATAAAAGAAGAATAAACCTCAAGGCTAAAACCCAAGGTCATATAAGAATGTTAGATTTATCAAAGATGTAAGAGAAAATAAATAGCCTTACATAAAATAACTAGGCTAATTAAATAATTAAAGCAATTAACAATTAATCTAGATAAATAAGTTGGGGTTAGAAACAATAAATGCTTAATTAAATAAATCTAAATGTGATACTTAGCTAGATTTTGAAGGTTGGAAATTGATGTAGAAGATGTCTAGAAGCACTCATACTATTCTTTATGAACTATGAAAAAATTATACCTACTAGAATTAATTTACCACAAATGCTCAATTTTTAGGGCTTACTCAAATGACTTATCTCTGTAATTTTCAAATTGATCATGTTTTATTTTGGTTCAAGTCCACACCAATGGAATTGATCTTCATGAGTCATAAAATGATCTAACACACAAATTTAAACCTATGGGAATGAATTCACTTAAAACTAATTGTTAGAATGTGCACACCTTAATCTTCTAATAGCTAAACTTTCATAATGATTAACAATGTTTACAAAAACTTTTGAGAAATCGACTAAATATAAGGCATATGTTCTCCTTGGTTAGACCCCTTGATAGACTAATTCATTGGCTTGAGAACAAGGATCAAGGATAGCAAGCAAACATTCAATAGACCCAAGATTATGTATGTTGATGCAATGTTTTGATAATGTTGCTCTGCGATAAATGTTTGACATTGATTCTTGCATTATCTTGGATGGTTTTAGCATAATTTCAAACAAGTGAATGATGATCTTTATATATGACAACTTAACACACAAATGTATGCTAGTTTCGCTCACTAGTGAAGAGATAAGAAGGGTGTAAATTTTGAATTTTAAAAGTTTGACATTACATGACTACAAAAATAAACTAGCTCAAGTCTACACCCATTAATCTCAACTAAGACAACGACTAAGAAAACTAAAAATCAAAACAAATATCTTAAAACGAAAAAAAAATAAAAAAATCAAAGATAAAATGATGTAATAAACCGAACTCATACATGAACATACCACTTATAACTTAATCATTATTTTAAAAATAACCCAATTAAAACTAACCCAAAACATTAAAACAATTAGGTATGTATTTTCATTTTCATCCTCAACCATTAAATTATTGACTGACTTAACCAATACATAGAGTAAAACACTTGAGCTAGAGGTTAAGATAGGGATGTGACAAAATTTGAGTGATCCTCCAACATTGAAGGACCAACCTCACAAACCCAACTTCCTTGTAGTCAACCCCTCTTACCAACCGTACCACAAAGGCCAACACATCACCAAAATCAATTGAACCCTTGTGGGTATGATTCCCCATTAGGACCACACCCATTTATTATCTATTGTACGGCCACTCTGCCCCAAAGTTTGTTGGCCGTGTGTCCATTACAATCCAGCTATGTAAGTTTCCAAACAAAAGCAAGAATTCCTCTTTTTCCTACATTGGGGAGTTCAAACGAAAGAACAGGCCATGAAAGCTGTTCTCAATTACAACTATGGCAAAACCCAAAAGCCATCTAGACAAAGGACACTGCACAAAAAGTTATCTAGTCACATCAAATGATGGCAAAACCCATCTCTTTGGCATCTCTTGGAGATTGTAATCCAGATGAACTTCATTTAGACCACATCCCTTTCATTAAGGGCACCATAATATATGCAAAAAGGATGATTTGATTTTTTGTAGCGTTTGAGGTGGGGTGGGGGTAGGGAAAGATGTGCCCCTTCTAGGATCTTACTAGACAGAGCACAAGCCCACTTGGGTTGATTGCAATAGGTACAAAATTCACTCCCCCAGGGACAAATTTCTTTTCCAATGATGAAATTACAGCTAGATTGGTGCAATAGGTTGGAGATAATAATTACTTAATAAAAATGCATTGAATTTGGACCATAGTTGGCCCTCCAATAGGGTGATTCCCTTGGTGGAAATTTGTCAATATTTCCTTGGAAAGTACATAAAAGTGGTAAGATGCTTTTTATATGTCATTCTTATCCTCCAGGGCAAGGTAAGATATGACATATGCAATTATGCAATTGAAGTAGGGTCCACGTGTCATGGTTTGGATGGATGGTTGTTAGTCTTAATTATTAACGTTCAAACCCTAGGAAATTAGTTAAGTATGGTTCGTGGGTTTTAACTGCCTTGCCTCGCTCCCGACAACTTTGTCTAGAAGATCACATGGACACGCTTGACATTTCGAACGGAACAAAAATTAGATATACAGAGAATCATGTTGTTAAAGGAAGTTTGATGGCTGGCTTATTGTCCTCTTTTGCATAAGAAAAGGCCAAATGAAGTTATGGGCAATGAGTTGTTGTGGAGGAAAATGACGTTTTTTAGGTTTAATTTAGGGTAATTTTAATTTTAATTATAAAGTTAATAATGTCATTACGAATGTTTAGGTGTTGTTTATTTTTTAGGGGACTCTTTTTAGGCTTGAGTAACCATATCAACATCATTCTATCTATATATTGTCTTGTTTTTAGATATCAACATCATTCTATCTATATATCGTTATTATTATTAGTATTATTATGAGAGGAATAAATGCTTTTGGCAAGAGTTATGGTCCATTGAGGTCACAAATGGGGGACCTCATCCCCAACATAAATGTTCAACCATAATGTCCCAACAGGGTTTGAAGTTTGATGTCAAGAAAAACAACACCATAGTTTAACCATCACACTATGCCAATACCAACATATATTATTATTATTATTGAAAAATCTAAGCTAATCTAATAAGATTTTTATTATTGAGCATAAATTAATTTAGATTAAATCTATAATGAGTTTTAGGCCAATGTATTTTGAAACAATAAACGTTAAGATAGATAATGGTATTTACCTTTGTAATTGAAGAATGAGTGCAAATAGATATGACATTGAAATATGAAATGCATTGGGATTAGGAACAAAATATTATAGTCTATGATTTGCCTTGAGAACATAAATATTTTGTCTCCTTTGTGTGGGGTTAAGTCCAAGGATCAAGGACAAGTTTGTGATCACAAAGACGTCTTGCACTTGCAGACTTTATATGGTGATATCCATAAATCTACAATTTTCTTTGCTTAATTCAATTTTATTTCTTTTGCATTTTAATATATGTGGATTAACGATATTTAAGAATACCTTTCGAGGATTGTTGAGTGTTGCAAGGGGACACATTCTTCTAGGTTAACTCCCATAAAACTTGAGTAAAAAATTGAAGGCAACACTCTTCTGTCATGCATATGCTCCTAGGAAGATCATGCACATCTATATTCCTTTTTAATTGTACCAAAATAAGCATCATAATATAAATGATATGCATTGGGATGCTCAAAGGAGATAAGATGCCCCTTGATGTCTAAAATAAGTACATCATGTCTTTAGATATAAGGACATAAAATAAATCATACAAATTTGTGTTTAGTTAACCCTTGACAAAAGTCACCAAATTTTAAATTTAAAATAGTCAAAGTACATGAATATAAGGTCAACCCCATGACCATGAAAGTGACACTAGCATAAAAAGGGGCTAGATCAAGGTGGATGATAAGTACATGGAAATATTTGTATGTAAAAGTGTAATAAATGTACAAATGGGGAGAATGTGTTGCAATATGTGTGCACATAAATGAAGTAATAAATAAGTTATAAGAATGTATGCAATTGATAAACAAGTGGCATAACACTTTTATAAAAATACACACTTTATCAATAACATAATGTATCAAGACTCTCCTCAAAATTAGCACAAAACTAAATGGGAGTATAGTATTCGAACTTCACATTATAATATGAAAGAAACATACCACTAATTTGTGGTGCATCATATAATTAAGTGTAAAATAATTTTTTTTTATGACAAATTTGTTTGATATTTTTGGAGCAAATTAGTTTATAAAGCTCAAAAACAAAATAGAATAATCCCCTTCTAATCTAAGAGAGAAGAAAATATCTTTTGTATAAATCTAAAGTAAATAAATAAAAAGCATCAAATATTGAAAGCATGTCCTAGATTAAATGTTGTAATGATGTAATTAAATAAAATACAGTAAAATAAAAATATATATTTAAGAAATAATAAAATAATAAAATAATTTAGCTAAAAAATTATGATATATGTTGGATATTGATTCATCAATAATGTGGGAATATCAATGATGCTCAAATAAATGCTTTGGAATCAATGAATGATTTGTCTATCACTTTTGTGACTATGGATTCAATCCCATGAGTGTGGATTATATTTGATGCATAGATCTAATTTGTGCTTCTAGATCTAATCTCTACTAATTTTAAGAATACTATTTTTAGTTTTCCTTGATATTCTTAGTTTGTTCCCACATAAACACTTATTCTTGTGTTTTGTGGTTTGTCCATAACAAGGACAATAACTTCACTTGTGTCAAACCATGCAAGGATACTAATTCAACAACTCGATAAAAGATCGAGGATAATCCTCTCAAATATGAAAAATGCCTTAAATGTTTATGTAATGTAAATATAATGATAAGATGCTTTTGATAATGCATATAAGTGATAGAACTAGGGGCGATATTTGCAATCTTAAGATTATTATACTATATTTTATTTATTTAATAGTTAATTAATTGTATTTATCTCCAAGGATAATGGAGAGGGCTAACTTGGATGTCCACATGAGATTGGTGGTGTTTATAATTAATTATTATTATCTAGTGTCATGGAATATATGTATAAGGGGAAAATTTGAGAAGAAGCATTGTAAGGCATCATTGGACACTTGACATTAAGTGGAAAGGAATATAGAGCTATTTGTGGTGGTGTAAGAGGTGTAAGAAAAAATCCATGATGATGTATAAGAATTTGGTTATATTTTTTAGACTTGGGAAGTTGTTATTCTATCTTATAGTAGGTTGGTTTTATCCACTAGTGAAGTTAAATGACCAAGACCATGAGAATTTTTTTGAAGCTTCTAGAAAGATGCTTGAACTCCCACACATATTTCATGAGGTATCATTTTCATGTAGACTACTTGGCTCATCATCTTACCTAGATCCTAGTGATGCTCTATCCACATCCACCAACCCCCTTCTCAAGACCAACATCAAGATCATTGATAAAGGTTGCAAGGAATATGAGATATGAAACACCTTCCATATATAACTAATTCACTTCCTTCTCCATAATCTCATGGATGAATCGATATGAGGCTAATTAAAACACAAATAGTACTATAGTATGGGTTTGTTGAATTCATGCAACATAGTTTCCTTATTGATGAGGAGATTGAAAGTTTGAATAGCTCTTGGATCTATGATGATAAATATTATGTATCTTGTTTCAAGATAATATATTTTAGATCTTTGAATGTGCAATAACATGAAACATAAATGAAAGGGTCTCATACTTCATGAACAAGGAATATTTGACCTCATATATGTGTAAGAGAATACTACAACTTGGGGGTTGTGATATATTCCCTTTGATGTGTAATCCAACAATTTTAATGATTGATTCAAGATTATTGGGAATGGTTCCTCTAACATTGAACACATTAAACCAATGTGCTCTTATGAAAATCTTGCCACCACTGATATTTATATGAAACTACCTTTCTTACCATTGAATTGAGCTTAAGGATCCAAACCTTATCGTTTGGAACTAACAAGATGTAATATCCTTAGATACATTTCATATTAATGAAACTATTAGAAAATTTGAGGAACTTTGAAGCCACATTCCACTAGGAGATCATAAAAAGGCTTTGAAATTAATCTCAATATAGAAAAATATTTTGAGGAGAAGGAAGATTTCCTTAGTCATAAAGTTTAAAAATTAAATTCTCTAATGAAAACCTCTCTAAGGCACTACCAAATGAAAAAAGAAAATAAAGATCTGTGTCTTTTGATGACAACCTTTTTGAGGTGTTGGTAGATGAGGAACTCAACCTTCCTCTCACACCTATACAATTGCAATATAGATGCACATTATTGATTGAAGAATCCATGGAATTCAACCTGAGCATCAAGTAAAATTAGAAGATCAACCGCACTGCAAAAAATTTGGAGCTTAAGGAAAATATCACCACTACACTCAAGGAGTCTACATATATATTTGTTTGGCCATATGTTCATATACTTAGGTTAGACCCATTACTAGTGGTTCATCATCTTGTGGTGCATCTTGATGCCAAGACAATAAAGAAAAATTTGAGAAAAAAAATCCCAAAATACCCCTCTTGGTTAAAGAAGAGTTGTAGAAGATTTTAGAGGTTTGTTTTATTCAACCACAAAAATATTCAAATTAGATATTGAAAATAATCCTTGTGAATGAGAAACCCAAAGGTATTCATGCGTACACAAACTTTCATGATCATAACAAGGAATATCAAAGAAATGGTTTTTCTTTGTCTAATATTAACATGATAGTTGATCTCACCATTGGATATAAAATGTTGTAACTAATGGATTTATTTTTGCTATGTAATCAAATCCAAATTATATTTGAGGATCAAATTAAAACAACTTTCACAACTTATTTGGAACTATATTTTATCATATTATACCTTTTGATATGAATAATTCTAGGGTAGCCTACCAATGAGCAATGATAGTAATATTTCATGATAGGATTCATAATATTGTTAAAGATTGCATGGATGACTTGTTAAGCAAGTAAAAAACTAAAGCAAAATATATAATAATTGTCTAATTTATTTTCAAAGGCTAAGAGAATGAAAAGTTTGACTTAATCCTATAAATTATGTGTTTGGGGTAATATAAAGAAATTTGTTGGGCTTCATCATCTCCAAAATAGGGGTGAAAGTGGATCCCATAAAATGCAAAACAATCATATAAATTCCTTCTCCTTTAAATATTACACATCTTTGTAGTTTGTAGGGCAAGCTTCAATATATAGGGTGATTCATCTTGGAAATTGTAGATAAATGCCAACCATTCTCACACATTTTAAATAATAATATGGACTATCATTGGGATGAGGCATTCCAACAATCTTTTGACCAACTTAAGGAATATCTTGTCAATCCACCCATTTTCATGGTACTTGTATTTAATAGGCATTTATTACTCTATATTTCAGCTACACATATTTCTTTGGGATCCTTCTAGCACAACATGATAAACAAAGATGAGAAAGAGCTATCTATTATATAAGAAGGACTATAGTAGTATATTAAGTTGATTATACACTTATAGAAAGGAATATCTGGAAGTTATCTTTACATCTCAAAATAAAGGAACTACATGCTCAATCATCAAACTAATCTCATTGTATAAATTAACTCTTAAGTATATTTTATTGAAAACATCTCTAATAGGAAGAATGGATAAGTGGATTATGATGCTTAGTAATTTTGATATTGAGTATGTTCATCAAAATATATATCAAAGGAAAGGTAAAGGCAAATCAGTTAGTTGAAGCACTAAACATTGGCCTTTGATTTATGTACCTAAACATTGAGCTTTGATTTTATAGATACTATTATTCTATCTATTAAAGAATCCCCTACATGGAAACTCCTACTTTGATGGATGCTTCACTAGTCATTACTTGGGAGCAATAATTTTGTTCCCTATACCATAAAGAGACCTCATCTCCAAAGCATTCAAAAGTGATTTTCCTTGTATAAATAATATTGCTAAATATGAAGCACTCATCTTAGATCTTGAGAGTGTAATGAAATGGAATTCCAACATTTATTAGTCTTTGATGATTCCTAGCTAATTATCAAATAGTTTAATGATGAGTACCAAACAAAGATGATAAATTCATCCTATATAAAAGGATGGTTGCCAGATTCAATAACTATTTTACATAAATTCAATTTAAGAAGGTTCCCCACAAAAATAATTGTAAATGACACAATGACAACCATTCAACATCTCCTTACAATGCCCCCTAATGTTTAGGAATGGTAGTTTTTGGGCAAGTAACTAATGCTCCCAACTTATGACGTCTTATATACATAAATGATATGTGAGATTATTGGTCTCAATTCTCCTTGGTACCATGCCATTTATATATTTCTACATATCTATATCCTCACATTTTACCTCGCATCCAATCAACATAAATATTTCATCCAACTTGCATCATTTTTCACCCTCCTTGGTGGCACACTCTATTGTAGGGGTTATAACTGTAAAACCTTGCTAATATGTCTCAATTTGGATGAAGAAAACATAGTGATCAAGAAAGTTAATAATGATATTTTTTGAGTGCACACAAATAACGTGGTCTTAACTAAGAATCTATTGAGTGCAATATCCTATTGGCTCACAATAGATCATAATACCTATTGGTATAATAAAAATGTATAGCATGTGAAATACATTGGGACATGATTAATGCACCATCCCAAGATTTATAATTGATCACAAAATTGGGGCCTTTCTCTTCATAGGGACTTGATCTCATTGGCAAGATAAACCCCTCATCTTCTAATAGCCACAAGAACACCATCACAATAATATAATAATTTACTATGTGAGTTGTGTTATGCCTTGTATAACCACCCCATTTTATTTTGGAACAAAATGGGCCCCCCTTTTTCTTTTGTTTTCTTCGCCTTTGGTTGTCTGGTTTGGTCTTAGGAGTTCTTTTGTTTTCCTCCTGAGTTTGTCTTTTGTTATGTCTGATCTGGTTCTGTCTCGGCCAGAGATGGATTTCTTTTTGTTACAATTGAAGGCATGATGAACAATAATATATTTTATATGCTTTGAGGACTAATGGAGGCATTTGTGTTGCAGGACTAAATCATACACCTGATGATATTTCTCAAGGAACTCAGTTGGAAAGCATACCTCAATCAAGTTTGGCATAAAATTCCTCTAATGAGAAAGTCGTTGAGACCCTCCTATTGTCTTGTCGATTGGCAGTGTGGTTCTATTCATTTGAAATATACCGATCGGCCAGACATTTTAATCGCCGTGGGTTTTTATATGTCTCCTCGACATGCTGAAGTCTCGCCAACCATTGTGTACAAGGCTAGCATCATCGAAAGAATTTGGGTTTAGGGAGAAGTCTTCCCGACAAATAGAAGTCTCGGTGACAGGGGGTAGTGTCGGCATGAAGTCTCGCCGACCAAGCGAAGTCTTTCCAAAAGGTTTGAGTTTGGCATAAGGGCATGGCTTCGGGGTAAAGTCTCACCGACAGGGTGGAATCTTGCTGAAATGAAACAATGTCGGGGAGAGTGGTTTGTGTTCGCTATGATGTCCTACCGACACGGGGAAGTCTTGCTGAAAGGAGTTGACATCTGGGAGAGGTCTTGTCGACCCAATAGGGTCTCGGCGAAAAGAGGTGTCATCGGGAAGATGTCTCACCGATGGTTGTTAGTCACGTCGAGGGATTCTCCCTTCAGCATAGTGTTTTGAGCTCGGCGAAAGGTCTCGTCGACCAAGCAGAGTCTCGTCGAAACAGAATGAGCTCGGGGAGAATGGAAGAGCTCGATATGATATCTCACTGACTGGTGGTATTCTTGCCGACATGTTTTGTGCCTTCAGTGTAACGTGATGGGCTCGATATGATGTCTTGCCGAGTGCGATTGTCTCGGCGATAAAAGGGAATATCACTATAACTTTGGCTACTCGTCGTAATGTCTGGTCGACTTGGTGGAGTCTTGCCAATAGGAGGTGTCATCACTATGAAGTCCCGGCGACCAAGTGTAGTATCCCCAAAATAAAATGAGCTTGTCGAGGGATCTTGAGTTCGTCATAATGTTTGGCTGACCCGGTGGTGTCTCGGCGAAGGATGAAGGACTCGGTGAAAGGTCTTGTCGACAATGGGGAGTCTTGTCGATAGCGATGGATTTGCCAATGGAAAAGAGATATCGGTATGACTCCTACTGCCCGCCATGATGTCTTGCCGAATGTGAATGTCTTGCCGACGGAGGAGCACAACAGTAGGATTCCTAGGGACTCACTATGATGTCTGGCCAATAGGGATTGTCTCAGCGATAATTTTGGGATATCGATACAACTCTGGCCACTCGCTATGAAGTCTTGCCAACATTGGTAAGCAATGCCAATCGCTGCTGTGGAGTATAATCGCATCGGGGAGACACGGCTAGTGTCTCACTGACATGCGATTCTGTCTGAATAAGACTGTCTAGGAATCTTGTGTGGCATATGTTCCACCAATTAGAAGAAGCTAAAGGGGTGAGCCAGTGATAGTTTGACTGATTGAGTATTCTTGTGAGGAGGATCAATAGAGCATGAACGACATGGATTTACTTTGAGATCAAAAGTGATGGAGTAGCTTGGTGAACAATGGTGTGGAGATCTAACATGAATTCTGATGCTGCTTCCAGGGGAGGTCAACATGCAGAAAGATCTAGAGTAGGAAGAAAGTCGAAAGGAAGAAGAGGACATCAATCCCAGGGACAACTGTGAGGTCTACTGGCAAAAGGTAGATCGATAGTAATGGTAATATTTCAGAACATTCAAAGCGGTTCTGATGGAAGTTTGAAGATGGACACAAAGGCCAGAAGTTAATGTTGTGGTTGTAAGAGATCTGGAGGCCATTCCTGGAGTGATCCTTCACCGGTCGACATGGACAACGGGGATGCACATTGAATGCAGCATTAACTTCATTCCAAAAAGATCTGAGGGCTGACCCTCCTATAACCAACTAATATTTTGTAAACCCTAAAAGAGGGGCCGACTTTTTTTTGGCACGTTCTGTATATATGGCATTTTTGCCTCTTTTAGGGGGGTAGGAGTTTTAGAAAAGAGGGCTCAGAGAGATTTTTTTGGAGAAACTAGTAGTAGTAGAGAAACTTAAGAGGAGTAGTAGAATAGGAGTTAGATTCGACAGAAGGCAGTGATGTATCTTTTAAGTTTTCTTAGTATAGATGGAAATAGTCTGAAGACATAGGTTTTCTATACACTAGTAATTGTGCCAGATTTTTAAATGTTGCTTATCTGTTTCACTAATAGTAGAAGCAACCAGATTTAAATCTGCTTCATATTGTGTTCCTGAATGGTATTTTATCTTTGGTTAATCATTCAATTTGAGAAGCTTTCAAGGAATGAAGTTTTATTTTATGTTTTGTTTAAGTAGTGATCTGCCATCTGCTGTTGAAATTAGCACTGTGAATGAATGAAACTGTGTGTTAATCACAAGTTAATTTTGTTCTGTAGTTTTAGTTAGCAATTCCTTGAAGGGTAACAAGTCTAGTTAAGTTGGATGAATTATTATTCTCTTCAGTTCCAAAGCTTTGATCTATCTTTTTCTGTTTCTTTAAAAACCCCAGTTAAAGTAGGTTTGAATTTATGTTTGATCTCAGAACAATCCAGAAGCTCAACACTAGCAGGCCCCTTGAACATTATAGTTCACATCAACCATTGAGTGAAATCAACACAGTCGAGAACTGATTACAAAGACCTTGGGAGTTAGATATCCATGCGTTATTCTTTCTCTTTCAGGAGAGTAGAATAGTAATATTCTGTTTACTGTTGTTGTGCTCATCCGAACCATCAACAGGTTGAAGTAATTCTTCTCACTTTTTCCATTGGTGAACAAATATCAAATTTCAACTTCATATCATTTTTTGTTATGATCTACTCTTTGTAATTATTATGTATAATGGTAAAATCTTCAAAAAATTTGAAGGTTGTGTCCTTTATGAATAATTCCACATAAAATATAAATGGTTCGCCTCTACTAGCCATAAGGTAACAACTAAGATGAGGCATCTATTAAACTCTCATCAAAATTTTGTAAAATATTTTCAATGATGTTTGCCATGATTAGCACATTTGACTCAATCTTGCTCTATGGGATTATTGTACTAGCATTTGTACACTCACAAGAGATACCCCTTATTCCCTTTTCTTCAATATTAAAGTAATCTTAGTAGTAGAGATCAAGTTAGCATCTTTGCACTTATCTATAAGAGCTCATCAATGATGAAGAGTATAGAGTTGCATGCCTTGATGAAATAATGGTTCTTAATAAGAAATGAATTAATACCCTAAACCAATTGAAGGCATATCAAAATCAAATACACTATAGCTAAAATGAGCAAATCACGACCATAGAGTGTGAGAGATCAGTGACCTTGTCTTGAAGGAAAATCAAAAGAACACAAATCAAGACTATGCAAAGAAAGGAAAACTTGAACCCAATTGGTTGGATCCCTACATCATCATTGCTAAATTTTGATAAAATTTGGAAGGCACATCAAGTAATGAACACAACTAACAACAATATAGTTATGACAGTGAAAACTTCAAGTTAGATTAAATGAATAAGTTGTAATAAATGTTAGAATGATCTAGTGTAATAATTAGAGTTTCATATGTAATTAGTTTGATGCAAATATATAAATTATAATAATATGAATGATTTGAGTATTTTAATGCATGAAGGGGGTGATCTCTTAGGGATTAATGATGATTTAATTCCCTTTTATACATGTCCTAGGTGCACAATTTGAACCTTTTGGCACTATAGTTGACAAATAATAACTAGTTGAAACTAAGTCAACCTAAGGCCATAATTACTTTAGAGGTTTAAAAGGGTAGTCCAAAACTACACACAATTTTAACTCAAGCATGAAAATGCTAATTTAAGAATTGAGATTAATCTCAATAAAAATTAAATAATATTTTAAAATATAATATAAATATAAATTTTATGAGAATACCAAATCAACTAAAATCATATACCTCTAACCACTCCCCATAATAGGCCTTGAACAAGAGTTTTGAACAATGCCTCATTGCTCTCAACATTCAATGCCTATGCATAGTCCTTTGTAGGACCTCTTCTTATGCACTTTGTTCTTAGGGATTCTTTTGTCTCTTTAACATTGTTTTCTTTGTTTGTATGTAGGAAGATTAGATTTAATGTGGTTCATGGTGGTGTTGATAAAGCTTCTGATCACCATGTGTTATCCCCTTCACTATGTGTATCCCCTACTTCTAGAGATGATACTTCTCATGTGACATCTCATATTCCTAATGTTGTAACTATGGTGACTAGTGTTGTTACCTTTGTTGATTTAAAATCATATGCACATATAGTGTGGTATGGGGTTCCTTCCTCTCTATAATGCGCTAGGTCTCTTCCACTTAGTGGCCATGTTGCTTCTTTTGATCTCCCTAATTTTGGGAGGTTAGTGTTTTTGTTTGCTGCATCTTCTCCTATTGTGGTCTTGAGGGAGGAAGCTATTAAAAATGAAGATTTTTTCTCATATAAGGGTTTGATTTGTAAAATTTGACAGATTTTGGCTTTGGCTTTGTGATCTAAACTAGTTGAATTTTTAGTACTGGTAGCCTATTATCGAAGGAAAAATCAAAATCTACCCTTGTGCCAAGGGTTTATTTGTTGTTTAATTTGACTTGATCTTCAATTATAATTTTTTTCTTGAGGAACAATCTTGGTTTTGGGGCCATCATGCTCTCTTGCTAAAACCTTGGGTTTCATCTTTTAATCCTCTCATTGAACCCTTGAAAATTCTATCAATTTGTGTTTTCTTCCAAAATATTCCTTTTCACTCCTAATGCAAATCTTGCTATGTCAGTATTGGGAACTCTACAGGTCATTTTGTTAAGGTGGATCATGCAACTATAATGTTCGCACACCACCTATGCTAAAATTTTGGTGAAATTGAACTTGTCCAAGCCCCTCTTGGAAAATTTTGTCTTGTAGGTGGAGGATCATTCTTGGAATTGTAAATATGGTGACTAGTGTTGTTACCTTTGTTGATTTGAAGTCATATGCACATATAGTGTGTTATGGGGTTCCTTCCCCTCTACAATGTGTTAGGTCTCTTCCACTTAGTGGTCATGTTGCTCCTTCTAATCTCCCTAATTTTGGGAGGTTAGTGTTTTCATTTGCCCCATCTTCTCCTATTGTGGTATTGGGGGAGGACACTCTTAAAAATGAAGATATTTTCTCACATTAGGTTTTGATTTGCAAAATTTGACAGATTTTGGCCTTGGCTTTGTGATCTAAACTAGTGAAATCTTTAGTAGTGGCATCCTATTATTGAAGGAAAAATCAAAATCTACCCTTGTGCCAAGGGTGTCTTTGTTGTTTAATTTGACTTGATCTTCAATTAGAATATTGTTCTTGAGGAACAATCTTGGTTTTGGGGTCATCATGCTCTCTTGCTAAAACCTTGGGTTTCATCTTTAAATCCTCTCACTAAACCCTTGAAAATTCTATCAATTTTTGTTTTTCTTCCCAAATATTCCTTTCACTCCTAATACAAATCTTGCTATGTTGGTATTGGGAACTTTGTGACTCATTTTGTTAAGGTGGATCACACAACTATAATGTTCTCACACCACCTATGCTCGAATTTTGGTGGAATTGAACTTTTCCAAGCCCATCTTGGAAAATATTGTCTTGTAGGTGGAGGATCATTCTTGGAATCAAATTTTTGATTACAAAGGTATTCACTTTCATTGTTGGCATTGCTTTTCCATGATTCATTTGTTATTTGATTGCCCACACCTTAAAGTCGCAAGATCTTCCTCTTGGTGGAAGAATGATATTTATGAAAATATTATGGTGGATGTGGTTGAGGTTGATTATGTTTTGGAGGCTCTTGAGCCTCGTGTTGTTGATGTGGTCACTACCACTCCTCCACCCATGTTTCCTAAAATTCCTATTGTGGCTTCTTCTCCTGTTTCAACGAGTGTTGTTGATGTGCTTTCTTTGGTTGGTGTTGTGACTTCTAGCTAGCATTCAATTTCCCCAGTTGGGTTCTCCTCTCCTTGTGCATTGTTCCCAATTGGGATCTCAAAGAATATTTCCCTTCCCCTCTCTCTTGACTTTGTGGATTTAGATGACGAATATTCTTGGATGGCGATTCAAAGGAGGAAGAAAGGTATTCTAAAACACATTTCTTTGTTCCATACTCGACTTAAGGGTGTGCAACTTGCTAGGCCTTGACTATGAAGTTATTTGTCTTTTTATGATTTATTTTTAATAATGTTGCTACAATTGTATTATTTGTTAATTGTCAATTATCAATTATCGACAACTTTATAAAAATATAACATAATTAAAATATCTACATATCTACATGAAAGAAAAATAAATCAAGAAATACATTTTCATCCCAAAAAGCTTTACACATAACTTTAGAAAAGTGAGTTAACTATATATTATTCTATACTTTAGCTATATATTTGTTTATACTTAAAGGTATTACCAATTTGTCATTGGTTTGACGAATCATCCTTTAAAAGTTGCGAGAATGAATAAAGCTAAGGATTCCTTTTATTAATGCGCAACACTAAATTCAATGAAACTAGGCTTTGTATACATTTCAAGAGGAAAGTTCTTTTCTTAGTAGGTTTCTCTCCAAAGAAGTTCCAAAAGATTTGATTTTATTTGTTCTTTTCTTGGCCTCATTTACAAGTTTTAGCCACCCTTCTAGGCATTTAAATTTTCATTTGTAGATTACCTAACTTATCTTGGAAATGACGACTAAATATTGCTACAATATTTTATACAATTATATATATTGTGTAAATTTCAAAAGTTTAAATTTTGGTATCGCTTAATTTAATATTGGTTATTTTTACTTTTTATATTTAAAATATGATTAGTGTTATTATTTAATTTAAAGATATATAATCACTTTTTTTAAAGAATCATATTGTGATATTAATGAATTATTACAATATTTAATTATTTAAAATAATTTAAACATCTAAATGTTAAATTATATTGATATTAATTTTATAAAAACATCTAAATCTTAAATTATATCGATATTAATTTTATATGAACTTTAATATTGATTGATGTTGAAGATAATTTTAAAGAATGAATATTAAACATTATTTTAGTGTAATTATTTTAATTTATTTTTATTTTATAAAAAATATCTAAATTATTATAATTTTATATAATTGTATTAAAGTTATTTTAATTTGTTTTTATCAATATTTTGAGAATTTTGATTTGGTTTGAGTTAATATGGAGGCCACAAATGAAGGACCTCCTTCCCGATATGAATGCAAGTGAATTGTCCAAGCCACAAGCACAATAGTCTAGGAGGGACATAAAGCCCACGAGCACACCAACCTAATAAAGAATTAAACACCATCAATAACCTCAACACTGAATTATTACAATTTTATTTAATAATCTTACAATTTTTTATTTATTATATTTTTTCTTTGAATCATTTAATGAGAATTTAATTAAAATAATTAATATACAAAACTACAATATATTACAAATAATTAAATGATTATATACATAATTGATTATACTATTCTATTAAACTTATTCAAAATAATTGGGACTTAAATATTCACCCCATTGACTAGGTACACCCTCCACCACCTTACCTTGAAATATAAATAAACTAGATTCACTAATCATAAGATTCGTATAACCTTTGATTTATGTGGTTCTTAATCATCCATTTCCATTTTCTAAATATTTAGACAAGTTTATTATATATGACTTGATTCAATCAATCCTTGGACGGGAGGAAGTGGGTCTCATGCTTATAAAAGATTTTAAAAGTAACTTTAATTTTTAAACTACTATTATATTTAGACCTTCATTACTTCTAATTATATGTGAATGATATTAAAATTTTAAAATACATTATTGTAAGAGGAAATATCATTTTATATAATATTTAAATTAATTAAAGAAATACAAAAAAATAATTTACAAGTTGATAATAAATATTATAGTAAATTTTGTAATTAATATGAGAATTAAATAAAATAATAAAAATATATTTAATTTTAGATTAATAAACAATTATTATAATAGATGTCAAGAATTAATTCATTATGATATTAAAAGTTAGGATTTTTTGAATGTCTATTGTAAAATTAAAAAAATAACTTTATAATTATTTGGTATACTTTTGTGTGCACATAAGTAATCTCTAAAAGAAAGGAACTAAATTATGCATGTGAAATTAAACATAGGGTCATGAATTTGAACTATAATTTATATTTTTGTGACTTCTTTACCTCTATTATTAAATATGTATCTAGGAAAATGTTCTCTAAGGATATTGTTTAGGAGCTTGCTAGATAACAATTTATTCTCCTTTGGTCAAGCTCTAAGTAGGATGATTCAATAGTAATGAATAGAGATTGAAGATAGTAGACAAACATGCAATATATTCCTAAAATGTTAATATAACAAAAAATTACTAGATTATTTTTGTTCTTCAATGTTCTCTTTATTCTCCTAGACCATTCCTAGATGATTCAAATGAATTAGGACCAGTCCTTTAATATTTCACAATAACATATAATTTAAAATAATTTACACTTTAAAAGGAGGGAAATATGGGCCCAATTATTAAAATTTGAATTTAAAAGTTTAAGGTTTAGATTTAGAGGTGTGAAAATGACCTAGTTCAATTATGTACTCGCAAATATGAAGCATGATGGAAAATAATACATTTAAGCGAGTTTGGAATATTGGGTTGTGTAGAGATGGAATGAGAATAATACAATGTTATTTAGCTACTTCTACATAAAAGTACATCATATTGTACCCTAGTAAATGTATAAGGATAAGCTAGTAATTGCAGATCCAAAACATAAAAGAAAAGTGCATGGGCATGCAATTTTCACCCTTATATTTTCCCCTAATTTGATTTGCATGAAAACTACTATGAATATTCATATCAAAGTAAAATAAAGACAATCAACATGTAAATTAAAAAAAAATAGACACTCAAAGGTTATATATTTTAATGTCGATTGTGTGTATTCTAATACCCAAAATCTAACATAGAAAAGACATACAAAACACAACCATAACATATTTTTAAACATAAAAACATTAAAAAATGGTAGTGTGTTACACACCCATGCATTATCACCATATGACTTGCATGATACCAAATACAAATGGAAGATATGTGTTGGAAATACAAGGGAATGGAGGACACAAATAAATACAAGGATGGGTGGCACTTATCCCCATGCAACACACCCTATGTTGTAGAGGTAAGTGGCATCAATACATAAGATGCCTAAGTGAGTTGACATCCTCATGATGTCTACTCCCATTGATATACTCTACATGAAAGTGATAGAAATATGTATTTCAAGGAAATAATCCAAAGAATAAAATGCATTAACTATTGACATAACCTCTTTGATTAAAAGTGTAATCAAACTACTTAATAAGACTGATAAAAAGTTAATCATATATGAATTGTTTTATTTACTTGTAGTGTGTAAATACAAGATAATACAACACAAGCCCCCATTATATTTTTCAATTTAACAAGATTCAAAGGAAGAAAGAAAAATATTAAATGTATAAATATACAATCAACATTTATTTGGTACTAGAAAAGGATTGACAAAATTTTGTTGAACCTTTTACTTTAATAGATGAACATCTTGGTCAATCTAGGCGGTGTTATTTTTAAAATTAATAACTTGAGAGTTGTCAATTCATGCTAGTCTTGTTTCCACACATGAGAGATCTAGTGTGAGAAACTAATATTATTGAGTGTAAATTTTCTCTCAGAGCCTGAGGGAATTGTGTGATGTCACTTTTTTCAAAGTTAAGGCCTCTAGAGCTCCCAAGTCTACTCTCTTTTCTAGAGCTTAGAATTTCTAAAATGTCCCACTCAACCAAAAACACATTTTTCATGACAAATTGTTAGCATTTGAATCATATTAATCAATAATTGTTAAACAAAAATGTAAATTATTTCACTTCAAGAAATTAATAAATTCTTAATAAAATATTAATTCAACATGAAGCAAGGGGTGGACAAGGAAAAAAGGTACATTATCTATGAAATTTATAAGGCCAAATTTTGCCTAATCAAGGATCATAAATATCAGAAGTGCATCATGAATTGATTTTAGTAATAATTTATGTTCCCCTGTAATTGGTTGCATGCAAAGGATGAAATTATATGTAAGGGAAAAACAAAAAATCATGTAAAACATGGCAACCATGTAATATTTATAAAAGATAATATTATGTGATGCACTCCAAGCATGTAGTCAATGTTAATGATAACATTACATGAGAAACAAAAAAGAGTATCCAATGATAAAAATGTACACACAAAAGGTAGAGCCATAATATGCATGCAATGTTGCCCCTAATGGTAAGGTGATGAAAATAATAAATGGTGATGATAGAATACACAAGCATAATGAAACATGCCATGTAGGATGTAAACAATGTGAATATCATCATGTAGAATAATCCTAGAGAATTATGTCCACTAATGATGTAAATATAAAGGAAAGGAATAATGTCACCTATAATAAAAAAATATAAATATGAATAAGATATGTAGGTGAAGGAATAATGGGCTAATGGATATCAACACTCTAAAATTACCCTTAATAACACTAAAAATTATAAATACTAGGTAAGTTAATAAGCTAAACATAACTAATTATATTATTTGTAACCATGTAGAATAATACTTATCATGTAAAATGATAGCCGCCAAAATGATCAAGGAATTTGTACTCGATAACTAGCATTTGCAATAACAAAAGGTCTTGAAAATGGATTTAGTGTTGAAAATGTATTATAAATATGGTATAGTAATATCAAATATGATTATGAATTTGAAATATAAGAGTAGTAATCATTTTTAATCATATGAATAGTAAATGTTAGCTTAGAAAAATAAGCACTATAATAAATATAACACTATGAAATTTCTCTAAAAATGTGTCCATGTCACATGTCATTTAGTCAATAGGATAAATAATCATGGATAGTGATATCTTTTGTTTAGTGTGCACAATTAGAGTAAAAACTTAGTATAAGAGAGAGCATACCCTTGCTATATATATAGGGATATTGGAAGATACAGTTTATTTTCATCATCAACAATGAGAGGGGGACTTTTTACACAAAAAACACGGTGCATCATAAAGGACATGTACCATTTAAATTAAAAGAGAATGAGTCCAAATAGATATAGGTGACCTTCTAGAGCTAGTAAATATAAAAAAATTCCCGTTTCTTAAATTATCTCAATTTTAAAAACAATCTAAATGTTATAGTTCAAATAATATAGGATATTATTTCTACTAAAATATTCTATCTAGATATGGAAATGACCTCGAATATAAATAAGTGTTCTCAATTCTAAGGACTGAACACATATCTATGGGCTTTAGTGATACATGTAGGAGTGGTCCAAATGATTCAAACTATATCAAGTTTTTTGCTTAGTACTATGCTAATAATATTCTTGTTATTGAATTTGGTGTAGGTTAATCTTGAGATTAGAGAGTGGTTACACAACCACTATTTATAGAATCTCCACAAATTATATCTCAAAAAAACCAAGATCAAGATAGTGGTCAAGGTTGGGCTTGGATATATGAGATATATGACAAATTTTGGGTATGATGTGTAAATGCTCACAACACTTGTAGAGAGGTTAGAATTAGATACATACACCTTCCACTTGCCTCTATGGGAGATGATTGTGACACTCAAGGATGTGTGTAGATCTTAAGAATACTAGGGTGTGGATGACTAATAATCACTGATTACCATACTGCATGATAATAAGATATGGCCATTTACTAGTATGTATAGGTAGATTAAGCCATACACAAGGAGGATACCATTGTTAGACATTCTAGAGGGTATAGTATCCATAGGGTGAAAGTGATTACTATTGATACTTTCAATACTAATAGTTTTAGATAGCTAATGATAATCAATTTATCATAGCTTGATCCATCTAGTCCAAAACATGGAGCAAGCATGGTTTTATTTACTCATGGGGAAGTGAATTCTAGTGTATTTATATGATGATTTTTATAGGATTCCCTAAATAATAAGTTCAATTTTATGGTCCATACTACTATTATAGTACAAAGATAATGGTCATGTTATGATACCCCAATCCCTAGATGTGCCATTATATATAATAGAACACATAAACTGATCATATTGTTGGGATACAAGCTAGATGTGAAGTTAGAAATAAGGGGGACATTATTGGAATGGATGAGGATTTTTGATAGTTTGATAATGATGGAGATTAAATGGAGGCCATACACGAACATGAATGGATGGATAAAGAACCAACACTGACTATATATGATCAAACAATTAATATGGTATGATGGGAGAGCCACCACTTATCTAGAGTGGTTTCATTATAATGGGTCCTTTGATGTGACCATAAAGGATAAAATATATAGGAGATATTAGTGTTTTCCCTTTGAGCCCAAGAAGATTAATATTTCATCATTTTCTATGCAAAGGGATTACATAAGATGATGTGGTTGGTGAGCTAGTGAGGGTGGTGATGATATATCAACATTTCCTATGCAAGGAATTATATATGATGATGATGATGGTGAGCTAGTGAGGGTGGTGATAGGAAATGATGTGGAGATGATATGTGTACATGGATTATTAGTCAATATTATGCCCCACAACATCATATCCAATGGATGATGAGAGAGTAAGAGATGTAGAAGAAGTTGCAGGATCATCAAACAAGCAACCACATGTTGTGGGATGTCAGGAGAACAAACAATGGGAGATGATGATTAGTAAGAAAATAATAACTAAATTGGTTATACTTAAAATGATAAGATGCCCTTTGACAAAAGGTCTATCACATATGTCAAATGTGATATGCAAGTAGTGTGGTAAAAGGGTAGAGTTGATTGTGTCAACTGTCAACTATAGAATAATTGACTT
The DNA here is from genome assembly GCA_007258455.2 of Sequoia sempervirens. NCBI lineage: Eukaryota > Viridiplantae > Streptophyta > Pinopsida > Cupressales > Cupressaceae > Sequoia > Sequoia sempervirens. Next base: position 329,785,172 of record VDFB02000008.1, read on the forward strand.
GTGGAGTACCAATGATAATAACAAACAAGATGGTGCCAAATCATTTATATTTTGGTTAATTTTCTCTTTTTTTGACCCAATGAACTAAGATTGAGACACATTTATGTGTGCAACAAGTGATTGTGTGACACAACAAATTAAGGACATAGCTTGAGTTGAGAGATATACCATACGGTGAAATAAATATAATTTGAGTGGAGTAGGATAGACTTCAAACACCATTAGAGTAGGCACAAGTAAGAATGGTTATCCCATGACCTATAAGCATTGCGATGAGGACTATGAGATTTAAGCAAATAACAACAAAATAGGTGGAGAACAAGGAAGATCAAGTAGAGATTGTTAACTTATGAGTTGATGTTGGTAGACTACGAGGCATGATGACTATGATAAGTGAGTCCAAGTCTAGAAGTATATCAAAGAGTAGGTAATTGCCACCCATGAGATCTAGGTCTAAGATAAGTGTGAGTAGTGAGAGTGGGTAGGGAAATTTGGGCCAATTTAAACAAATTGAATTTAAAATTTTAGGGTTTAGAGGCCCATATAAATAACCTATGTTGATTCTATACTCATTAATTCAAACTTAGGTGGCAAATTATTAGATTTAGTAGGTGAATTTGGAATCTTGGGGTGGGTGGATATGGAATGAGGTGAGTATAAGGTTATTTACCATCTTCCACATAAAGTACACCATATTGCACATTAGTCATTGCATAAAGACAATCTAGTCATGTGATGTGATTTTCCCCATTACAATAACTTGATCTATTCTTAATTTATTAAAGTGTTATTTTTTATTTAGAATCTAAAACTATAATTATAATAAGGAATTAAGCACATTTCAAAATTTAGAATTGAATAACTATGATTAGAAGGTGAGGTTGAATTATGAATAAAAACATAATCATAGAAAGAAGGTAAGAGAAGCTTGTATATTTTGGCAACTAATGAAGACACTTATTAATGAAGGAAATCAGGGGGATGAATGACATTATTAGATTCACATTGTGTTTTTTTATGTTTTGCCTCTATGTCAACTAGGATGGGATCAAGCACAATTGTGTCCTATCACGTGCAACAATATTTATATGGACACATTATTGCTTCATGTGCTAGTGTCCTCTACGATCACATTAATCCTCAATTAGTGAGTTGGTGTCCCATACAATCATGCTACTGTCTAACTCTCACATGAGTGTTCTATATGACCACAACAATGTCCTTTATAACTTCTAACAACAAGTTCTGCAACCTTTGTCAACATCCTTTGGACTTGTACATACACTAATAATGGTTATGTCAAAACAAGTTACTACTTGTGCCAAAACTAATGATTTACCTCAGTCAAATCTTCAAGTTGACTCAACATGAGTATTGAAAATGCTTGAAATATGCAAAAACCCTTAAGTGGAAGATAACACCTAAAACTATAGTAAAAGAGATCCAATAATGGAGACACTATGTGGTTGCTATTGCATTTGTGTGGGTACTATCTATGTGCTCCCTTCAATGTTTTGAGTGCTCATGAATTCATTTCCAATTAAGTTCGTTATTACTAAATCAAAATTTGACTATTTTTAATTGTTAGGAAGTAAATAAGGCTTGATGGAAATGGCAAGAAAAGACAAAGTATGAATAAGAAGAGTCAAATTTAAATATAAAAGATGCTACTATATATTATGCTATCAAAAAGACAAAAATATAACACACTTTAATTATGGATATTAAGAAAGTTGAAAAAATAGAGTATATATTCAAATATGAAAAAAATTTAATTCTAATACATACTATAAATTTAGAGACAATTTCCAAACTAAATAATAAAAATAGTTCATACTTGATAAAATAAGAGCAATAAATAAGAAAAAAAGAAAAAGTGCCACTTTTTGTCACTACATGTAAAATAGTGGTAATGGTAATGTATCCTTTAACCCAAATACTATTATAATAAACTCTAGTTAAGAAGTTAGTTATGATTGTCGACATAAACTCTAGTGGTAATGGTTTGTCACATGATGTAAAATAGTGGTAATGGTCATGTTAAGAAGTTAGTTATGATTGTCGACATAATTGGATACAAAAAAGGCAATGGGGTCACATGTAAAAGATGTAGGGCCCACCCCACACCATCATAAACTTAGCTACTTATAAATATCCTACTTGTTTTTTATTAATAAATATTTAAAGATATTTATATTTTTTTTTTTGGCTTAAAGTAAGCATTACAAAAGTTCTAGAATTTACGGAGTCTCAAACCATGTTAAAGATATTTGTGTGTTGATTAGGTTTTATTGTATTCTATTTATTATTAATTATAGGGAAGTAAAATAGACTTTGTAATTATTTTACAAGTTTAATTTGAGTTATAAATAATAGTTAAAATTATTTAAATCTTATATTAATTAATCAATTGAAGTTTATAATTCAAATGATAAATGAAAGATATAATAATGAGTTTATTTGATTTAGGATATGATGTGGAATTTGATTATTTTTATATGTTGAATTAGGCTTTAGGAAAATTCACTGTCAACAATTCATCGCCATGAAAAATTCATCTCGTGGAAAATTCACCACCAACAATTCATCGCATGGATAATTCATCACATTAACATTTTTTTAATATATATGTATATTTGCATTAGTACAATAATAGAGATGACCGATATTGTTGTATAATTGGTCTACTAGAATGAAATAAAATATATTGAAAAATGTTTTCATTTTTATTATCATAAATCAAATTTTCTAATTGTATATGCAATGAATTATTCGCGATGGTGAATTGTTGGTGGTGAATTTTCCATGAGATGAATTTGTCATGGCGGTGAATTTTCTGGCGGTGAATTGTTGGCTGACGCCGTTGGAGAGAGATTTCAAAAATAGAAATTGATATTAAATTTGTGATTGAGGTTTGTAATGAATGAATTCTAAATTTTCTAGTGTTTGAGATTAGGTCACATTTACAATACATTTTATGTAAGCTTTTTCTTGATACATTGCTATTCATTGTAGAGTTCTATTTTTATGACTTGCAAAATCTATTTGTCATTGTGTGTACCCTTTCTAAAAAATAGTGGTGCTAAAAAGCACCTTTGGGAACTTATATATATATATATATATATATATATATATATATATAAGAAAATGCATTTGACTTCTTTGACAAACTTAGATCATGAGGCTGTTTAAAAAGTTTGAAATGGAGAAAAATGAGAATATTAATAGTTGAGTAGACCACAATTGAATAAGTTGAAATATAGATTACAATTGATCAAGTTTGTAATGCGGGTATGTGATTATGTAATGATGAAAATGACCTACGACATATAATTAAAAAAAAAAGTGTGAATATTAATGAATAGTGACTATATTTTAGTTTTATTGACGTTTTGAAATTGAAATATTAAACCATACACACGATTTATCTAAAAAATAAAATCCATTAATATAACCTAATTTTGGGAGAGAATAATCTTTAAATGAGGCTTGGGACAATGGCCTCTAACCACATTTTCAATTGTTTGTTTCCTTCCTACCTTGCTATATCTTTTTGTCCCCTTGATTTGAATAAATGCACATTATTCTTGCCAAAATATTGACCTGGTTTCCACAATTTATTGAAGCTTCGTTTTGGACATTTTAGTCGTATGTGGCTTTTTGGTCTAATTTTGTTGAAATCTTCCCCCAATTTAGTAATAGGATTTTTTTTGTGTATAGATATATCATATTTAAATTGTGGACAATATAAGAATAAATGTCCTTGTTGGAGATGTAGGTGGCTTATAATAATGTGAGCCATAAAATATACCTAGTAGTTGTAAGGGAGAATGCGAGCCATATGCATATTTTGAATGTTATCTTTTGATTTAGATATTTACCACCCCTCCTTTCATTTCGGGATTTTGTTTTTATTGTCTTATTTTTATTAATATAATATTATAAAGTTTTATGTAAATAATATCTTGTTTATTATATTTTAAGTATGACTTATCTTTTTATCTCATTGGTTTATAAAAAATAATTTTTGAAGGGTTTTTCTTTCTCTTTGAGACTTAATGTCAATTATAGTAATTTGATAGGTAGTTAATTAGAATATTTAGATAAGATTCTCCTTCTACCTTATCTAAAAAATTATATAAAAAATTATTTTCGTACAATCTAAGTAATAATTGTTTAGATAAGATCTTTTTATCTATGAAATAGATAGATACTATTATCTATCTTATTCTTTTTATTATTAAGGAGAATAATAGATAGAATATGTACTCCTAGTGTTAACAAAATAGAGAATAGTACTCCTTTCTAACGTTTATAATCAATCACTTGTTTTGAGATATCTATTCTAGTTGAAATGTAGATTTTTTAGATAGCCACTAAATTGAGTTGGAAAAAAAAAAATTATATAATCTTTTATTCACCATCTTTTTCATTATTAATTTTTAATTTATTTTAATTTTCCTACTCAAATCTTTATTATAAAACTTCAAAGGTAAGAGTAAATTCTAATCCAAACAATGATGCGATTCACATAAGATCTAGGCTCCTTTACAATTAGCATGCAAACAAACTTTGAACAGTTTATTTCTTGTTTTATTTTTCTCCTTCCATCAATGCAAGCTAGTCCAAAGTTCTTAGTGCTATGTGGCACTCTAACCTTATTGAAGGTCACTCATAGCTCAACCCAAGATATTTTCCAACAAGAAATAAATCCCATGAAAAGGGTGGGATGAAAGGTGACAATCTTGAAGAAACCCTAAATTATCTAGACCTTTAATGTCTCTACCATGGATTCCTTAAACTAGGTGATATTCAACTAACCCACTTCATGAACTTTAAATCATACATCTTCTTTGTCCTTTTTCACAAACTCTAACTCCCACTTCTCATCCCCATCCTCCACCTCTATTGTAAACCACATTGAACCACTTCAAGCCTCCACCACCACTCTCAAATAATTTTTAGTGATTACCACTTAGCCTAATGGAAAATGTAGAGGTGATAACTAGTACTACGAGGATGAAGGAGATGTTTTAATTAAACAAATTGATATGAGACACATTATAGGATGTAGGGTTATTACCTTTGAACATCATGACGATATTATAAATGTTATGTTTGATTATAAATCCTCTTTTGCTATAAAATAAAAATAAAAAATACGTTTATAAATGGGCCCACGTAAACTAGTAGAGTAAGGGTTGGCATATTGAGTCCATTAGGGGGTTAGGTAGTGGTTATATTTATTATATGTTTGCTTCCCTAGACCATGTTCAAGTTACCTTGTAATACAAGTCATTTGCTATCTATGGTCAAAGTAGTTATTTACAAGTGTGAGACTTTAACTTTCATCCAAAAGGGTCCTCCAAGTCCAAATACCTTCACAGATCTCACTAGTTTACACCACACAATTGCCATGAATGATTCTTGAGGAAAATAAATTAGTTGGACAATTTCTATATCTATAATAACTATCAAATTCTTCCCTCTCTTTCTGGTTATCTTGTTCAACTTGACCTCTTAGCCACCCCCTCAAATCACATCTCTATTTTCACTAAACTTTCCTTCACTAAATCCACCACCATACCTATTGAGCTCCCTTATAGGTTAAATATTTCCCATTTGAAATATCAAGACTGCATTGATGGCCTCATTACCACATGGAAAGATAATCCTAAAAATTAACATGATAGATGGTTCAATAGGTGGGAGAGAACTATATCCCATTATGCATCATCTCTTTGTGACTATGAGTGAAAGGCCACTACTAAGCACCACAAATTTAAAAAAATCACTAAAAGGATACCTAGAACATGGCCACTCTCTTTTGGCCTCCGATTCACATAACATTGACATGCAATAATTGGTTGTAGATACTAAAATTTTCTTAAAAAATTGACTAATTATAAAGGAAAAGGAGCTCAAATTATCTCTTTCCTTCAATTGATCAAAGATGGTGGAAAGGGAACACAATTTTTTTTTCAATATCCACAACATAAACATAAAAAAGAATAGGTTATTGTTATAAAATTTGTATATGGTTTTACCACTCTACCATTTTTCACTCCTTTAACGAGCACTATAGAAATACATTTATTGTCGAGTTGGTTAGAGATCATCTTCTTCCCATAATCAATGAAAGTGTTGCTACCTTAATACCTTGTAAAATTTACCTTGCTTATATCCTCTTTCTTAATCACCTATTGTATAGGAGCGAATTTGCACTCCTTGTGTAAATTCCCCTTTTACATACCATCAACCTAGAAAGTCAAATCTGAAGGAAAAATTCCACATCACCCATCCAGAATGCATCCACTTGGCATTTGTCTTGCATGTCGGTGAGAAAATATTTGTCGGGGATGCAAGTGCGACGCGCAGACGTCTGCACAGTGCGCTTTCGTCCTTGACGAATTCTCGCGTCTAAAGTTGGAAGAGGTGTTGCACTCCTCATTGGGATGAATTATAATGTCCCTTTGTCGACCAATCAACCCAAAAATGACTTATTCCTTCTCATCCCACCTTCAAATTCATTCTATTCAATTTCACTTCATCTTCTTGTGATTTTTTCACATCTCCTTCAACATTCTAGCACTCCATTTTCACTACACAGCTTGAGCATTGCAACAAACTTGACACTCCATCAACTCCACATTGCACGTGTGAGGCCACCATAGAAGTTGCGAGCTTGGAGTCTTGCGAGACCTCCCTTCACCACGGTTGCGGTGGTGGTGAATTTTCCAAGTTTGTTTCTTGCATTCTCCCTTCATTGGCCTTGAGAGCCTTTAGGTGGAGGTGGCAACGCTTCATTCCTCTCCTTTGTGATTTGATAGAGTATTTTAGTCTTTTGTAGTGTTCATTATAGTACTTTCTATCTTCTTTATCATATATTCTACTCTGTTGCTTTTCGACTGTCCATGGAGGTGGAAACACCAAAGTGGGGGTTTGATTGAGGCAAGCCCCTATATAGCCCCAACAATTTTCCCCTCTTGCTAATGTGTAGGTGAATGTGTGTGTGGAACTAGCTGGTGAATCAACGCTTTTGTGAGATCATATTTATCACCCTAGCTTTTATTTACTTGCTTTATCATCTTCGTCTTTATTTTTCATACTTCATCATTTTGTTTACTTCGTTGAAATCGACTAGCTAGGCTGTCAGTAGGCTTCTGGTAGTTTTCCCACTATATTTCACATTTTTTGGCCGTACAAACACCAACACGTCGTGATGTCGTCCCAAACTCACGTTGTCATCCTTAGATAGAGAGTTGTCTGAGGTATAGTTTGGACTCCAAAAACTGACTCATCTAGCCCCAAACAGAATCCTGGGTCTGTAGAGTGACGAAAGTACTACATATAGTACTCTTCATTCTCCATCCTCACCCCAAAACATCCCTTTAGAGTGAGGTAAGTTAGGGCAGCCCTCCAATCTCGACTCTCTATGACCTGGAGCCTTGACGTGGTTGGTCCCCCTCTCTTACATTTTGGTGAACTCGACGTGAAGAACGTCTATCCATCCACCTATGTTGAGACTTTTCCCCCGCATTTGGTGGTTGTCATAACCTTGAGTGTTGTGAAGGTTTATGAGCATCACATCCCAGTCCACAACTTCCAGGTATGTTGTTAGGAGAAGCGTGCAACATGTACTGATGGAGAAGACAAAGGTCACTTCTAGTTTCACCTCCAATTTTTCCATTGGTATAGTTGTTGACCGTACCACTGGTTTTCCCATGAATTATGTTGATGAGATGGGTTTCATAGAAGAAACCACTCATGTGCCTACTCGTTTAGGATCTCCTACACCTTTGTTTATAGAGGAGGATGATGTTGTGTGTATTCCTGTGGAAAACCTTATGGCATTAGATAATAGACTGTTAGACCTTGTAAATCATTTAGAGAAAGTATAAAGCATGGCGAGAGCTGCTAAACTTACTAGTGAGGTGAGAAATTTGTTAGGGAAGGATCAAATATGCATAAGGTTTCTACGAGGCATTTCTGACCTAACCGAAGCTTATATCCCTTTATATAGGCCTAGATTGGGTATTTCCTGAAGAGAAGTGCTCGATGCCTATGAAAGAAAAATAGGCATTTCAATGCCTACCACATCCGTGTGCATGGCCAAAATAGGGCCCTCGATTAGTGTCTCTTCTACTTTCCAAAGGCCTGACACCCTTAAGGTGAGTAAAACACCCCTTGGGTTTAGTTTCACCCCTCCTATTGCCCCTAGTGGTGGGGGCTTAGGTGGAATGAGTGGTGGTGGATTTGGTAGCGAAGGTGGTACTGGTTGAGGAGTCTTTGGTGGAGGTCATGGTGGTGGTTTTAGTAGTGGAGGTGGCTCCGGTGGAGGTCCTACTGGTGGTGGTGGCTTTGGCGGTGGTCACAGCGGTGGCTCCGGAGGTGGTTTTGTGGCGGTGGCTTTGGAGGTTCCATTGGTCCTCTGTCATCTTCTAACCCTATTTTGAGTTTCCTTCTTCAAAATATGGGTCGAATGCAAAACCAGTTGGCAAGCCTTTCCCAGGCCTCTACCCAACCTATCTTTTAACCTTTTTTTCGATATAGCCCATTGTCAATAGCAATCTTGAGTACTCCCTTCCACAAAGGAATGGAGATTGAACCAAAATTTGAGAAGTATGGTGGCAAAGGGGACCCAAAAATGCATGTGTCCACCTTTAATGCCATATGTACATACTTCTTCCATTAGAATGCGTTGATGGAAAAATTATTTCCCAGATCTCTCAAGGATACAGTGCTTGAGTGGTACTATTCCTTGCCCGAAAATTCTATTTTTTCATTTGATCAACTTGTAAATCAGTTTCTCTGACAATTCCAAGCTAACATCGGACCGAAGATGACCTTTTTGGATCTCGTCCGATGTAAGTAGGAGGATAATGAGAAGATAACTGATTTCATAGTGTGATATCAAGTGCTCTTTTGACATATCTCGTACCCGTTGCCTAATTTTGATGTGCAGAAGGTGTTCATAAGAAACTTGCAGAGACCTTGGTAGGAAAAGTTTTCCCTCATGAATACCCTTCCTTTGCGCATTTGTGTGTTTCGTTATGAGAATATCAACAGATGGTAGTTCAGTTTGGGGGATCCTCCTCGCGCTACCATTCAGAAGGAAAATCTATTATATCAATCTTAGGGAAAGGTAAGGTTGTTGCAAATATAGTCAAGCAACGAATGATAATGGCCTCAAACACAACAAAAAAATTACAAAGTTAGCGGAATCTTATTCTTCCATCTTGCAGAAGTTGTTGAAGGATAAGATCATAACCTTGGAGAACCCTCGATCTCTCAAGGAACCTTATCTTGATTGGTATGATTCAAATGAGATTTCTGTTAGTACCATTGGGTTAACAAACATGATATCGAACGTTGTATATGCTTGCATCATGAGATACAGGACTGCATCAATGACGGTACTATTAGTCTTAATGGGATGAAACAAAATGCAAAAAAATCAATGGTGAAAGCCAACAGTGTGTTGTAGATATACATGAACCCGTTTCCATCTCATTCTGCTAACTTAATTATTCACCCATCTGATTCTTTTGTGCAACCCTCGACATACGTTAACATGGTCTTGGTTATTCCTTCCCCACAACCTACGACTAGTTTTCCAGACGTGATATTCACGTCGTAGGACATGCCCTTGAAAAACAAGCCCTCTCCCCTCTACATTCTCACTCACCTCAATGGGAACATTGTGACAGGGGTCTTAGTTGACCTTGCGAGCTGAGTGAATGTTATTATAGAGGAGACGTTGTGGTTGAACTCATTACGGAGGGAGGAGTATGAAGTAACAAAGTCTACCATTTATACACTTGATGGCCTCTCTCTCAAGCCGTATGGCTCAATAAATCTTTTCATCCTAGTTGGGCCTAGGGCTGTGAACACAACCTTTGATGTTATCCTAGAATCTGATTTGTTTAGGATGAAGTTAAGCATACCTTGGCTATCTTCCACAAACGAAATCACTTCCGTCATTCATAAGTGCTTAAAATTCTCCCATAAAGGTGCTATGCACATCATGCATGACATCGAATATCAGTCATTGGTGTCTCGTGGGGGCTATTTGTTGGATATTTTTGGTCTGCCCCAGTTGGTCCACTTCCCCCAAGAACAAACCTACTTTATCAAAACTATGTGAAGTATAAGATTCGGGGGTAAAGGACAATTGAAAGTGACCTCTCCGGTAGTGCAGTAGCAAGTTGCCTCCTATTCTTGAAAGGGAAAGGAGAGGCCTGCCCGTTCTCAGGGCGCCCCTTCCGCTCCTCTTTTCAAAGAAGAGTTTTGGATGTCTACTCCTGGATTCAACATGAGGAGTTTGATGGTGCCTACTTGGCCCAAGGCTAAGATTAGGATATCAGATCTTCCCATTGTTCCTCCTGGACCTTGGCCCTACTTGTACGGTAGAAAAAAGGGTCCTTGCAGGGAATCCTCTATGTATCAGCCTCTGTGGCCTCTTACCACCCCTACTCCTAAAGTAGTGATTGGGAAGAGGCCCACCGCCGAGGCGCTAGAGCCGACTCCCCCCGTTGTTTCTCAACCTCTTCCTCCTGCTCCCGTTTAGGAGTCTATCCCTTCACCGAAGATGGCTGTGATGGAAACTCCTATACATTAGCAGGAGACTTTTGTCCCTTCGCAACACCTGACCTCTAGCTCAAAGAGTGACAAACTGCCTTGTGCACGAGCGCAAGCATCGGTGAAAGGCTTTGGCAGTTGAGCAGATCGCTTTGTAGATAAAAGAAGAGTTGACCACCCCTATTTCAGGGCCTCTTGATGCATCCTCCTCTCTCCTCTTCTCTGCTTTCATTCAATTGAATTTGGTTCTACTACCGACTCCTACTGTGAGTGTAGGAGTGCCTGATCTTAAAAAGGTGCAGGTGTTTATCGCTCCTTCAGTTGAGCCACCTCTTTTGATGTCCCTCCTAGAAATCCCACCATTTTCTAAACCCGTGGACATGTTGAATATTTTGATGGTGTCCATTGCGATTTTCTCCTCCTCCTCCACACCTCTTTCTTCATTTGTGGGGAGTTCACACCCTCCGATGAAGCAGGTGGAGATTGGCCCTTCCAACAATGGGGGGTTTAAGAGGGGTCCACCCTCTTGAAAGGGTGGTCTAACATTAACATGCGTCATCCTTGTGACAGAGGCAGCTCTGGCTTCCCCTGATTTTTTCACTGCTCCCAAATCATTTGGTAAGCCAAGCAATGAATCTCAAACACCTCCCTCCCTGTCTATTGAGGTACCATATGGCACTCCCGTAAAGTGCATGTTTAACTCTTTGGATGAGGTCCCAACCTTGTCAAAAATCTTCACAAAGTTGTTGACCATCGCTCCACAAGATCCTAGTGGAGAAGACCTTGCGAAGCCTTCTTCCCTAGCCCTTGCTGTGGGAGGGTTGGAAGCACCTCCCCTTAACATTCCACCATTGCATGATCATCCAAATTCCCCTTATAATGATCTAGATTGGGAAGCAGATGACCTCTTGGTCGATGAGTGTTAGGGGGAGGCCTCTTCTTTATCTTTAGATTAGATGTTTGTTTGTTTTGATGTGTTCCCCCGTTCTTGCGTTATGTGTTCCTGAATGACCCTTGTCACCCTTGTAGGTGCTTGGATACAAGAGTGATTATGTGTCAGAAAAATTCCTCTATTTGTTCCATCAGTCTCCCTTTGTTGTGTGTATTGACTTTCGGCAAATTGGGGACAATGCAAAGTGTTGGGGGCATTTAGACTTCCCTTCCATGTTGACCCAATTTTTTATTTTTACTTTGTCTTCCTGTGCATTCTTCACATGGTCTGATACAGTAGGGGGTTGATGACATTTCATTTATATACTATTACTATACTTATATATATTTATGAGTAGCTCTAACCTTGAAATATCAGATCACCTCTGTGTCTCTTGTTCATGATGTTGCTTCTTTTCTTTTGCTATTTTATGTTTCTCTCTTCTTTGCTTGGGTTGTTCTTCATATGTGCGACAACGCCACCACCATATCAACTTTGATTTTTAGAAAATGCATTCATTTCCAACAAATATTTTCTCGAGAACCTTTTCAAACCTTCTTTCAAAGATCGCATTCTCAACTTGGACCCCTAACGAAACATGTTTCCTTCATCATGGGTTCACAAAGAAAGAACTTTCCTCTAAGGTGGGAGCATATTTTCTTGTGGGAGAAGCCTCGACCTTCCCCTCACGAGGGGACACTTTCTTCCTTTCAAATTCCTTGATGATGTGAACATCTTTCGAAAAGATTCCTCGATGTTGAATTTATTTGTGAAAGAACATTCTTGCACTTTCAAACAACGCGTCCCTTGAGTGGACCCCTCTTATTTTGAAGGGTTCTCGAGGGACCCCTTTGAAATCCTTTCGATTTGTTGACTACCTGCATGGCTGTCTGCTTGCTTGCTTGCATGGATGCTTTTTATTTTCTGGCATGTTTTATCTGCAGATTGACATGTTGCTTTGCAGGTGCGCCTATGAAGCCGCTTTCTAGTTTGACTCTGTGGAGTCCCCTTTCACTGGGCTTCCTTCATGAGAGAGTACTTGGGGGAATGCCTTCTTGTAGGTCTGTGGACCTATACGATGCTTACATCCTACAGGATTCATCCATCATTGTCTGAGGGCCTGGTGTACTTTGTGCAATTTCATAGTTTTGCAGGGCTATGGAGTTGTTTTGTTCAAAACTCCTTTGAAGAGAGTACCTATGGAATCCTTTGCCTTCCCTGTTCTTTCAAGTTTTCCAGATCATGGCCTGCTTCCTCGATGGTTCAGGTATACATCTTTAACTTTTTGATCTACTTTACCGAATACTCATCGAAAAAATGTATAGTAGTGAATTTACACCCCTTGTGTAAATTCCCCTTTTACATACCCTCACCTTAGAAAATCAAATCCAAAGGAAAAATTCCACATCAACCATCCATAATGCATCCACTTGGCGTTTGTCCTGTGTGTCCATGAGAGAATATTTTTCAGGGATGCAAGCATGACGCATGAATGTCTACGTGGTGCGCTGTCATCCCTGACGGATTTACGCTTCTGAAGTTGGTAGAGGCGTTACACTCCTCATTGGGACAAATTGTAACATCCCTCTGTCGACCAACCGACCCGAAAATTGCTTATTCCTTCTCATCCCACCTTTAAATTCATTCTATTCACTTTCACTTCATCTTCTTGGCACTTTTTCAAATCTCCTTCAGCATTCTAGCACTCCATTTTCACTCCAAATATTGAGCATTACAACAAACTTGACACTCCATCAACTCCACATTACATGTGTGAGGCCACCATAGAAGTTGTGAGCTTGGAGTCTTGTGAAACCTCCTTTCACCACAATTGTGGCAGCGGTGACTTTGCCAAATTCTTTGCTTGCATTCTCCCTTCATTGGCCTTGAGAGCCTTTAGGTGGAGGTGGTAACGCTTCATTCCTCTCCTTTATGATTTGATAGAGTAGTTTAGTCTTTTGCAGTGTTCATTATAGTACTTTCTATCTTCTTTATCGTATATTCTACTCTATTGCTTTCCAACTATCCGTGGAGGTGGAAACACCAAAGTGGGGGTTTGACTGAGGCAGACCCCTATATAGCCCCAACAATTTTCCCCTCTTGCTTGTGTGTAGGTGAGCGTGTATGTGGAGCTAGCTGGCGAATCAACATTTTTGTGAGATCATATTTATCACCCTAGCTTTTATTTACTTGCTTTATCATCTTTGTTTTTATTTTTCATACTTCATCATTCTATTTACTTTGTTGAAATTGACTAGCTAGGATGTCAGTAGGCTTTTGGTAGTTTTCCCACTGTATTTCACATTTTCTGGCCGTACGGACACCAATGTGCCAAAGAGACACCAGCGTGCCACGTTGTCATCGCAAACCCGCGCTGCCGTCCTCAGATAAAGAGCTATCTGAGGTATAGTTTAGACTCCTCAAACCAACTTGTCTAGCCCCAAACAGAATCCTGGGTCTGTAGAGTGACAAAAGTACTACATAGTATGCTTCATTCTTGATCCTCACCCCAAAACATCCCTTTAGAGTGAGGTAATTTAGGGCAGACCTTCGCTCTCGGCTCTCCGTGACCTAGAGCCTAGATGTGGTTGGTCCCCCTCTCTTACACCTACTATCCATAGAATAAATTGATGAAGCTCTCTATTGTATGGCCTTAGCGAAGAGCCTGTGTATAGATAAACTTCCCATACAATTTTATAGAGCTCTTTAACTCTATAATAGGGAAAATTTCTACCATGTTTACCTAAAAGGAATTAAAATGGGATCCTTGAGGGTTTTTATTAATCAAGTATTAAAAAAGTTTATCCCTAGAGGTAAAGATGAAGACATTGTGAATGAATGGAAACCTATCATCCTACTCATCACATCGTACAATAATATTGTACTAAATATTTGGCTTGTAGAATAAAACGTATATTACTCAAGAGATTATGTATCCAAAAAAAATTGGCTTCTTAGGTGGAACATATATATTGGATAATTTAGTCCTTGCTTGGGATATTGCCAAATGGTCCCAACAATCTTCTCAAGATGTGTTTATTATCAAGCTTGACTTTGATAAAGCATATGATTGTATTCATTGGCCTTTCATTCTTAATATGATAAAATGGTTGGGATTTGGTCCTATCATTTGCAATCACATTAAAACATTGATTATGGATGGTAATGCTAGATTTACTATCAATGGATCCCTCACCCATAAAACCCCCTACAAAAATCCATCTACTAAGGTTACCCCCTTGCCACATCCTTATTTTTTCGTGGCTACTAATGCTCTCAACTATTTATTTAATATCATGGGAATGAACAAGATGTTGGGATTTCTAGTTTGGAGAATAAAGATGAAGATTTGAGTAATGAATTTTAAAAAAGTAGATTAACCTTCTTGTAGGTTCAGTTTGAGGATATGGAAAAGGCTTTGGTTACTCTGATAAGAGTCACTAACAGGTTGATGAGACGTGTGATGATGGGAGTGGCCTTGGGAGAAACAAAGCTGTCCAAAAAATTGAAGAAGCAGGGGAAATCTGACACCCTGAAAATGTTGGATGAAACAAAGGGACCTGACTAGTGGGAATATGTGGCTCTCTTAGGAGAGTATGGGGACTTGTTAAAGAAATCCAGCTAATGGCTTGGTTTGCTGTCTTCTACTTTTTGATGGGTTTTTTGAATTCTACTTTTATCTGGGACTGTTCAATTTTTTTTCTATATGATCTGGTGGAATACCACCTGGAAAACCGTGGACTTAATTAATGGTCTTCGTAGTTTAAAGTATGCTGGTAATTTTTTTTGTTTTTGATAGATAATGGCTGGACTATGGTTATGGTTTTAAATTTGGGCCTGCGTGCCAATTAGATGCTTTTTTTTGGTTTTGCTTGTGGTGCTGTTTCCCACCTCTGCTACTCTTTTCGATCTGCTATTGTGTCTATGGGATTAGGGCCCTTCCCTGCTTATCTTATCAAAAACTATTTATTTAATATCTGTATCCACTAATCTAATCCATGATATCTCACTATGAGGTAATGACAAAACCATTCTCTCATTTATTCGATGCCAACATGCTATTTTAGTAATAATTTATGTTCCCCTGTAATTGATTGCATGCAAAGGATGCAATTGTACGTAAGGGAAAAATAAAAAAAATCATGTGTTTAGCATGACAACCATGTGATATTTATGAAAGATAATATTATGTGATGCACCACAAGCATGTAGTCAATGTTAATGACAACATCACATGAGAAACAAAAAGAGTATCCAGTGATAAATATGTACACACAAAAGTTAAAGCCATAATATGCATGCAATGTTTCCCCTAATGGTAAGGTGATGCAAATAATAAATGGTGATGATAGAATATGTAAGCATAATGAAACATGCCATGCAGGATGTAATCAATGTGAATATCATCATGTAGAATAATCCTAGAGTAGTATGTCCACTAATGATGTAAATGTAAAGGAAAGGAATAATGTCACCTATAATAAAAAATATAAATACGAATAAGATATGTAGGTGAAGGAATAATGGGCTAAGGAATATCAACACTCTAAAATTACCCTCAATAACACTACAAATTATAAATACTAGGTAAGTTTATAAGATAAACATCACTAATTATATTATTTGTAACCATGGAGAATAATATCCATCATGTAAAATGATAGCCGCCAATATGATCAAGCAACCACATGTTGTGGGAGGCGAGGAGATCAAATAAGGGGAGATGATGGTTAGCAAGAAAATCATAACTAAATTGGTTCTACTTAAATGATAAGATGCCCTTTGATAAAAGGTCTATCACATATTTCAAATGTGATATGCAAGTAGCATGATAAAAGGGTGGAGTTGATTGTGTCAACTATAGAATAGTTGACTTGTGGAGTGCCAATGATAGTGACAAATAGGATGGTGACATATCATGTACATGTTGGTTAATTTTCTCTTCTTTTTAACCCAATGAACTAGGATTGAGACACATTTATGTGTGCAACAAGTGATTGTGTGACACAACAAATTAAGAGGGGCATAGCTTGAGTTGAGAGATATACCATATGGTGAGATGAATGTAATTTGAGTGGAGTAGGATTGAACTCAAACACCATTAGAGTAGACACAAGTAAGAATGGTTATGCCATGACGTACAAGTGAAGCAATGAGGCATTAAGGACTATGGGATTTAAGCAAATAACAAAAAAATAGGTGGAGAACAAGGAAGCTCAAGTAGAGATTGTTAACTTATGAGATGATGTTGGTAGACTATGAGGCCTGATAACTATGATGAGTGAGCCCAAGTTTAGAAGTATATCAAAGAGTAGGGAATTGTCACCCATGAGATCTAGGTCTAAGATAAGTGCGAGTAGTGAGAGTGGGTAGGGAAATGTGGGCCAATTTAAACAAAATGAATTTAAAATTTTAGGGTTTAGAGGCATATAAATAACCTAGGTTGATTCTATACTCGTGGATTCAAACTAAGGTGGAAAATTATTAGATTTAGTAGGTGAATTTGGAACCTTGGGGTGGGTGGAGATGGAATGGGGTGAGTATAAGGTTATTTACCAACTTCCACACAAAAGTACACCATCTTGCACATTGGTCATTGCATAAGGACAACCTAGTCATTGTGGGTCTAAACACATTAGGGAAAAGGGCATGTTATGTGATTTTCCCCATTATAGTAACCTGTCTATTCTTAATTTATTAAAGTATTATTTTTTATTTAGAATCTGAAAACTATAATTATAATAAGGCATTAAGAACATTTCAAAATTTAGAATTAAATAACTATGAGTAGAAGGTGAGGTTGAATTATGAATAAAAACATAATCATAGAAAAAAGGTAAGAGAGGCTTGTATATTTTGGAAACTGATGAAGATACTTATTGATGTAGGAAATCAGGAGGAGAGATGCCATTATTGGGTTCACATTGTGTTTTTTATGTTTTGCGTCTATGTCAACTAGGATGGGATGAAACATAATTGTGTCCTATCACATGCAACATTATTTATATGGACACATTATTACTTCATGTGCTAATATCCTGTACAATCACATTAGTCTTCAATTAGTGAGTTGGTATCCTATAAAATCATGCTAGTGTCTAAATCTCACACGAATGTTCTATATGACCACAACAATGTCCTTTATAACTTCTAACAACAAGTTCTACAACCTTTGTCAACATCCTTTGGACTTGTACATACACTAATAATGATTATTTCAAAACAAGTTGATACTTGTGGCAGTACTAATGATTTATCTCAGTCAAATCCTCAAGTTGACTCAACATGAGTATTGAAAATGCTTGAAATATGCAAAAATCCCTAAGTGAAGATGACACCTAAAACTATAGTAAAAGAGATCCAATAATGGAGACACACTGTGGTTGCTATTGCATTTGTGTGGGTACTATCTATGTGCTCCCTTCGATGTTTTGAGTGCTCATGAATTCATTTACAATTAAGTCCTTTATTATTAAATCAAAATTTGACTATTTTTAATTGTTAAGGAGTGAATAAAAATTAATACAAATAGGAGAGAAAAAACAAAATATGAATAAAAAAGATCAAATTTAAATAAAAAAGATGCTACTATATATTATCCTATCGATAAGACAACAAAAATATAACACACTAGAATTATGAATATTAAGAAAGTTGAAAAATAGAGAACATATATTCAAATATAAAAGAAAATTTAATTCTAATACATGCTATAAATTTAGAGACAATTTCCAAACTAAATAATAAAAATAGTTCTTACTTGATTAATAAGAGCAATAAAATAAGAAAAAAGAAAAAGTGCCACTTTTTGTCACTACATATAAAATAGTAGTAAATCCTTAACCCAAATAATATAATATAATAATAAAAACTCTAGTTACGTTGATGTCATGTTAAGGAATTAGTTATGATTGTCGACATGATCGGATACAAAAAAGGCGATGGGGTCACATGTAAAAGATGTAGGGCCCACCCCGCACCATCATAAACTTAGCTACTTATACATATCCTACTTGTTTTTTATTAATAAATATTTAAAGATATATATATATATATATTTTTTTGGCTTAAAGTAAGCATTACAAAAGTTCTAGAATTTAAGGAGTCTGAAACCATGTTAAAGATATGTGTGTTGATTAGGTTTTATTGTATTCTATTTAATATTAATTATAGGGAAGTAAAATACACTTTGTAATTATTTTACAAGTTTAATTTGAGTTATAAATAATAGTTAAAATTATTTAGATCTTATATTAATTAATCAATTGAGGTTTATAATTCAAATGATAAATGAAAGATATAATAATGAGTTTATTTGATTTAGAGTATGATGTGGAATTTGATTATTTTTATATGTTGAATTAGGTTTTAGGAGAATTCACTGCCAACAATTCATGTCAACAATTCATCGCCATGACAAATTCACCACCAACAATTTGTCTTTCGTGGATAATTCACCACATTAACATTTTTTAATATATATGTATATTTGCAATAGTACAATAATAGAGATGATTTATATTGTTGTATAATTGGTTTACTAGAATAAAATAAAATATATTGAAAAATGTTTTCATTTTTATTATCATAAATCAAAATTTCTTATTGTATATGCGATGAATTATCCGTGAGGGTGAATTGTTGGTGGCGAGTTTTCCACGAAATGAATTTGTCATGGTGGCGAATTTTCTGACAGTGAATTTGCTTGAAGCTGTTGAATTATTATGATAGAGACTTCAAAAATAGAAATTGATATTAAATTTGTGATTGGAGGTTTGTTATGAATGAATTCTAAATTTTCTAGTGTTTAAGATTAGATCACATTTACAATACATTTTATGTATGCTTTTTCTTGATACATTGCTATTCATTGTAGAGTTCTATTTTTATGACTTGCATAATCAATTTGTCATTGTGTGTACCCTTTCTAAAAAATAGTGGTGCTAAAAAGCACCTTTGGGAACTTACATATATAAAAGAAAATGCGTTCGACTTCTTTGACAAACTTAGATCATGAGGTTATTTAAAAAGTTTGAAATAGAGAAAAATGAGAATATTAATTGTTGAGTAGATCACAATTGAATAAGTTGAAATATAGATTACAATTGATCAAGTTTATAATGTGGGTATGTAATTATGTGATGATGAAAGTGACCTACGACATACAATTAAAAAAAAAGGTTTGTATATTAATGAATAGCGACTATATTTTAGATTTATTGACATCTTAGAAAAAATATATTTGAAATTTGAAATTGAAATATTAAACCATACACATGATTTATCTAAAAAATAAAATCCATTAATATAACCTAATTTTGGGAGACAATAATCTTTAAATGAGGCTTGGCACAATGGCCTCTAACCACATTTTCAATTGTTTGTTTCCTTCCTACCTTGTTATGTCTTTTTCTCCTCTTGATTTGAATAAATGCACATTATTCTTGCCAAAATATTGACTTGGTTTCCACAATTTATTGAAGCTTCTTTTTGGACATTTTAGTCTTATGTGGCTTTTTGGTCTAATCTTGTTGAAATCTTCCCCCAATAGTAATAGGATATTTGTGGAGGAGTTTTTTTTGTCTTGATATATTATGTTTAAATAGTGGACAATATAAGAATAAATGTCCTTGTTGGAGATCTAGTGGTACGTGATATGATATTGCTTATAATAATGTGAGCCATAAAAGATACTAGTTGTAAGGGAGAATGTGAGCCATATGCATATTTTGAATGTTATCTTTTGATTTAGATATTTACCACCCCTCCTTTTATTTCGGGATTTGGTTTTTATTATCTTATTTTTATTAATATAATATTATAGAGTTTTATGTAAATAATATCTTGTTTATTATATTTTAAGTATGACTTATCTTTTTTATCTCATTGGATTATAAAAAAATAAATTTTGAAAAGTTTTTCTTTCTCTTTGAGATTTAATATATTATAGTAATTTGATAGGTAGCTCATTAGAATATTTAGAAAAGATTCTCCTTCTACCCCACCTAAAAAATGCATATAAAACTTTATCCTCGTACAACCCAAGTAATAATTGTTTATATAAGATCTCCTTATCCATGGAATAGATAGATATTATTATCTATCTTATTCCGTTTACTATTAAGGAGAATAATAGATAGAATTTTTATTCCTAGTGTTAAAAAATAGAGAATAGTACTCCTTTCTAACGTTTATAATCAATCACTTGTTTTGAGATGACTATTCTAGTTGAAATGTAGATTTTTTAGATAACCACTAAATTGAGTTGGAAAACACAAATTATATAATCTTTTATTCCCGTTACTTCTACCATCTTTTTCATTCTTAATTTTTTATTTATTTTGATTTTCCTACAAATTTTTTTATTATAAAACTTCAAAGGTAAGAGTAAAATCTAATCCAAACAATGATACGGTTTACATAAGATCTAGGCTCCTTTACAATTAAATGCAAACAAACTTTGAACAATTTATTTTTTGTTTTATATTTCTCCTTCCATCAATGCAAGCTAGCCCAAAGTTCTTAGTGCTATGTGGTACTCTAACCCTATTGAAGGTCACTCATAGCTCAACCCAAGATATTTTCCAATAAAACATAAATCCCATGAAAAGGGTGGGATGAAAGGTGACAATCTTAAAGAAACCCTAAATCATCTATACCTTTAATGCCCCTACCATGGATTCCTTAAACTAGGTGATATTCAACTAACCCACTTCATGAACTTTAAATCATACATCTTCTTTGTCCTTTTTCACAAACTCTAACTCCCACTTCTCATCCCCATCCTCCACCTCTATTGTAAACCACATTAAACCACTTCAAGCCTCCACCACCACTCTCAAATAATTTTTAGTGATTACCACTTAGCCTAATGGAAAATGTAGAGGTGATAACTAGTACTATGAGGATGAAGGAGATGTTTTAATTAAACAAATTGATATGAGACACATTATAGGATGTAGGGTTATTACCTTTGAACATCATGACGATATTATAAATGTTATGTTTGATTATAAATCCTCTTTTGCTATAACAAAAAATCTAAAAAAATACTTTTATAAATGGGCCCACATAAACTAGTAGAGTAAGGGTTGGCATATTGAGTCCATTAGGGGGTTAGGTAGTGGTTATATTTATTAAATGTTTGCTTCCATAGACCATGTTCAAGTTACCTTGTAGTACAAGTCATTTTCTATCTATGGTAAAATTAGTTATTTAAAAGTGTGAGGTTTTAACTTTCATCCAAAAGGGTCCTCCAAGTCCAAATACCTTCACAAATCTCACTAGTTTACACAACACAATTGCCATGAATGCTTCTTGAGGAAAATGAATTAGTTGGACTATTTCTATATCTATAATAACTATCAAATTATTTGCTATATTTTTGGTTATCTTGTTCATCTTGATATCTTAGCCACCCCCTCCAATCACCTCTCTATTTTCACTAAACTTTCCTTCACTAAATCCACCACCATACCTAATGAGCTCCCTTACAAGTTAAATATTTCCCATTTGAAACATCAAGATTTCATTGATGGCCTCCTTACCACATGGAAAGATAATCCTAAAACTTATCATGATAGATGGTTCAATAGGTGGGAGAGAACTATATCCCATTATACATCATCCCTTTGTGACTATGAGTGAAAGGCCACTACCAAGCACCACAAATTTAAAAATCACTGAAAGGATACCTAGAACATGGTCACTCTCTTTTGACCTCCGATTCACATAACATTGACATACAATAATTGGTTGTAGATACTAAAATTTGCTTCCAAAACTAACTAATTATAAAGGAAAATGCTTTCCTTCAATGGATCAAAGATGGTGGTAAGGGAACAATTTTTTTCTTTCAATATCCACAACATAAACATAAAACATAATAGGTTATTGTTATAAAATTTGTATATGGTTTTACCACTCTACCATTTTTCACTCCTTTAATGGGCACTACAAAAATACCTTTATTGTTGAGTTGGTCAGAGATCATCTTGTTCCCATAATCAATGAAAGTGTTGCTACCTTAATACCTTGTAAAATTTACCTTGCTTATAGCCTCTTTCTTAATCACCTACTATCCATAGAATAAAATGATGAATATCTCTATTATATGGCCTTGGAGAAGAGCCCATTTATAGATAGACTTCCCATGCAATTTTATAGAGCTCTTTGGCTCTATAATAGGGAATAATTCTACCATTTTTACCTAAAAGGAATTAAAATGGGATCCTTGAGGGTTTTTATTAATCAAGTATTAACCAAGTTTATCCCTAAAGATAAAGATGAAGACATTGTGAATGAATGACAACCTATCATCCTTCTTAACACATCATACAAGAATATTACTAAATATTTGGCTTGTAGAATAAAACATATTACTTAAGAGATTATGTTGCTCAAAAAAATTGGCTTCTTAGGTGGAAGATGTATATTAGATAATTTAGTTCTGGCTTGGGATATTGCCAAATGGGCCCAATAATCTTCTCAAGATGCACTTATTATCAAGCTTGAATTTGTTAAAACATATGATTGTATTCATTGACCTTTCATTCTTAATATGAAAAAATGGTTGGGATTTGGTCCTATGATTTGTAATCACATTAAAACATTGTTTATGGATGCTAATGCTAGAATTACTATCAATGGATCCCTCACCCCTATAACCCCCTACAAAAATCCATCTACTAAGGTTACCCCCTTTCCCTATCCTTATTTTCTCGTGGCTACTAATGCTCTCAACTATTTATTTAATATGTGGTATCCACTAATCTTATTCATAATATCTCACTACAAAGTAATGGAAAAACCATTCTCTCACTTAGTCGATGCCAACATGCTATTTATTCAAAATTTAGATGATGAAGTGACACACACCTTAGATATTTTGGATCTTTGTACACCATTTTAGGCTCTAAGTTGGCTATGAATAAAATTGAATTCATCATGACCTATCCAAAACCTCACCCCCTTTGGATTCCTAGTTAATGGTGAGAGGTGAAGCATGGTACCATTAGTATATTTCTTGGAATTCCTTTTAGCATTCAAGTAACCCTTAAAGACATGTGGGAATGATTCATGACTAAAATAAAAAGGAAACTTCTTAAACTAGACCAACCATTTCTTATTCATGGTTGGACACACCTAGGTTGCCAACAAAATTCTTCTAGCAAGCCATGCGCATATTTCATATTGCTTGTTGCCCTCAAAGTATTTCTACAACCAATCAAATCATCTAATAAAGACCTTCATTTGGACCTGTAGACATCCAAATTTGGACACTTAATTTATCCAAATTTATCACTTTTCGTCTAAACATCCTCTTATCCAGTTAATTAAGTAATATTACTATTATTTAATTAATATCTTTAATTCTGCTAAATCCATAAGGTATTTAATTAATAATTAAATACCTTACCCTCCTTAATCCTCTTTTCATCAAATAAATTAAATAAATATTACATTTATTTAATTCCTCACATGTCATTTTCATCTAATCCTAATCTATTTCCTAATCTCTTCATTAAGGATGTGCACATGCCCAATCCTTGATTAGGATGTGTCACATCCTCCAACTTTTGCAAGTTGGCTTTTAATCCTAATTAGCCCCTAATTATCCTCTAATTACTGATAAATTAAGCCTAATCATTCTCCAAGGAATTTTTAATTCCTTTTTATTCTTCCTAGATTCCCCTCTTTTATATGTGAATTTTCAATTCACATTCCATCCTTCCAAGGTTTCTAGAACCTTGGACTTGTCACAATCTCCACATGTGACCAACCTTGGACTTGTCACAATCTCCACATGTGACCAAGTCCCACCTTTTTGGAGCCCACCTTTTATCCTCTAGACCATCCTATGAATGTGAATTTTTAATTCACATTTATATCCACAACCACCTTTCCTTTTCCCATGTAGATTTTTGAGGAATTCCAAAATTCCTCAAATGTCCCTTTCACTCCCACTTGGGGACAAGGAATCTCTTTTTGAGGAAATCTCCTCACTCCCCAAGGTGTATGTCCTTTTTCCACTTCATGTACCCTCTTTGTCCTCATCTCCATTTCATATCCCCTTGGCCACTTCACCCTCCACATGTCAAGATGTGAGGGCTTGTGGGTTCTCAACCCACCATAGCCCTTCATCTTGACCTTGTTGGATCAATCTTGACCCTTGAATTCTCTAGAGAATTCAAATTCTTCTATAAATACCCCCTTCTCAAGGGCATTTCCAACACTTGTATTTTGATAACTACATGCTGTCCATTTGAATCCTCAAGCCTTTTCAATCATTCAACCATCTTTGTTCATCATCTTGCATATTGAATCTTGCATATAGTCACTCAATCCATCATCTAAGAAGCACACAACCAATCTAAGCAAGGGCCAATCAAAGAGGTATCAACAACAAGGGAGGTAAAAGTGTTTGTGTTTTATCTTGTTTGCATTCCTTTTCGTTGAACCACTCTTTTGGCTAATCTTGAGGTGTCCTTGGTATTTTGTTATTCTTGCATTCTTAGTTAGATTTGCTGTAGAAAGGCGGAAACGCCCTGATTTTGCTGAAAATGCCCCTGATTTTGGTGTAAACGCCCTGATTTTGCTGAAAACACCCTTGATTTTGCTGAAAACGCCCCTAATTTTGCTGTAAATGCCCTGATTTTGCTGAAAACGCCCCAGAAAGCTATTTACGCCCCTGATCTTATTGTAGAATGTTGACTACGCCCCCTAACTTCCCGGGGCTGCCATTTACAAACCGTGCATCGGATTGACTTCGTTCAAAAACCAAAGTTGCTTAATTTTTTGAGCTCTATCTAGTGGTACCTTCCATTTTATCTTATCAAGAATTTGACCATCCCAGGGCGGCCACGCCCCGCATTGCAACGTGGACACGCCCCTAACTTCCCGGGGCTATCATTTACAAACCGTACGTCGAATCAACTTCGTTCAAAAACCAAAGTTGCTTAATTTTTCAAGCTCTATCTAGTGGTACCTTCCATTTCCTCTTATCAAGAATTTGACCATCCCAGGGCGGCCACGCCCCGCATTGCAGCGTGGACACGCCCCTAACTTCCCGGGGCTATCATTTACAAAGCGTACGTCGAATCAACTTCGTTCAAAAACCAAAGTTGCTTAGTTTTTCAATATCTATCCAGTGGTACCTTTCATTTCATCTTATCAAGAATTTGACCATCCCAGGGCAGCCAAGCCCCGCATTGTAGCGTGGACACGCCCCTAACTTCCCAGGGCCATCATTTACAAACCGTACGTCGAATCAACTTCGTTCAAAAACCAAAATTGCTTAATTTTTTGAGCTCTATCTAGTGGTACCTTTTATTTCTTCCTATATAATCAAACCAATCCATTCCTCTGATCATCTAATCAATCCAAGCACACCAATCCGATCAAGTTCATCCAATCACAATTATCCAATCAACATCATCTAATCATTTGATCCCATCCAATCAAACTGATCTAGTACTTTAATCAAATTCATCAAATCATCTACCCGATCCAATCATCTGTCTACCGAATCCTATCAAAATCAAAAGCAATCCCATCCAATCATCCTAATCTGAGCTTTTGTCCAATCCTGATATGAGCTTGACCAAAATCCCGATTTGAGCTTTAATCTGTTCCCATCCAAAATCTTTTATCCATTCTATTTATCCTTTCATAATCATGAATCCTCATCCTCCATCAATAGTAGTCAAGGGAAACCTTAATTACGTGGACGACGATAACGAAAGTCTTGTCGATCAAGAAGAATATGACATAAATCCCCTTGATGCTATCGTCACTAGTAAGCTTTCTCCACCCACTTTCCACAATCCAATCACCCCTTCCAGTTATCCCGTTATGTCTTCATCCATGCCTAATCACGCTCCTTATGCCACCTTTGACAATGGATATCCAATATCTTCTTCATCCCCATATTTTTCACCTCCTTCATCTACATCATCCCCTTACGCAACATCTACATCCTCTTATCCTAATTTTCCATCCCAATACTCCTATTACAATTCCCCATCCATGTCCCCCTATCCTCATCCTCTTTCCCAGTCTGTCCATACTAATCTTACACCCACACCCTGTTACCTTGATCCTACATCCACATATCCTCATCCTAATCCACCATCCCAATACCCTTATTATAATCCATCCCCCACATCCTCTTGTCCCACTACACCACCTATATCCTCTTGTCTTAATCCACAATCCATGTCCCCCTATCTTAATTCACCACTCCAATATCCTTACCTTAACCCTCCATCCAATCCTAGTCCTCCATCTACTCCTAGTCCTCCATCCAATCCCACTCATCCATCCCATCCTAGTCCTCCATCTACTCCTAGTCCTCCATCCAATCCCATTCATCCATCTACTCCTAGTCCTCCATCCAATCCCAATCCCCCATCTACTCATAGTCCTACATTCAATCCCATTCCTCCATCTAACCCTAGTCAACCAATCCATAATCCTCCATCCATTTCTACCGCACTAGCTAAGCCAACCATATGCAAGTCTCTCATTTCAAAAGTTCTCCAAGGACTCATTACAAAGAAGCCATCCCCAACTCCACATCTTGAAGTCACGGAACCATGCCATCTAGATCCATCATCCACGGTCACTAGTGATGAGACCCTTCTCCATTCCACACCTATTATTGATGTTACCACCCCTAGTATTGCTCAAACCATTGAAACCATTGAACCCACCCAATCCATCGAAGACACCCAAGTCCAATCCACTCCCTCTACTCCTAGATCAACCCAATCCATCAAAGACACCCAAATCTAATCCACTCCTCCCACTCCTAGTAGCACCAAAACCCATTCCAATGAACCTCATGAATCTTTCATTCCTCCATCTTCCCCACTTGAAGAGTCCCAACAAAACTCTGTTACCATGCCTCCCACACACGATGAGTTACGCCAAGAGTCTAATCCAAAGCATGCCAGCATATCCCCTTCTCCAAATCAAAATCCTACCATCCCATCTAGTCCACCTCAAGATCACAATCCCCCATCCATCCCATCCCATGATCCCCTTGTCATTCAAGCTTCCACTGCTCCATCTCCATCTCCATCACATGAGCCTACTACCACAAATCCAAATCCTATCATGGCCCCTACTCCCTCTCCTGATGTTGCTATCCCATCCTCTCCTTCTCATGATCCCCCATCATCGCCTAAAAGTGCTATCCCCACACTGCTTGCATATCCCCTTGATCCTCTCACATTCCTCCATGGTGGTCTCCTTGCAGAAGAAAAACAAAGCATATACACCAACCTTCCTCTTCCACCTAATAATGAACTCGCATCATTCTTCCAAAATAACAAAAATCATGTCCTAGATCGAATGCTCAAGAGAATGAACTATCAAGGAAAAGGTTTAGGCCTTCATGAGCAAGGTATTATAGAGCCCATCCAAGCTAAAGAATAGTTGTATCCGCAAGGTCTTGGATGTACTACTCACAACTCGCAATCCAAAAATGTTGGTACAACCTCTAGACGTCCTCAACGAGCCTTTTCCAAAAGAAATATTGGCTCTTCCCATCACCCCACTAGATCATATGTGGCCATCCCTCCTCCTCTATCGTATCGCCTCAAAACCACCGTCCATATTCCTCCCTCATCTGCTCCATCCATTTTGGGTCCTTACATCCCTCCATCTACCATCTCCAATCCTCCATCTACCATGCCAGGTCCTACATCTATTTTAGGCCCCTATATCCCAAAATCACCTCCTCCATCTCGTCCTATCCATCCTTTCATCCATTCATCACCTATCCATCTCATCCATCATAAACGTCCCTCTCACATACCCCCTAATCAGGATCAACAAAGGAACATACCTCAACATCCTCCATCTACACGTAATCCTCATAATCCTACCTCCATCACTCCACATCATCCATCTCCTCACACCCATCCCCTTGCTACTAAAAGCACTTTGGTTGTTAAAGAAAAAATGCATAAATCTAAACATCCACATGAATCTAAGGCTCCCCATGTCCCCTCTAAAAGAAATGGTGAAGAAAAGAAAAATCTACACCAAATCCATAGGCCACAAAGGCCCACGAAAGCAAAGATTAAAACCATGTGGATCCCAAAGAAAAAAAATGCAATACCATTACATGAAAAATCAATAAGAACATCCAAAGTCGCTAATCCACAAGCTAATCATACACCCCTTTCATCTCCTACGTCTGTTTTGGGTCCCTATGTCCTGAAATTCACCATTCCATCTCCTCCATTATCCCCACATTCTCCATCCATCAATCCTATTATCTTTTCACATCCACCACCACATGTGCCAATATTGGTCCTGAACACATCTCCCCATCACATATCCACCCAATCATTCCATCCATACCCTTTCCAGCATCCCATCCATTATCCCATGTATCAACCCCATCAAATCCCTCTAGTTCATCCTCATGCATAATCCATTTATCCTCATAAGGTTGTACCAACATCTAATAGTCGGTTCGAACATGGGCTCTTAATACCTTGATCCTTATCACATGTCCTTACCCATCTCCTTCTGCATGACATCCAAAAAGTCAAAAATCCAAAAATAAAACAAAAAAAAGTCAAAAAGTCAAAAGTCAAAAAAAAAAGTAAAGAGAAATAATCCATCCAATGGTGAAAACTTGGCAAACAAGCCTTGAATAAGTACCATGATGAAAACCTGGCAAACAAAGGCCATGCGTAAATCCCCATCTACACTTGGGGGCAACTTCCCTGATATGCATTCCCTTCATCCGCTATGCTTCTAGCTATGCACCTGCCTTCCTGTTATCCATCCTCTTCATAAATCCCCCCATCCCACCTATCTTCCGCATCCTACCATCATATCCCATTTATCTCCCATTCCCTCCATCCTTCTTGTGATCTTGATCAAAATAGGGGCACCTATCTATGCATGCTTTGGACACCTATTGGTATACATCCCCTTCATCCATGCTCTATCATATTCCTTAGTCACCCATCCTATTCTCATCTAGTTATCTCCTTTATCTTATCATCCACTCATCTTACGTCCCTCATGCCTCATCATATATGACATATGTAGAGTGGGGGCATCTGCTTCCTTTGTGACGTAGTCCTTGGAGAAATCATCTATCATAACATCCCTTCATCTCTCTATCCATCTATCATAGCATCCCTTCCATCTCCCCATCCTTATCTTCGTATCCCTCTATTCTAGCATCCCTTTCATCTCCCAATCTTTATATTCCCATCCATCCAAACAATCCCTCCCATCCCCCATCCCTATCCTATATCTTTATCTAATCTTTCATTTTTATCCTCATCCCATCTCATCCCACCTCCCAATCCCTTGTCATTGGTATCTGGCTATAGGCCTCCCCCCATGCAACCCAATGCCATTTATCTAATCGTCATCACCCCTACTTCTCTCTTGCACATCTTTGCAATATCCTATCACTTTTCATCACTCATCTATCTATCACATCATCCCCCCAAGTCATTTTACTGCTTTGGATAACTATCCCATCCCTGAGCTTTATGTGATCATCATCATCCTATCCAATCCAACAGGTCTATCCTATCTTGTCATATCGGTCCCATCTTTTTATCGACTTATCCTATCATCATCTTATCATCCTTTATCCATTGTTTGCCTTTGGTCTTGTCGAACTACGTTGCCCCTGCGATTTCACGTAGGCAAGGTCGATCATTTGATCCTGCCCCCAGGGTTCCATCATCGATCTTCACTTTGCTCTTCTACCATCGGTCTTTCTCCTTTTGTCCATCCTATCTTTACCATCCATCAAGGTCTCCATCTTGGTCAGTCGTCCACCTTTCATCGAACTACGAGGGCTCTGCGCTTTCACGTAGGCAAGGCTAATCTTTGATCGGCCCCCGAGCCCCTAGGTCTTTAGGTTTTGTCAGTCCCATTTCTTGTCTTCCTTGTGTCGTGCCATCAAGCTATGCCCTTATCTAGCTGGTTCTTAACAAACGAGATCCACTTGTATCATGAGATCCAATCGATTTTGAACATCCCGCGTCATAACGATCTTTTAATATCCATCATCTTTGGTCTCAACAGGATGTATCCTTCCTAACAGACCTCATCAATCCCATCTATCCCCTTGATCCTATGGCAAAGGACATTTGAAAGTGATTGCGATCTTTTGATGTTTTTGGCTTTTGTTTATCATTGGAGCTCCCTATCATCACTTGTCAAGGCCGCCATAATCCATCATATTATGGTGTGTTTTGATTGGTCAACATAGGGGCATATCTTGATCTTTTTATGTCTATTTGTGTCTTCTTGGTTGTCCCACATAGTACCCACCAAGATCTCCGAGGTCTTGTGTTATGCTGGGGCATCCTTTTGTGCTTGTGGTTATCTCAATACCTGGCCCGACCAAGGTCTTTGTGACTTTGGGGTGTTGGGGTAGCCTTCTTGTCTATTGTGTTTGTTTTATGCATTAGACACTAATTCGCCTTGGTTCCACATACCCTGGCACTTGGTGTCTTATGCTATAGCAAAAATCAGTGCTCTGAAGATGGAAAATTGTATTAGGATTGCATTTCATTTTCCATTCTATCATCTTGCATGTATTCCCCCATCCATTCATCCTTCATCCTTATCTCACATCTCTATCCAATCCCCATCCATTCCACTTAGCCCGAATCATCCAATCATATCCTTGGTCTTGTTCTCAGCCTTGACCCATCATCATCATCATCCGTTAGTATCCTTCCCTATCCCCTTGGTGTTGTTTTGGGATGTATCCTTCCCTCATCAACAACACTTTCATCATCATCATCATCATCGGGAGGTATTCTCCCCTATCCCTTTGGTGTTGTTTTGGGATGTATCCTTCCCTCATCAACAACACTTTCATCATCATCAGGAGGTATTCTTCCCTATCCTTTAGTGGTGTTTTGGGATGTATCCTTCCCTCATCAATACCACTCAGTGGGATGTACCCTTCCCTATCCTCGTGTTGTTTTGGGATCTTTAATTCCCTCATTGACAACACTCCATCCATCATCAACCCATTTTGGCTTGTACCTTGACTGGGGCAACATCACCTTTTGAAATCCATTTGTGCTTCATCCATCTCCTATCGCTTCTCCTTCCCTCTTCCCATCACCTTGCATCCTCTTCCCATCACCTTGCATCATCTTCCTCATCTCCCCTTGCATCACATCATCTATTTCGAGAGCCCACCCGTGTTCTCTTGAACCCGCATGTCCTCTCGAGGGGGCATCCTTCATCCCTAATTTCCATCATTTTCTTTTTCCCTTCCCAGTCACTCCTTTGGATGACTGGGGCATCTTTTCCAATCTAACCATCTTCTTCTAGGTTCTATATTTTAATATTCTTTGAAATGATGCTACTTCGTAACACCATCTCAAAGAGGGGCAAAATGTAGACATCCAAATTTGGACACTTAATTTATCCAAATTTATCACTTTTCGTCTAAACATCCTCTTATCCGGTTAATTAAGTAATATTACTATTATTTAATTAATATCTTTAATTCTGCTAAATCTCTAAGGTATTTAATTCCTTAATCCTATTTTCATCAAATAAATTAAATAAATATTACATTTATTTAATTCCTCACATGTCATTTTCATCTAATCCTAATCCATTTCCTAATCTCTTCATTAAGGATGTGCACATGCCTAATCCTTGATTAGGATGTGTCACATCCTCCAACTTTTGCAAGTTGGCTTTTAATCCTAATTAGCCCTAATTATCCTCTAATTACTGATTAATTAAGCCTAATCATTCTCCAAAGAATTTTTAATTCCTTTTTATTCTTCCTAGATTCCCCTCTTTTATATGTGAATTTTCAATTCACATTCCATCCTTCCAAGGTTTCTAGAACCTTGGACTTGTCACAATCTCCACATGTGACCAACCTTGGACTTGTCACAATCTCCACATGTGACCAAGTCCCACCTTTTGGAGCCCACCTTTTATCCTCTAGACCATCCTATGAATGTGAATTTTTAATTCACATTTATATCCCCAACCACCTTTCCTTTTCCCATGTAGATTTTTGAGGAATTCCAAAATTCCTCAAATGTCCCTTTCACTCCCACTTGGGGACAAGGAATCTCTTTTTGAGGAAATCTCCTCACTCCCCAAGGTGTATGTCCTTTTTCCACCTCATGTACCCTCTTTGTCCTCATCTCCATCTCATATCCCCTTGGCCACTTCACCCTCCACATGTCAAGATGTGAGGGCTTGTGGGTTCTCAACCCACCATAGCCCTTCATCTTGACCTTGTTGGAGCAATCTTGACCGTTGAATTCTCTAGAGAATTCAAATTCTTCTATAAATACCCCCTCCTCAAAGGCATTTGGAGGAATACTTCTTCATTTGAGCAACCTTATGCTGCTAATTTTCCTTCTCAACACTTTGCACTCTCATAACTACATGCTGTCCATTTGAACCCTCAATCCTTTGCCATCATTTAGCCATATTTGTTAATCATTTGCATCTACAATCTTGCATTTAGATATTCAAGCAATCATCTAAGGAGCACACAACCAATCCAAACAAGGGCCAATCAAAGAGGTATCAACAACAAGGAAGGTAAAACTGCTTGTGTTTCATTTTATTTACATTCCTTTTTGTTGTATCACTCTTTTGGCTAATCTTGAGGTGTCCTTGGTATTTTGCCATTTCCATTTCTTAGTAGTTTTGCACATTTAGAGCAGTAGAAATATCAAGGTATACAGGACCAAATGGGGAAACAAAGAAGGATTTCCTTCCACATCTTAGATACATTGTATTCAACCAAAAGACAAAGGTGGACTGAAAATTATTGATCCCTTTACTTAGGTTATATTACTTACAAGTAAATAGATTGTGAGAATTTTAGAGTGTAAATTAGTTTTACTTATCTAGTTTACTTTTACCTAGTAGACCTCTTCACACTACATTTAAGCTCACTTAGAATTTTTCCATAATTTTTCCTCACCTCATAGGGACTTTATACTTGTCCTTACACTTATTCCACTTGGAGGGTGGGTTATTTGTCTTCCCTTACCTTCCTTATTTCTCCTTTTCTTACATAGACAAGGAGCACATTACATTATTTGATTCACTTTACTGATAGATTTTTGGATTTTCATTGTGCAAGTTCATTTGTGGAAGATATTAGATTTTACATTCATTTTATTGTTTTACTCCAATATGGTATCAAATAAATCTTACAAATCCCTTTCCATTTTTCATTGAATCCCACTCGTAGCCCTATCATCAATCCATTGTAGAGCCAAATGAATATCACTATTGAGTTTGGAAGGCACAAGAAATCTAAAATTACCTCTTTTTAAAATAAGCATTTTTTGGGGGGCCAATACCTACCCCATACAAAACTTTGTATGGTTGTACCTATATAATTTTATTTTATTTTAATTTTTTTACATAGGAGTTCTTTGTTGAGTGTTACCCTCTACAATATATCTAGATAAGAACAATGCTCTTGGGTTTTTAATTTGTGATTTTTTTTTTGGTTCATAGATTTTTTTCTCAAGTTCGTGGTGTTTCTCTCTAGATTTCTTATTTTTGAGTGTAATGGAAACAATTTTGGCATGAAATATTGATCTAATTGAAGGTTCTAGGTGTTTTTATTTCTATTTGTTGCAGGGTTTGCACTTTCATTTTCTTAGCTATTTCCATTTTTTTTCTTTTTTGTTTGTGAGATAACCCTTAACCTTAGCACCACAAAGTTTTCATTCATGTTTGCAACAACTATGTTGCTAAGGTTACAACATCCAAAGTTCATACCCAACTTGCATTACACACACATGTGGATCTACTCACTGACATCCCATGTCTTTTGTGCCAATGGTGGGTCTCTAAACTTTAAAATTTGGACCACAACCAAAATTGTTAAATAAATTTGAATCAAACCAATGCTGCTTGCATCTAGCACATATAAATTGTAAATTCCAAACTATATGAAAAAACTCCAAATTATGAAATGCTATAAAACTTAAAATTCTAAATTGCTATAGAACCCAAAACTTTGAAATGTTGTAGACTTTTAAACTCTTATGAAAAATTGTAGGACTTCAAAATTCTATGGAATCCTAGATTTTGATATGAACTTTTAGGACTTTAAAATTCTATTGACTTTTGAACCATGATGCAAAATTGTAAGATTCCAAAATGCTATAGACTCCTAGATTTCAACGCAATTTTATAGGACTTTGAAATGCTATGGAATTACAAATTTTGATGCAAACTTTTAGGACTCCGAAATACTATAGATTCTTGGAATCTAACACAGCCTTGGACTCTAAACTACTACAAAGCTCAAGAATCTTAGAACATGTGCAAAAATCTAGACTTCTAGACTCTACTGTATTTTGCATAACATTCCTAAACTCCATCACCTCTTCCACAATACCCCTTGAACTTTGTTAGTGCCACCACAACACCACTACGACTTATCAATACTCATAGGGGATATTTTTTTATTTTTTGCATAACTTGGGTGCTTGAAGTTAGATTTTTGACTTCTTATAGATGTTGGAACCTCTTTCTAAACACTTTCCCATCATGTAATTTTTTTCATCTTGCTATACTTTTTTGGGATTTCCTCCAAACTTGAAATTTGCACTCTTTTTGACAAGGCATATCTTTGGCCTTCAGTGTCAAAATTTAGGAAGCTTTTTTTGAAATTTATTAGAAAAGCACAAGTAATTTAACAATTAATGTATTTTTTCCCCCCCTTAAATAGCCTAATTTTGTGAAAAATTATAAAACCATTGTGTGTTATAAATGGTCAATTTAGCCTTCCATAATGCACAAATTAGAATAAAAACTTGTAATTTTTTGGAGGCATATTTTACAACATTTTTTAATTTTCAGGGAATGAATTTTTTAGTTGTTATCAATTTTTAGGTTGTAAGGCATGAATGAACTCTATCTTCTTGTGATCACCTCATGACATAAACTAAAATCGCCCTTTTTTGGACACTTGTAAGAAATCTACAACATCACATTTATTTGTAACACACTAAGATAAAGTTCCAAATATGATTTGTGTTCTTTTGAGGTAAATTTTGCACATCATAAATGTGTCTTTTTATACTTGCACTATTTTATACAATACCATAAAGGGTTGTGTATGTGCCTTATTTTTTCCATCACAAATTTTTCCAATGAGCACGTCCCTCCACAACAACAAAGAATTCAATGTTCTAGCCTCATGCATGTGTGCCTTATTTTACACATCCTTTTTAGTTGCTTATACATCATATTGGACCTTATGTTACTTCTATGTTTCTTTACACTTTTGTGCCACATTTCAATTGATCTATCAATACCTCTCCCTTGTTAGCATTATGTATCATCACAAGGCTATGCTAATTCTTCCTTGGTTTCAAGAACAATCAAGGAAACCTTCTACCATTTTAGTACCTGATTAGTATTTCTGTGACTTTGACACTTATGTAGAGTGCCACATGCACATTTACTAGTGTACCTAAAGTCACTCAAGTGTAATTTTTTGTATCTCCTTGATCATAGTACCATTTGTATTTTCAACTTCATAAATTATTTTTTCTTTTGTTCCATCTATGCATATATGGCTGAATAATGTACTTGAGATCACTTGTGCAGTTTTTTGTGCCTCTTCTATCCCAATCTACATTCATTAGAGGGTTCATTGATTCTAATAATAACTATTTTTTCTTCAATAGGGTTTACAACTTCTACATGCTTTAATATTTCTTCACATTCCTATATTTTAGGGACAAGCTTTGAGTAGGTTTTGTCCTTCTCATTCTCTCTTTTGGAGAGAATTTTTTTTCTCACAAGGTTGTCTCCTTTTCTCTATTTATGAGAGAATTTGATTTTACATGAGTACCTCATCAAGCCTAGTTGTCAAGACTTATTTTTTAGTTTTTATCTTTCTCCCTAAGTATCAATTAAGAGGGGGTGATAGTGTGAAAAGTAGTTTTACCTTTTTACACTACACTTAAACTCACTTAGAGGTTTTCTATAGTTTTTCTCACCTCATTGAGACTTTACACATGTCCTCACACTTGTCCCAAGTGTTCCACCTATGTCACACCTTTTAGAGGGTTAGTTAGTTGTGTACTCTACCTTCCTTCTTCCTTCTTGTTTTAATATATAAGGAGAACATTGTATTATTTGATCTACTTTTATGATAGTTTTTTGTCTTTTCATTGTGCAAGTTCATTTGTGGAAGTTATTAAATTTTGCTTTCATTTTATTGTTTCTCCAACAAAGACACTATAGGGGGATTCTCCTTATAAAAATTTAATCTAATACCACATCTAATCTACCTTAGATGGACACCCTTAGGCCATGGTCAAGTGGCGAGACAAAGTCCTTCCTCTATTTTTCAAAAGTCACAGATCCAACCCCTTCAACACTATCTAGAAGGCCTGGTGAACCACCTTAGAAAATTTGACTTGGCATGATCAATCTCTTCATCATGGGCTAAGATTTGCATCTTCATCCATTTGGTGGAACCATCTAATCTAGTAGGATGGTAAACCCCTAGTATTATCAAGAAATTCAAAGATAAACACCTTTTTAAAAAGGGAATAAAAGTATTCCAAGGCCTATGGGACTCAATAAGTTTCAACTGATAATCTTGATGGCACGTCAAAATCTAATATAATATGTCCCCAAGTTTGATAATCAACCCATTCTTCAAATTTAGCAAATTGTGCCCCCAATCTCTATAGCTTGTTGCCTTTGTATTGCCATACTAATTTCTTGAAAGATTGGGGATGGTCTAATACCCACAACACCTGATTCTTCTCCCTTAAAATGATCTACAAAGATCTCATTCCCTCAATCGCCCTTTCACCTTGCAAGTTTAGTTGGTCAAAGTGGAAAAAGATCAATCTTTAAATTTGGAATTCTAAAGCTAATGCTTAATCCCAACTTATAGCTTGGAAATCACCTCATCTTCCTCCACCCTCTTGTCTTGCCCCTTTTGTGCCAAAATGGAATCTATTAAGCAACATTCTAGTTTTGTTGGCATGCTCACATTTTGTGGCTCTCCCTCTTCTTTGTGCTCCCTAATTTGTTCCCATAGGCTTGGTTATAGAAATTTTCAGTTTTAGGAACCTCCACCTTCCATAATGTCCTCAATGACTCTTGTAGACAAGTGATCCTCAAGTACCTTTAGAAGTTTTGATGCATGCCAATTTTCTCCTACCTTATCTTTCCTCTTTAAACTAGAATCCAAATGATCTACTCTAATCTTTCTCTTCATATAACTAAACCATCCTCTGTCATCCAAGATTTATTGAGCACTAATATTGATTTGGAAAGAAACATCCACAACCTTCATGCTTAGCTTATGAATGCCAATGAATCTAGAGGACTACAACCTAATAACTTCTCTTGGGCTCTCTAATGTTATTTGTTTTGATGATAACAATGGTTAAGGATACAAGCTGCTTTAGTACAAGTTCACTTCAATTACAAGTTCTCCTACAATTACTGAGGTGATGAGGATTGCTGTTGCTACTTTCTTCATTTTATCAGTTAGAGTGGTTTTCTCAAATGAAATGGGAGGAGATTCCTTCCTCTACAACGACAACCAAGGGAAGACCAAGAGAAAACGTATCCATCATCTCCTTCACATTGTTCTATGAGATTCCTCCTTAGATCTTTTAGTACTATCACATTTTCTCATCTTCATTGGCACAAGGGTGGTGACAAAAGAGGGCCATGTATGCTTGTGTATTTATAAGTTTGGTGAGGTGACAAAGATGGTGATTTCTACATCATTACATTCTTCACATCAATTTATGTTGGATTCATATAGTACTATGGATCAAATTCTTAGTGTAGAACAAGAAGCAAATCTCAATGTGGTGTCACCATTGCTTACTGTTCTGTATCAGTACATTTTGGAATGGTTGTGAACATCTTAGAAAAGAAGTTGGCTATTCACAAATAAGTTTCAGTATTTGAACTACTACTTCTAGGTTGGCAGGTTGTGTATTGACTATTGGTTTGGCAATGTATAGTTCATGCAAGATCCAATGCTGCTCGAATGTAGAGCTCTTAAGTCATGAGATGACATTTCTGTATTTTGTTTTATTGTTGGTTGTTCTCGAAGAGCGTGGGGCATTTTTCTTTTGTTTTTGTTGCTTGTTGTCCTCATATGGACTGTTCTTTTTGTGTTCTGCTCCATCTAGGCTGTTTTCCTGATCTATAACTTTGATCTGTTACTTGTCAGCGGATATATGAAAGCTTATTCAGCGGATGCACATGAGCTTATTCTTAATCCAATAAAAAAAGGTTGAGTGGGCATTAAGAAATTGTCATTCCTCTCAGAATGGCCAGGAGGACTACTGTGCAGGTAGTTATGAAACCTTTCTTGGGTTTGGCTTATCAGGAAATGATATTTTGTACATGGCCGAGGGCTTCACAATCGACATGGGAAATAGTAGTTTGGTTTTTATTTTGGAATATGTGTTTTGGAAGTAGGGAAAATAAAATTTTGGAGATAGATTTGTGGTATATTATTTGGGGATGAGGTTTGAGAACATGAGTTATTGTTTTTGGTGTTGGAGTTTGTTCTTGATTGTGTTATTATTATACATATTATTTTAAGTAGTTTGAGTTGGCAATGGGGATCAGATATATTTTATTTTATAGTCTTCAAAATTTTTATTATTGTGATAGCGTATTTATATAATTGGATAAGTGGTTCTTTTATTTGTGATGGTTAAGGTTTTAGTATTTTAACACTCTATTATGTTAAGGAATTATTGATAATGTATAAATTATAATTGTATTGATTATTGTTACTTTTATTCCAAAGGGTATGAAAGTGGAATTGTGACCATGACATACCCCACAAATTAGCCCACAAAGTTTATTTTGTGGGCTCAACTAACCTCTCCATACCTTGATGAATTTGACACCATTCAAAATATGAATGACTTGTCACTGTCTAATCTATGAACTATAATCATATATATTGGAGTTGTAGGTGTCATTAATAATATATTTGGAAAAGTCACCGTTCATGATTTGAATAAGACTTGTCATTGCTTGATCTATGAGCTATAATGACATGTTGGAGTTGTATGTGTTATTACTAATCTATTTGGGAAAGATGGAGGCTATAAGCCTTGCTAAAAATTTATTTTATATCTAGGGAGATGTAGTATATACACCGTACTTTTGTACCATCCTCCAACACTTTCTTCTTTTATACATAGATTATTGTGTTACACACATAATTACCACAACTCCATCATTACTCATAAAACCACACATACTCCAACTTTACCAACTTTCATGAAAAATAGGTAATAAGAAAATAATTCTTCTTCCCTAATTTAAGAAATCCTATAGCATGAGAAATATGTCTTGTAACAAAAAAGATGAAGTCTAATAGATGTGGGTGGTTTAAGATAGTAGGTACAAAGGACATGATAACTTTTGCATAAGATACTAGCACTTCCAATGGACATCAATGCACCAAAGGGATAAGAGTGAAGGACACAAGAATGCATGTACATGCAAAGAACACTAGCGATTACCACTAGACATAATTTTTTTTATTACATTTTGATAGTCTAGGATCCACTCCAATCAACATTCTAGTTATTTCTAATCCTCTTTAACAATCTAAAATTGACACACTTTCCTTACTCTCTTTCATTTATATTTTCTAATTCTAGTGCAACATTAATTGCTATACCTAGTTTGCTTGTTGAAATATGATTTAATGATTAATTCTAAGTATTTTGGTAAAAATTGATATGAGCATGTAGATCACTCTAGTAATCAATTCTACGCCCTTAATCCTACAATATGTATATAATTGTGAGTGTTTTCTTATGGATACTTAACTCTTAATTAAGTTATATGGTTGTTATTATATTCTTATTTAGATATTTAGGCCATTCTAGGTGTTATATTTAGGTATCCAAGTCAACCTTAGTGACATCTAAGGGATAACTAGGGTATAGACAGGAGCTAGTGGTTAATTTATATCATCAAATTATAATTTGTGTTCTTCTTGGATATTTTTGGAGGTTTTCCCCTTGAAGTAGCTTATTATTCTCAAGTAATTTTAGTATGTTTCCTATTTTGTGTAATTTATTTCATTGTAAGTTGTATTAGAGCATGATATTGGCAATCAGAGAAAAATAAATAAGACAATTTTAAACAAAATTGTAGGTCAAATTGTGAAGTTCATATCTCTCCTATTTTGGTGAGTTTTCAAAGTTTAAAGGGTTTTTCAAGGTCACAATGAATCTTAAATAATATAAATATGAAGGAATTTATAGTATAATCAAGGAGTTATCATAGAATTAACGTTTCCACTAATTTCATTCCCAAGGATGATCTTCAACAAGGTGAGACCTAGGCCCAAGTAAGTTACAATAACTTTTTTAGATCATTTTGGATTTGATTAGATGATTTATTGAAAAAATATTTTTCCAAGTCATGGCCAGTGTTGCCACAAGAAGCAAAAAGAATCTTGTCACACCTATCATATCTACTGATAAGGATGATATACAAATTTAGGAGATCTATCCTAATGATATGAAGGATGAAACCACCAAATTTAAATGAAAAATATTTCATTAGTGAAGATGGAGATGACAACCATGAGAGAAGATAGATCAATGTGTTATTAAGGAAAATGGATTCCCTTATGAGTGGAATTAACTCTAAGGGAGTGGATTCACATAGTAAGAATTAGGATGAATATGATTCTTCTAGGGAAATTTATTCATATGTATTTGAGTCAAATCTCATGATGGATCATGTCACTCAAATAAATCTATACCTAGGCACTTCACACAAAGATAGATATGTGAAATTTTGATGGAAAATATCTAACCAATTGAATTTACTAAATGGAGAAATTAGTTGATCTTCATCATGCTCCTTGTCAAAAAAATATTGCAATGAAATCCTTATACTTGGACCATGAACAATTTATTTAGTATTGTTGGCTATGTGAAGAGAATAAAAGGAAGGAATGTGTTGTTACATGGTCTATTTTATAGAAGGAAATCACAACACATTATGGTGACAATCTTATGGATAGCTACTTAAACCAACTTATCAAGTTAAAGCAAAGAGCTATAGTCAAGGATTATATTCATCAATTCCAAACTTTGTCTTTAAGAGTGGACAATATTGTAGAGAAAAAATGGAGTTATTCCTAGGGAGTTTTAAGGAGCACATCAAATATGGGGTACACATGCTTTGTCCTTATTCTACATCACAAGCAAGGATTATGGCAAGGTAGGTAGAAGAAATTTTTATGACCAATTAAATATAAGAGATAAAATCTCACCTATAATCACTTCCTTATCCTACTAGGATGACTCAAAAGTAAATTGAAGAGAAGAGAGAAAAAGGGAACTATGTTTTAATTGTGATAGAAAATACAATTGAGGACATAAATACATTGAATAAATATTCTATGTTGAAGGGTTGATTGAGAAGAAAATGAACCAATAGTAGAGGGTGAAAATGAGTTAGTGAGGAATAAGGAGATACTTAGAAAACCATTTCTTATCATGCATTTTCTAGAGTTAGCACACTACAAAATCTCAAGGTGGTAGGCTTCTTGATGAAAGAGAGTGAAAACATTGATAGAGTTGAGAAGCACTCATGACTTCATTAACAAGAAGTTATCTAATCATATGAATTATTTTATATTTCCCACTCTAGAATTCTAGGTCCAAATTATAAATGGGGTTACTATTAGTTGTTTAGGAAAATTCCATGAAATTAAATTATCCATGAGAGAGTATCAACTTGATTATCCATGTTGTGATATTACTATAAGGATTCAATTGTGTAGTTTTATGAGTTAAACTCATTAACCCATGTTTCATGAGTAGTGGTTTACAAGAACCCATATCTCATGATAGTGAATGGTCCACTTAACACTCATTGCATCTAGGTGATGCTCATAGAGATGAAGCACTGGGCCTTCCTAGGAGGTCACCCATCCCAATACTACTCTAGCTCAAGCGTGCTTAATCACAAAATAAGCTAAGTGGGTTTAACCTTGGGGAAAACTTTGTGGTTAAGCGCGCTTGAGATGGAGTAGTATTAGGATGGGCGACCTCCCAGGAAGGCTCAACGCTTCACCTATATGAGCATCACCTAGATACAATGAGTGCTAAGTGGACCATTCACTATCATGAGAGATGGGTTCTTGTGAACCACTACTCATGAAACATGGGTCAATAAGTTTGACTCGTAAAACTACATGGTTGAATCCTGATAGCAATATCACAATTTGACATGCGGTGGAAAATACATCCTACTAATCAATTGATTATCCATTATTTTTTATTCCTATGGGTGCAACATATTTAGTGTGGGGAGTAGAGTGGCTCACTACATTAGGAAAAATTAAGGAAATGCTAACATCTATTCGTGAAATTTCACTTAGAAGGAAAAATGGTTAAACTATGAGGGTTGTGCATGCAAAGTCTCCAAAAGAAGAAATATCTCATCAAATGTTAAAGATTCTTAACAAAGGGGTTGGATTTGTGGCCCAATTATCTTCATTAGAAACCTATCAATCACATGCTCCTACCTAGCCAAATTTATAAGAAATTATAGATTTTCACTCAATAGTTTTTGGAGATATGCCTAAAGGAATATCTCTTAAAAGGGATAAGGATGATGCCATTAAAGTAGTACTAGGTAGTTAGTTACCAATATTTGGCTTTATGGGTACCCATATATACAAACAAGTGATATTGAGAAGATGGTTTAGGAGATGCTAGAGCTAGGTATCATCAAGAATAACCAAAGTGCTTACTCCTCCCCCATGGTGATGTTGCATAAGAAGGATGAAACTCAATACATGTGTCTAGACTATAAAGAGCTCAATAAATACAACATCAAAGATAATTTTTCATATTATATTCATTGATGATTTACTAAATTAATTGAATGGAGCTATGTTTTTTTACAAAACTAGATTAGGTTTTCACCAAATTAGAATTAAGGAAGAAGATATTCCCAAGATGACAATTAGGACTCATGAGGATCATTATGAATTTTTAGTGATGCCATACAGTTCTACTAATGTTCCATCTACATTTTGAAGTTCGATGAATTCCATATTGTTAGTGAGCGTGAGGTATATTTTCTACCTAGATTATCTACTCAGGTCTTTTTCACATTGGGTTAAGTTTACATATGGATTTTTTAAATTTTATCCCACATTGGCTATTTTTTAATCTCTTAGGTGGTATATACTGTATATACCCACCTATAGCTCACATTGTAATCACATTGAAGATTATATGCTTTGCATTCTTGTTGATTAAAATATGGTTTTTTCTATCATTTTGATTTTGATTTTTTCTTTCCTTCATTCATTTGAATTCTAGGTGGCTCAACAATTAATATTACATGGTATCCAATTGAGTTTGAGTTATGGGTTAGCATTTTTAAGAAATTTGGAGGTGTAGAGTTGGTATTTTATTTGAAATATTGATTAGGCTCTTCTCTTGTATCCTTGGATGATCTTAAGAATAAAAAAGAAGTGTGGAAGAAATACTAGTTTCTAGGGAGGTTCTTTTTTTGACTTGTCATTTGTAGGTTTATTTGGAGCTTCCTAAAGATATTTTAAACTCACCATTGAGTCTAGAGTAGCTAAGATTATTAGATTTGCCTATTTTTTTTGTCCCAGTTGGACACTAAAGGCTAGATCTACAAGGGTTTGAGGTAAGATGTTTTTTGCCAAATCCAACTAGAAGCTAACATTTTCAAGGATTTTGGGTCAAATTCAACCTTTTCATTGTCCTCAAAATGCCCAAAACCCTACTATCAAATATCAAATAATCAAAATAAATCTTAGGAGCTAGAGGCAAAATATTTTTGTTCTAGGAGTCATACGGTCTTGTTAATAGAGCACGTGTGGTACATTTTTCAAAATAATTTTATTTTTTTACGAAATTTAAAACAAATAAAAATTAACTTCACCTCTTCTCCTCTCTCCTCTTCTTCTTCTACTAAGAATTTGTAGGCTCCACCTACAAGTGTGGGTCCTAAATGCCAAGTTTGACATTTCTTCATTATCAACCACCTTCACATTAGGCTCTCTAGCTCTTGATTCTCCTCTCCTTTATATTGATCCCTTGATCTTGGACCATTTGGATAAAATCTCTTAGGAGAATATAAAGGAAAAATATTTCTTTGATGTCATGACTTATGCCAATTGCATTGATTAATCTCCCTTCAACACCATTTTATGTCTCTTTAGTTTTTTAATTT
Source organism: Sequoia sempervirens (assembly GCA_007258455.2). Taxonomy (NCBI): domain Eukaryota; kingdom Viridiplantae; phylum Streptophyta; class Pinopsida; order Cupressales; family Cupressaceae; genus Sequoia; species Sequoia sempervirens. Next base: position 329,829,963 of record VDFB02000008.1, read on the forward strand.
TACAACTTTCCCATTGCCTTTTGTGGATAATAAAAGGTCACACTCATAAGTACATCTTAACAACTAGAGTTTACTAATTTTTTTATTCCCTTCCCTTTGTACATTTATTTCCATTTATGTGTATTCTCTTTTTTATCATTACTTCTATATGTTGTATTTCTCTATTTATCACTTTCTTCCTGTATATTTGGGATGATGCAAAGCATCAAGGTTTCACCTTCTTCATGTTAACCCAAAATTATAATTTATCCATGTTCCCCCCCTCTTATATTCTCTTCTCCCTTGTTTTTTCTATGAGATTTGGGATGATGAAAATATTGAGTTTTCAATTTCATTATTTTGACCCAAAATCATAGCTCCCTTAGTGTTGTGTCATGTATATCTCCCCTTTTTTTCTTAAGTTTTACTCCTATATGATTATGTTGATTTTGTACACACACTCTCCTCATGTTGAATAAAACATAATACTACCTTTTTTCTTTCCTCTTCTACTCTTAACCCCTTACACCTTTTCCTTCCCCTTTCATTTTATTATGGCAATTATTTTCTTTATCATTATTCCTTTGTGTTACTCCTCACATGATTTTTTCAATATATTACTCATATTCTCCTTCCAAGCCTTTACCATACTTCACACCCTTCATTTTAACTATAGCACTTTGTATTTTCCTAATTTTCTCCAACACTCCTTTTCCCCAAGAGACACCCCATCCTACTTGTATTTTAAACCTCATCATTCCATATTATCCTCTTTATCTCATCTCTCCCTCTTTGTCTCTATGTTTGTCTCTTTCTCTCCTTATCAAATCATGCAATTCCTTTTCCCTCTTCACATATGCCTATGTTCTATCTCTTACCAAAATAATTCTAAAGTTCTTTCCCTTTTTACAAATCATTTATCCCCATCACACTTATTCTTTTACTACTTTTTCATTTCATATTGACCATGCCTTTATTATTACTCCATTAGTATATTATACATTGCTCATTCTTATTCCTATTATAGGGAAACCATTACAAGGGATTTATGAGAGAATAGTCCCCTTTATTCCACTCTTTTTTATCTTTTCATATTTTATATTTCCACTCTTAATCCTTAATACCACAACCAACATAATGATATTTATCTCCTTTTTTGTTAAATTAATTTCTCTAATTAGATCAAATCAATTTTAGGGGGACTATACTCTTTTATACATTGTAGAAAATCAAATAAATATGTAATAGTCAATGTGGTTATCCTTGGATTATATAATATACACTCATATAAAGAAACTCTTGATGAGCCCAACACCACCCACTTTCATTATGCAGGATCATTTGCAACCATACCCAATCCCACCATGTAAGAAATAATTCATAACCATGTATCCTATTTCCTTTGTGAAAAAATCCTTCACAAATCCATCCCAAAATACTTCCTAAATATTAAATAATTCTCCATTAATCTCTCATCCCCATCACCTGGTTCACTAAAAACAAAACAAAATTAGTTGTAGAATGTGTAATATGTTTCTTGTTAGGATGAGACACCTTGGGAATAGATACATAGACACCTAGATGGTGATTGGGTGGATTATTAAATAATAAATTATTCTACCAGGGCTTAGAATATTAGTTGTAAAGGAATTAAATAAGAAATACTACACTTATTGTGAGCGTTTACTTATGATAATGGTAGTTACAAATTGATTTGAATGCATTTATACCACTTTCTAATTCCAAGGTGTTAGAGGAGAAAGTGAAGCACCTTTAGTTATGATGGGTGTGGTATACATTTTGTAGTGGCTTGATAATGGAGTTACTTTTATGGATCTCTACTGTGGGAGTTTTTGCAGGCTATTGTACGTAGTGATTGCTATTTTTATGGGAATTGATGGATTTGATCACGAAGGTGTTGTATTTTTTTCATATCATGGTTTTATGGTACTTATGGTACTTGGTTTTGGGGAATCCATTGATAGTTTTCATATTTATTTTATCATCTTTTGTAGGTTGAGTATTATTACATTTTTTGAATATTATTAGAATAAAGAGTTGGAATTTATGTGTTGATTTAACATTATTTGGATTAATAAAAATTTTACTCTCTTTGGTGGTAGAGCTTTTTCTTGAAAGAGTTTCTCCATGCACATCTAATGTTATGTGTTTGATTTTATTTGTTTGTTAATTATACACTTCTTCAAGCTCTATTCTAAATTTAAATGGTTAATCACGTGTTCGTTTAAATAGATTCATATACTTTCACTGTATTTTTTGCTAGATTCTCAAGATTTCTTCAAAGTATTTTATATTTCAAACATTAATTTCTCCCTCCCATATATACTATAGATTTAACAATGAAATTTGAATAAAATATAGAAAAGGGTATTAAGCAAAGTTGTTTATGATCCTTTTCTTAATTATTATAAAAATAATTTATACTTAATCAAGAATAAAAATAAAGGTTTACATAGTTTAAAATTTTTCATCTTGTGTTGTGCTTATTTTAGTGCTGACTAATAATAGACACGCTTTGGACTATTTTTATCCTCTTAAAACTTAAACTAACAAATAAAACCTCTTCTCACCAAAACTACACTTCCCATGCTTTAGAAATATTTTTCCTACCCGTGATTATTAATTCTTAGTCATTCTAAACACTAGTGCCCATGCTTGTGTTCCCTTGGACACTACCACTCACACTAGTGTCCCCTATAATTCAAACCCATTTTCCCTTTTAACATTCTTCTCTCATGCAAAACCTAACCCTAGTACATCTTCCAATATTCAAATCATGCCCAAACATGTCTATTTATGAAAAATTTCTATAAAGGAATCATATAAATCTATCATTCATCAATCCATTCATTATCCAAATTTTTTTCTGTCCTCCAATATTTTCTCTTTTATAAAATTGTATTTCATACACCACCATTATTTCAATCCATTAACACTCATAGGACCACACACATTCCAACCTTACCTACTTTCTTGTTGGAACAAGCAAAATTGGGGCTTGATTAGGGAAAGCTCATAAGAATGTGCTAGGAATAATATTCTTATTCCCCAAATTTGATGAACTTTTTAGCATCAATGTAATGAAATAACTTGCATATTAGAAAAATATATTAGGAATATGCTATGAATAATTGATAATAGCATTCCGCTTTGAGGAAGAAACCTCACAATCCACTTTGAGGGGGATACCTCTAATAGTATTATTCTTCTTGTTCTTCTTGCATATTATTCATTGGTAATAGGTTCCAAGATCCCACATGAGTGTTATCATTTGGATCTATATTACCTAATGTAGATGACCCACCTTGGTTGATTGAAAAATCTACTTTTTAGTTTGATAGATTATAGAAATAAGCCCTAACATTTCCTAATATTTTATAGATGCTTGATATATCTTTGTGTAAAATTAATAATCTAGTATCTTCAATATTATCTTCAAGACCCCCTTTAAAATAAGGAAACAAATTACGAAAATAAGAGAGATATGCACTTCCAAAATGACCTCCAAAATTGAATTTTTTTTGTCTTGCCTTTATGGTGCCAAGATCATGCTATGATACCACTTGGAATGAAACAAATTACATAGTATAAGAAAATAATAGGAAATATATTGAAAAAAATTGATAATAGTATGCTACTTTGAGGGGGAAACCTCCTAATTGAATTCAAGGGAAATACCTTCAATAGTATTCAATAAGAACATAATACTCAACATGATGATAACAACTATCTAGTAGCTCGTATATATACCTAATTATGCCTTGCTACCACTAAGGTGGACTCATATAATTAAATATAACCCATAGAATGGCATAAGTAACTATATATTATTATAATAATGATTAAACAACTTGTTTAAGAGTTAAGGTAGCCATATTATGACTACTCACAACCTAATATACATTATAGGATTAGGGATATAAAAATAAAAAGTAGGTCTTGCAACAAAAAGGTAAAATATGATAGACCTAGTTACTTTTAGGTAGCAAGTATAAAATGAAAATTACTTGTGTAGGAAACTAGTGGCTCTTGTGGACATTATCACACCAAAGGGATATAAGCATGCACAACCTCGAGATACAAGCACATGACCTTGGGGGCATAGAGAGGAACACTAGTGATTGGTGCCAAGAATATAAGTTTTATGATTTCATTTTCATGATTTGAGACCTAATTTAGCTAATGGTCCAACTACTATAATCTTAACTCTTGTACTTAGTAAACTTGTTAAATCTAATATTACTATGTTGTGGTTATTTTTGATAAAAGGATAGATAATAACAAGTAGATTAATACAATCTAATAGTTATATTTAAATATGTAAATAGTTTAATTTTTTATTACAATTCATTTAAGTAATAGGTCAAAATAGTTTACATATAGTGAACATGAATGATATTCTTGGTATTTTTTGAATCTAAAAAGATCCATATTTTATGTAATTTAATAGAAAAATATCACATGCATGAGCTATGCAATTGGAACACATTATATTTAGGTGTTAGGTATAATAAGGCACTTTGTTGGAAGAGTGCCTTGCCTCCTACATTAGATTAAAATATGAATAACCTTATGTTTTCTTGAGTGCCTAAAAAAATATTTCCCTTGTATTGTAAGATGTCAAAATATTGTCTCACATCCAATGCTTAGAGTTCCCCTTATCAAAAATCTTGTAATCACTCTCTTCATAATAAATCTCTTCAAATAAATAAAATAATATTTCTTTATTTGTATTAAGTTATGAGTGAAAGCACATAATTTTCCCTTATGTGTTTGTTTTATACCTACCTTTGACCATGCCATAAATACACTAGATCATAATACTTAGCTTGTCCTATTTTGGGCACAAGATGACTATAATCCAGCAATTCCACTTTAAACATCATTATACTAACCATATAATTACTCATCTATAATCTTCAAGTTTTTCATTTCCTTGACTATATTTTAAGTGCACTTTTGTCCCTTGTACATATTCATGTGGAAGATTTGGTTCCATCTTTTCAAATTTCAAATTTATCACCCCAATGTCAATAATTCTAGAAATTGAGTGTTGTTCATCATCTTGTGTTCCGAAAAATTAAATTGAGCACTTAGGGTTTTTTGTTTAAAGAAAAATCTTGGGAATTAGTGATAAGACATTAATTTCCAAAAGACTTTATTAGACACATATCAAGTAGATACATCAAAATTGTATCATTATTAACAAATACTACATCCTCATCACATGCATTCTACACACTTATTTTATGATTGTTCATTCTTCAATCTCTTACACATTGACAAATGAAAAGAAGTTTCATACTTCTATCCACTCATGTAATGCCCCCTCAGTTTGCCTTTGTTTGGACAACTACTTGGACTGTATCTAGACCATATGATACTGTTTGATAGACTTTATGATGCTGTTTGCTAGACACTATAATACTGTTGAATGTTATTTGGATATTGTGATATTGTCCCTTCACTAAAGGTTAAACTAATTCGAAGCTAGTCTGGAGGAAAACTTGAGATTTCAGCTAATATGGATGCATGTGAGTATCAGCCTAGGAGACTTAGTAGTCGTCGACCTGTAAGGAGTTATCACCACCTAAGATGCATGCTTAGTGCTTTCTGCGTTGTTATTAGTTGAAATATAGTTATGAGCCAGTTTACATCGCCCTTACTAAATGAAATAGTGTTATCTGCCAGTCCTTAGATTGGTTGAACACTATCAATTTATATCGTTATGGTAATTCATACATAGAGTTATTTGGTTGTTATCACTGCACATATGATTGAGGAGCCATGTCATTCGATGCTCATATGGCTGGAAGTATGTGGAATAGTTGGCTATGTTATTTGAATTGGCTCTCTGCATATGGAGGTTGAACTATATTTATTTAAATGTTTACGTGTGTGTGTGTGTGTGTGCGTGTGTGCCAGTCCTTAGATTGGTTGAACACTATCAATTTATATTGTTATGATAATTCATACATAGAGTTATTTGGTTATTATCACTGCACATATGATTGAGGAGCGGTGTCATTCGATGCTCATACGGTTGGAAGTATGTGGAACAGCTGGCTATGTTATTTGAATTGACTCTCCGCATATGGAGGTCGAGCCATATTTATTTAAATGTTTACGTGTGTGTGTGTGTGTGTGTGTACTCACTTGGATATAAATGTAACCCTTATATATAAGCTTAGAACTATATTCGATAATGCTGTTTTCTACATATTTTAATATGTTAGAAAATGAATGCATGATATGGAAAATTTAGATTTAAAAGAAAAAAGGTATTGCAAATTGAATAGTTAGAATGATAATCTTGTAGTAGTAGGTTATTCTCGATCTAAACTGGAAAATTAGGAATTGCAATGCTTGCATTATTAAATTAACCTATATTCTATGTTAATGGCTTTAATGGAGTTATTGTATGAATTAAATGTGGAAGTAGAGAAGGGGGATAATTGCGGGATTTGGTCAATGTCTAAGTCCTTGTGCATTGGCGTCTTACAAAGGCTAGGGAGATTTATTTACTTGATGTAATTTTGGTATCCATAATGATGGCTAGTTTTATGTTGATTGTACTCATGATGGTCATAGCCTTGCACAATGTATTTTCTTATTTGGTTGATCTTTTGGAACCTATGAATGGGAAGGGGATTATGCCTCACCATGTGATTTTTTTTGAGTTTTGAGGTTGTGCATGTGGCTTTGTTTTTAGTTTCATTGGTTTTCTTGTTGTCATTAGGGGAGTGGCTTCCAATGGGGGCCGATGCACAAAGTGGTTCCTGGATAACCCATGTGAAAGTTTTGTAAACAAGTGATAACTAAAAATAAACTAAGAGGGTTGGGTTGCAATAAAATTAAACAAGATAAGTCAATGCCTCACTCAGGGCTCAAGTGCTCGTATACGCTTGAGATGAGTCAAGAAGGCATATAATGAAAAAATTAGCTGCCTCGTTTCCATGAGAGGTATGTTGATTTTGCATAGGTTTGCATGAGGGGCTGAAGATCGATAGAGGCTACCAAGATAACCCAGGATGGGGGATGGGGCCCAGGAAGATCTACCTAGATAACCTATGACAAACTATGTGATGACACTCCTCCTACGACAACCTTGTATTCCTTGTCTATTGTTTCTCCTTCATTGATTATGTGCCTCTAAAAGTGGTGTCACAATTGTTTGATGTGGTATTCACTTGATCATTGTTGTCTCGTAAAACTTGTGTAGTCTGTTGCCTTTATTTGACAGTGATTGTGGGACCCTTTTCTATCTCCTAGCATGGGGGGTGGACCTTCGGGTTCCACACGGTTGGGTGGAAAGTGCTTTGTCGTCCATTGGGTTCCCTTCCCTTGTGCATTTATTGGCGACTTCTCTTGATCCAAGGACTTCTGCATTGTATCCGCTCTTGGAAATTTCTAATCCTTGTATTTGTATTTGTATTGTATCACAATTGAAGTATCTTGTACCATGTTGATTGTGCTCTCCTCACATGTAACGAGGAGGCATTACTGTTCAAAATGTAAATGTAATGATGTTTATTGATGTAATCTCTATTATGAGATGGATTATGTATCTAATGTTGTTGTACATGTAAATTGAATGAATTGAAATCAGTTAATCTTTTTGTGTTCATATTATGGTTGTATCTCATGGATTACTTGATTATATGTAATGTGTAGATGTGATTTTTAATTGATGTTAGAACTGGTTATTATAATGTTTTATGGTTCTTGTTAACTTAGATACTAGGAACTACGTAGCGTAGTCATGAACCTTAGAGGACATAGGATAGTATGTAAGTTTATGTTCATTTACAATCGTGTAACATTACACTTAAAAAAAAAAATGTTTCATTTTTAGTTGTTAGTGTGTTGTCCTTTAGGGTTCGCAACGAGGGTGTTACAACTCACAAAAAATAACCAAGGTACTTGTTAACAACCCATTTATCTTAGAAGCAAGTCAAAGTGAAGGTGAATGGGTTTTAGAGATTCACAAGCACAAATGAAAAAACCACAAGTATGAGATGACTATGTGAGGAGGAATAGACTATAGGTGCAATTTCATCTTAGATATTAGAAACACAAACATTAGTGTATTCTTAATAGCTACATATTATTTCAATGTTAGATTAGAAATTTTCTCAATGAATCCCAACATATTAATTGATTCACATATAAAATTGAGAAATCACATTAAAATACCTAGACCTATCTTATCCCACTTATTTCTATTAATAATTAATTGTTTACATTCCCAACTATTTGAATTAAATTTAAGGTATAATTACTTTTAATTCTATTATAACTTAATTATAATGCATTCTTTCTTCTTCTACATTTATAAAATACCATAATATATTTTCAACATGCATAATTTTAACTCTTAATAAAGTCAATACTAATGATAAGAAAATGAATTAAATATTTACTAAATCAAAATGCACTTCCATTAAGGTGATTTGTTGCAATCAATGCTTCATTGAAAACAACTAGTTAATATATTAATGATGAGAGGACATCACAAGTTGATTCTTGAACATATTTAAATTATATATGTCATTTCTTAATAAGTTATATATGTTATCTTTTATCCTAATCTTCTACGTAAGAAATGACATACACAGAGGACATCACAAGTTGATTCTTGAATATATTTAAATTATTATGTCATTTCTTAATGAATTATATATATTATCTTTTATCCTAATCTCGTACGTAAGAAATGACATACACAACTATAAATTATTTACACAATTTCTTACCACAACTTTATATGTAAGAGATGACATACATAATTATAAATTATATATCACTTCTTACTATAGTCTCATGTCATTTCTTACATCAGCTTTATATGTAAGAAATGACATAAATTATTAATAAAAAAAATAAAAAATTATATCTTAATATATATAAAAATAAAAGTCATTATAAATACCACATTTAAAAAAACTACTAGGCAAGTTGTGCCCAATGACTTCTTTAACATCAACCACTTTAAAAACATGGATAGCGACATTATAAAAAGATAAAAGAATTAAATACATAAAAACTCACCGACTTGTTAAATAAATAAAATAGAAAGATATGGATGAACCGTTTATAATAAAATAAGATTTTGTATGGTATTTTTTTTTTCACTAACGGTCCCTTATGTTGGGAAATCATTGATTGGAATTGGCCTCTATTATAAAAATTATTATATTAATGTTGTACAAGGAAATTCTTATTATTTTATACACATAAAACAAGGTCTTTGTAAATAAAAGAAACCCAACCTTACATAGCCTCCAAAAAAATAGGTATTTGCATTAATTAAAGAGAAAATAGAACATCATAAGAAGCATGATAGAAACAAACATAACCAACAAATAATAATTTGAGTCATGTAAGACAAATTTGAGATTATATAAATTGAAATTTATATTAATTATAATTATTGTAATGAGTTAGGAAGGTTTATTATTGAGTTTTTCAGTAAGACAATTAATAGTGGATTATATATTAATTTTGTTCAAATATTTAATGTGAAAAGTATTAGATTGAGCTTTTGTGGTAGAAGTGAGATTATAAAATATTTAAGGGGAAATGTAAGACACTATTATATTAATAATGTAATACTTCTATTTATTATAAAAATGAATAAATTACAATGGATGTTAGAGATAATAAGATTGAGAATAAGTATACTTATGACTAAAATGGGGTAAACACATTAGGCTAGTTTGTCTATATCTATCTTCCTACACGAAGGATCAAATGTCTAAATGTTAAATATGATTACATGCGATTATAATATTTTTTTCATTTCATAACTAGCGTTGCTTGACCTTTTAACTATCAATGGTTGGCTTTCTATCATTTGGTGTTTCACATCTATAGAATGATGTGGAATTGTTGGTCATTCAGATGATCACCATGACATACAAAGAGTTACAAGAATGTGCATGGTGGGATGGAATATTGCAAGAGCTTGTACAATAGTGTAGTGTCAATGGATCGTGTGAATATATAGTGTTGTTGGAGGTTGTATATTGCTAGAAGGGATGTAGTCATCCACACAAGGATCCTTGAGTCTTACATAGTTGCACTATGATCATTCACCCTTTCTTGAGAAGTGATGGCTCCCATCACAGCTTGGGTGGCTATGAAAAATGAATGCAAAGTTGATAAAAAATATACTATTTACTAGATATACATACTACCATGTCTTGACTACTCTATATAGAGTAACAAAAATTGACATCCACTTTAATTTCTACTTTATAAGTTGTAGTCATTTTAGTATCTACTCACATATCATGTTTAGGTCCCATTCATCTAATTGATCTATCCTTTTAACCTAATGTAAGTGCCTGTTGTGTCATTTTCATTACTGTATCAAATCTTCTATTTTTTACATCTCATTTCAACTTCTCTGGTCTAATCACCATTTTTAATCCTAATTTTTATGGACCCCACCATGGCTATGAAGACATCAAGATAGTCAATGATTGATCTATTATGAAATTAAAAATAAAAGGTCAATAAAAAGTCACAAAATAATAATATTCTAAAATAAATTCAAATGGTCTTTAGTAAAAAAATAATGTCACAACTTCCCAACGAATTTTCTATTGGTTCTACCTTTCGAACCAAATCTCAATCAATAATTTTTATAATTTTAATCTCTATTTCTCTCTCTCTCTCTCTCAAACCAATGTACTAAGTTTTCTCCAACTCTCAATATCCATATTTCATTCTATCATTCTCTTATTTTCTCTACTCACACTCACATTCTCTCTTAACAATTTTCCAAAGAGATATTCCTATATTCTATATGCTCATTTCCATCTCCCAAAAATCTATGGTTTTCTACATGGTGGTACCATTCTTCTATAAATTTTGGATATTTATACTTGTTATTGATTCTCATGATAGTTGTGTTGTAGGTACATAAAAAATATCTACCTTTTGGAAAGAATGTTAGTATTGTCAAAAAACCAAATTTGGGTTCTATTTGTCAAAATATATTTCATGCTTTAATTTTGTTTTTCATTATTAAAAACTAGCTATTTGTAGGTTTATTATCATTTCTTCTCCTTTTATGTATAAATCATTATTAGTCACAAGATCTAAAATATTTCAATAGATCATCTCACCAAGAATTATAGTTTCATCTATCCAGTTTGATAACAAAAAGATGCCATTTGATACTCATGATTAACTCCTTAAATTAGTCACACAAACCAATAAAGAGACCAAAAAAAACTTTATATTAGTTTGATGGATATATTGAACTAATAAAAGATCTCCCAAACAAGTACAATAATATGACACTTTATCATTAGTTTTTTCACAATACTTGATAATTTCTAGGTCCACAAATATAGAATAATTTCTAGGTCCACAAATATAGAGTGAGAAGCAATAGAAATCACTAGTGTGAATTACATATAAAAATATACCCTTTCAAATAAAGTTATCCCAAAAGAGGCCCATTTGCATAAGATATGGTCCTTAGAAGCTCTAAAAAGTAGAACTACACAAGAAAAACTCTTAAAAAAATATAATTTCTATATAAATGAAATGCCAAAATATAAAATGAATTATACTATCATAATGCATACAAAATACTTATCCATTTAAAAAACATTGTACAAAAGAAAACTAGACTAAGATATTAACTCCCCAAGATTGAATGCAAAATGGAAATGACCTAATAGAGAGGGCTTTTCCACCAAGTAAGTTTGATAATTTTATAAGTGCCTCCAAATTTAGTAAAAGTTACCAAGATTAAAAAACTATTAAAAATTAGCACCAAATTTAGCATAATATTTGGAAACTGCTAAAATAGAACAATTGCTAGAATCTTTCCAAACTAGAGAATATATTAAAGAAAGGTTGTTGGTTGTTAAATTAAGCTAAATTTTCTATTTTTAAAGTCATATTTCCCTACTAGATGTGTCACACATACAAAGTTATAGACTTGAGCACTTGTGAGAAGGGTCATGAGGGCTAAATGATGAGTGAGAGAGGTTGTATATTTGGAGGTCAAGCCTCAAATAGGAGGTCATGTCTCCTAGAAGAGCTTGTGGATCTTAAGAAATAATTTGCAGCTCCAATAAAGGTTGTGGCCCATAAGAAATAGGCAAAACTTTGTGTAGGTTGTAGGACTTTTTTAACTGTACTTTAACAAAGGTATTGTGTTGAAGTTGTATGGGTTGGGAAAAAATAAAATTCCTTCTCTATAAATAACTATTATTTAGGGAAATGAACATGTAATGCATATCAAAATTCAATGGTCTTATGAAAAAAATTGAATTATGTAGCTCAAACAACATTCATATTCATTTTATCATTTATCTAATTAACACATTTGAATTCCAAAATAATCTTGAGGTAGTTCGATGAGATGTATTTATTTCTCCTACTGGTTATATGTTGAAACAAAGGGAAAGGAGGAGGGTGAAATAGGAAGACCTAGAAATGAGAGACCTACGCCAAAAAGAAAAAAAGGGGTGTCCACCTAATCAAAAATGCAGTTTGCCCATGTTCATTAGGAAGAGGGGTAGTGCCAAAAATGATTATAATTGACCTACAACCCTTAATGTGAGTCAACCCTAAGTTTGGACACTATGTTTCCTTGACTTCCTTATGACATAAAAGAGTAAAATATGACTGAAAAAGCAGTTTTGGGAGATGGAAATAAAATTCTTAATAAACTCAATTATGTGAAGTAAAACTTGAAATGCACATTTTAAGCATAATAATAATGAAAACAACAATCTTCTGACATATCTATGAATGTTAAAATATGGTGCACCTATCACCAAAAATGTTGCAAAGTATCCTGCTAGGAATCATTCGCCCAAGGGAAAATGGGTCTTTGTAAAAGGATTTTTTTGAGCTTTGGGGGTCCTCTAGAGATGGATCTAAGCTTTTGTTTGCCCCAGGTTTCACTACCAAAAATCCAGAAATAAATTCAGGATCAAAGTTTCTATGGATTGACAACAATGTTGACAAGTTTGACAACTTTGTAAAATTGTAATTTTGATCCAATTTCAATCCTTCTTCACCTACAAATCTATAAACACAAAAAGAGGAGAAAAAATGTTTGTTTTTGGTGCATAAGGGTTTTCCTTGGTCAAACCCTAGTTTGGTAATTAAACCTTGATAATGAAATAATAATAAAATGAAGGAAATGATGAATGAAAAAATCTTGTTACATTTCACCAAACCCTTTAATGGCTGTCCTTAGAGGATTGAAGTCCAACAAATCTCTCTAAGGATTAGATCTTGCATGAAATGGCTCAATTTCTTGATAGATCTTGATTCTTGAATGCTTTCTTAAAACTTGAAACCTACATCATAATGTTAGCTCAAAAACATGCATGAACAAACATAAATCTTGACATCATGATAGGATCTTGAATGCGTTGTAGATGAATGAAAAATATTCTCTTCAATGCTCTTGAAAATGATAATTTCTCTTGTGAAAGTTTCCTTAGTGCTAGATATTTTGAATTGATAAAAAGACTATGTATTTATAAGCGATTTCTCAATTTCCTGACAATTAAACATCAAAAGCCGACAATTGCAATTTGAATTTTAAACATTAAAATGCTAACAAAACATATTCAGAATTGGGACCTGGGACTCAAGGATGACTTATTTGCCCTTGGAAAAATGGGTCCTAGGCCCTAAATCTAGGACACTCAATTTCCATGGTGATTTAGTTAATATTTGCAATTGTTTAATGTAGGTTCCCCTTTCAAAAAATGATATTAATTAGGGTTTTAAATGCATAATTGGGTCAATTAGAGGCTTAATTAAGTCCAATTAATTAAGGGGATGCAAAAATAGTGTGAAAATGTAAAGGTGCACATTTTTCTACACTACATAGGCAAGCAAACATTTAGAATATGCAACTCTTCAATTTTTTTCTTTTATCTCCCTATTCAAGCACCCACTTTGCACTTCATTTCCCTATATGCCAATTTTTTTTTTCTCTTGTCCTCCATTGTAACAATGTGTCTCTGTAAACTCAAATTTCATCCAATTTACACCTTCCTTAGGTGCATGGCCTATATAATCTCTGCTCCGCCTATATTAAATTCATTTTGGTCTTTGTTTCTTTGCATTCATTAACTCCTTCTTTCCCTAGCCACAACTTGTATACATGTTCACTCTGAATACATTTGATTTGTTTATCTACTCTAATCCCCCCTACATGACCTCCTCATCCCTCTTTTTATCATGCATTATTCTCTCTCTCCTTAGTTGCACATCTCTTTTATTTGTCTTTGAAAACTTCAAACTCCTCTCCCTCTTGGTATGAAATATTGAATTTTATTCTCTCTAAACCATACGACTCCCTGACCTTTTCTTTTGTGTTTTATTTATTTTTAAACATTCTATGAGATCCCATCCTTCCCATATGCAACCTTTTCTTTTTAATTCAAGGTATATTTTCCTTTCACGACCTAGTGCCTCCCATTCTATATGCAACCCTTTGAATGCCTCTTCAATTTCCATAGGTGCAACCCCACTAAATTTTCTAAGTTGAAAATAATATTTGTTTTATTTATTATTGGTGATACAATAACCAATGACATAATTGTTTAATCAAAATCAAATTACAATGAACTTCAAGGAGAGATTACACCTAACAAAATTAGGAGTAATTATTTATTTTATTGCAACAAATGATTGAGCTGAAAATATAAATTGAAATAAGATAATTTGTCAAATGAAAATGAAAATAATGTCTCTTCACTCTACCTCCCAAACCATAAATCCGAAATTAATTTTCCAAAACAAAATGAAACCAAACTGTAACAACGAATCAAATTGAAATATTTTTTGGTTGATGTAAATCGCCATATGCCTAGGATGCTCCTACATTGCACACATCGAGTAGAATTTTTTTTCATGAGTGTGCATCTCATGAAAATTTTGGCAATGTTGGAACCAAAATCTCAAACTTTATCAAATATGAAGCATTGACCCAAAAAGCCTCATCCACTACATGGTTCTTTGAATAGAAAAAATATTCCTAATATCCCTTCCTCCTTGTTCTCTTGGCTATGCATGAATCAATGACTTGATCAATCTCCTCAAGCCTCTTCTTTGGAAATTGGTGCATCCATTCGGTTGCATCCTAGAAGTTAGAGGTGTCATTGCTTTCCTCTTCATAGTATGGGTCCAAATCAACAATATTGAATATTGGTGAAATATCAATTCCTATTGGAAGCTCAATCTCATATTCATTCAATGAGAACTTTTACAAAATGTTGCATGAGCCTATCTTTTTCCACTTCAACTTATTGTATGTTCCTTGTGGAAACCTTTCCTTCCACAAATGTGCCATCACCAAGTCACCAATCTGAAATTCTTGCTTTCTCCTATGTACATCAACATGCTCTTTGTATTTGATGACACTCTTTTTAAAATTTTCCTTCACTTATTTGTGCAAATCAAGGACATAATTCACAAATTCTTCAATGACTACACTCTTCCTTCTCAAATCCACACTATCCCTTGATTCATCAACTCCTTAGAGACTATATGCATATACAATTTGAAATGGAATTCTTTCCATACTCTTATTAACTGAATTATTGTATGCAAACTCTGCTTGGTACAATATGAAATCTCACTGATTAGGTTTTTCACCTACCAATCACCTCAACAAATTACCCAAATTTTATTTAGAACCCCGGTTTGACCATCAATTTGAGGATGGTAAGATGAACTAAATCCCAATTATGTTCCTATTTTCTTTCATAAAGTATACCAAAAATGACCAACAAACTTGGTGTCCTAGTTTGGAATAACTCTTTGGAAAGACATGTATTTGAACTATCTGCTTGAAAAAAAAGTTAGCTATGTAGGAAGCATCACTACACTTTTGACATGGTATAAAATGAACCATTTTTGAAAGTCTATCCACCACAAAAAAAATGAATCATTACCTCTTTGTGTTCACAACAACCCCAAAAAAAAATCCATACTAATGGATTCCCACGGTCTCTCTGGTATCGATAATGGTTGGTACAATCTAGTTTTTTTGCCTCACTTCTTTGGCATGTTGACATACCCAACAACTTTGCACCATTATTTTTACATCTACACTTATCCCTGGCCAATAATAAATATCATTCAACTATCCCAATGTCTTATCCACTTAAAAATATCCACTTAAAACCTAATTATGTTTCTCTCTTATCAAGTTATCCCTCATCAAACCTTGAGGTATACACAACCTTTTCCCCTTAAACAAAAAAATATCTTGAATAAAATACTCTAACCATGAAGTTCTATTTTTTCCTAGTGGATTTGTACATATTGTCCAAGCTTCTTTAAAATATACATATTTTTCATACAACTCCCCCATGAAATAAAAACCAACAACACTTACTCTCAACTAATTCCAACAAATATATTCTACTTAATGTATCAAAAAATGTATTTGATTTTCCACTTCTATGCTTCAAAACAAATTAATAACTTTGAAGAAACTCAACCCATTTCACATTATTTTGAATCACTTTACCTTAGCTATTAATTAATTACAATGACTGATGATCAATGTTCAACATGAAATCCTATGGTAAAAATTTCTCCACTTTTTCAATGCTTTCATAATTGCATAGAAATTTTGATCATACACAAAGTACTTTATTTTTGCTTCATTTAGCTTCTCGCAGTAAGCTATTGGATTTCCCTCTTGACTTATAACTCCCCCTATCAATGTCCTATTGGAAAGAGACACTGCACAAGTTATCTGGTGTTGTCATTGATGGCAACCCTAGTTAGTAATCCCATCTGCACCTTAGTAATTGCTTATATTAGAAGTCAGATTGAAGATATGTGTTAATTGTCAAGCTAAACTAGGGCATCCGACAGAGTTGTGTACATTGACTCATATGTAATTTACTATTATCATTTTGTGTTGTGGATCTCAAGGAAGGTCTTTTGATGTATGAAATATGTTGTCTTTGAATCATAGGGCCTCAAATTGATTGGTGTGCAAGTTAGAAGATCCATTTTATTGATTTTTAGTCTAACAGTGCAGAAAGGCTGACTAGATGGGTATAGCATGTTGCAGATATTCAAGGCATAATTGTTTAAGGTGTTTCATGTTTGAGACATGTTGTTTTGGGTCCCTACTATGTTTTGGCCAACATTGTTTGGCTCGCATTGATAATTATTCATGGATTGGGTTGACAGTTTGTGAACGTTTCATATTTTGTTAAAGCTGACATGCAGTTGTTCTAATCTCTAGTTGCAGATATATAATCAATTATTCATATCATTTTATATGTGTTGCGATATGATGTGAGAGAAGGAATATAGATTGATTGTGTGTAGTTTCACTTGAGCATAACAAAGACTGGTGATTTGAATTAAAGCAGACAAAGTTTCAAGAGAAGAATTAGAAAAAATGTGAAGAATGTGATCAATGTGCTTAACCAGAGCTATAATCGGGCATTAGCATATGCTATCTCATAGTTCATCTACTCTAGTTGTCTATATATGAGTGTAAGAAAGTGGAGTTGTGTACATTGACTCATATGTAATTTCCTGCTATCATTTTGTGTTGTGGATCCTAGGGAAGGTCTTTTGATGTATGAACTATCTTATCTTTGAATCATAGAGCCTCGTATTGATTGGTGTGCAAGTTAGAAGATCTAGTTTATTGATTTTTAGTCTAACAATGTAGAAAGGCCGACTAGATGAGTATAGCTTGTTGCAGATATTCGAGGCATAATTGTTTAAGGTGTTTTATGTTTGAGACATGTTCTTTTGGCTCCTTACTATGTTTTGGTTGACATTTTTTGAATTGCATTGATAATTGTTTATGGATTGGGCTGATAGTTTGTGCATGTTTCATATTTTGTTAAAGCTAACATGCAGTTGTTCTAATCTCTAGTTGCGGATATATATAATCAATTATTCATATCATTTTATACATGTTGCAATATGATGTGAGAGTTAGAAGGAATATAGATTGATTGTGCGTAGTTTCACTTGAGCAAAACAAAGATTAGTGATTTGAATTAAAGAATAATAGTTTCAAGAGCATAATTAGAAAAAATGTGAAGGATGCAATCAATATGCTTAACCAAAACTATAATCAGGCATTAGAAAATGCTATCTCATAGTTCATCTACTCCATTTTTCTATCTATGACTGTAAGACAGTGGAGTTGTGTACATTGACTCATATGTAATTTCTTGTTATCATTTTGTGTTATTGATCTTAGGGAAGGTCTTTTGATGGATGAAATATCTTATCGTTGAATCATACAACCTTGTAGTGATTGGTGTGCAAGTTAGAAGATCCGGTTTATTGATTTTTAGTCTAATAGTGTAGAAGGACCAACTAGATGAGTATAGTGTGTTGCGAATATTTGAGGCATAATTGTTTAAGATGTTTCATGTTTGATACATGTTGTTTTGGGTCCTTACTAAGTTTGGGCCGGCATTGTTTGGCTCACATTGATAATTTTTTATGGATCGGGCCGATAGTTTGTGCATGTTTCTTATTTTGTTAAAGCCTACATGCAGTTTTTCTAATCTCTAGTTGCAGATATATATAATCAATTATTCATATCATTTTATATGTGTTGTGATATGATGCAAGAGTTAGAAGGAATATAGATCGATTGTACGTAGTTTCACTTGAGCAGAACAAAGATTGGTGTTTCGAATTAAAGTAGATAGACTTTCAAGAGAAGAATCAGACAAAATGTGAAGAATGTGATCAATGAACTTAACCAAAACTATAATTAGGCATTAGCAGATGCTATCTCATAATTCATCTATTCTGGTTGTCTATTTATGACTGTAATACAATGAGTCTTCTTTTGGGAAGTAAGCCTTTTTGTATTTGAGTAGTGAGCTCTAGGTAGTGTCCCTGAATGCATGTGCATTCCCCATTTGTAAACACTTATTTTGACTATACTCATATTGTGGATCAACCTCCATCATGGTTTTTCCCCTAACAGGGTTTCCATGTAAAAAATCCCTGTGTTATGGTGTTGTGGTTGATTGCCTTGTGTTCTTGCATATTTCTTTTGGTTCAATGCTATAAGTGGTTTAAAGATCAAGTGAATAAAGTTAAATTTTGTAGAAAATTGATTCACCCCCCCCTCTCAGTTTTCCTTGATTCCAACATGTCCCTCTTGCCTCATAATCTACTTGGAATACTTTCCCAAAGTTTGGAAGTGCTAACACAAGCTTCTCTGTCACCTTTTCCTTCAATATATTAAAAGTCCTCTCTACTATAAATTTCCATACAAACTCATTTTGATTACCTTTCATTGTTTCCATAATTGGTGTACAAATCCCATTGAAATTATGAATGAAAATCATATAGAAGCTATCTAATCCATGAAATCTGCTCACTTCAAATACACTCCTTGGTGAAGGCCAATCAACAATGGATTTTACTTTTTTTGGGTCCATTTTCAAACCACTGCTAGAAACTAAAAAGCCCAAATACACCAATTATTCCTTCATGAAACTATAATTTTTCAAAAAATTCTCTTCTTTCAACCTTTGTAAAACCAATCTAACATCCTAAATTTTTTCTTCTTGTGTTACTAAAAATAAGAATATCATCCAAATACAAAATTACAAACTTACCAAGATATGAGTTCAAGACTTCATTCGTTAACCTCATGAAAGTGCTTGGAGCATTTTCAATCCAAATGGAATCACCAACCACTCATACAACCCATCCTTCATTTTAAAAGCGGTTTTCCATTCATCCCACTCTCTTATCCTTATTTGATGGCACCCACTTTTAAAGTCAATCTTAGTGAAGTATTTGATGGTGTAGGTGCACCCTGATGCACTTTTTGAGGCTAATGTTTTCATGATTGATAATTTTGTATTTTTCTTTGTTTTTGATTAATAAGGTCATGTGATACCATTTTGAGTCATTTGGAGTCATTTTTTGATGTTTTATGGTGTTTTGGAGTCATATTGTAAAAGTTACAAAAAATGTAAAATGTTGGCAATGATGTCATTAGAGTTAACAAAGGTGTGGATGGTCAAATTTTTAGTTGTAAATTATTGTAACATGTTAAATAGGCCTTGTAACATCGAACACAAAGGTTAGAGGAAGTTTGAATGAGAATATCATCAATTTGACTATAAAATAGGTTGTACAAACTGGTATTGTATGGTACAATCTTGAGAATGGTTGGAGAAGTTAGAGGAGAGTGTTAAATTTCATATGCAGTTGGTTTTGTAGATTTTCATCAAATTTTGTAGGAGATATTTCCAATTTTGTGACTACAAGTACAAACCCTAACTAGGGTTTCTAGGGAGCAAAATCCTAATCATGGGCAGAGTTTCCATGATCTATAATTCATTAAAATTTGTGGAAAAATCTATCCCATTCCCAACTACATTCCTAAAAGAGGACAACTTCTGATTGGCACATCCGAAGGAGATATCTTTGATAGTATATTTAGGTTTGTAGTAAAACTATCCTGATGACCCTAGAACTTGGTTGTTTTGAATGGTCCATGCACTTTTTGTGAATGGAGGGGTGTGGGGTCATCATGGAATGTTGTTAGAGGCTTGTATGAGTTTGGGAAACCATATGAAAATCATTCCTTTCCTTGTTTGAAGTCATCATCTTTACTGTACCTAGTGGCAACAATCCTACTTTGTATTTTTTGGTGTGTTAAATGCTTGATTGTGGTTATGCAAGGTTGGGAACCCTTAGAAGGTGTTTAAGTAGGCTTGAATGAACCAAATTTATCCTATTCTATGATCTTCCTCAATAATGGAGTGCCCTTGGTATTGTGCCCCATGTTTTAGGCTTAGGATCACATTGCCTAGAGTGAACTAATGTGTACATTTGAATCCTTTGTATTGAAATATTTTTTGGAAGTGTTTAGGATGTTGTTTTGGGTCCTTCCCCTCTACATCATATTGGTATTAGAGCCAATAAAAAAAATGATTTAGTGAATTGAAGAAAAGAAAAGATGCCTCTAAGAGGAAATGTTGTTGACAGAGCAATATAAAGTTTGGCCAAAGAGATGGGAGACAAAGTTTCCCAAGAGATGAGAGAAATGAGAACAAGTCTTGATGCAAGGCTTACAATAGCTGAGATAAATTAGAGAAGAGTTGTGATCACAAGAGATTTGAGTGATTAGGAAGAAGAGATGAATGAAGACAATCTACCACAAGGAGAACCCTAGGAAGAAAAAGATGTGGAAGAGTTGAGGATGGAGAGATTGTTGAAAGTAGTTAGAGGTGAAGGTTCCAAATTGAAGATGGAATTCCTGGTGTATTCAGGTAGCCTAAACAATGAGAAAATTCTTGATTGGATTGGAGAATTAGACAAATATTTTGAATTTGAAGATGTGCCAAAGGAAAAATAAGTGAAGTTGGAAAAAAAAAATTGAAGGGCCATGCATCTCTTTGGCGGGACAATGTAAAAGAAGAGAGAAGGAAGAAATGCAAGAAAAATATCACCTCTTGGGAAAGAATGGTGGCAAAGTTGAAAGGAAAGTTTCTACTTAGTGATTATGCCACGCAATTGTATAGGAAACTACAAAATTTGAAACAAAAAGACATGGATGTAAAGAACTATAAAAAAGAATTCTACAAAATGAGTATTAGATTAGGCCATATGGAAGAGGATGTTGATAAGGTTGCAAGGTATTTGAATGGACTGAAATATAGTCTACAAGATGAACTAAGTCTCACAAGTCTTAGAATTGTAGAAGAATGCTAGCAACTAGCCATAAAGGTTGAAGAAATATTACAAAGGAGACAAGAGAAATAAAGAAGAGGTAGGGGAATGACCTTTAGAGGAAGAGGATCATTTGCTAGGAGAGGACAGTCCCAAAAACATCAAGGAAAGACGAGTAATGATCAAGAACAAACTTCTAATTCAAGGGGCAGTTTTAGGGGAAGAAGATCAAATTTTAGGGGTAGATTTGGGAGTAGAGGAGGATCACGTGGATTTACTAGAAATTTCTATAAATTTAATAAATTTCTAGGCCATCAAGTATGGAAATTTCCTGAAGAATAGTCATCTACTTCTTTTAGGAGTGAGAGGAGAAATCAAGTGGCACAAGGTGGAGATGTTGAAAGTGTAAATTCTTCACCACACATTGAAGAACCAAAAGTTGGAGAGTCTTTGCTGATGAGGATAACCTTGATCAAAGTGCCCATGGAGAAGGAACCACCCCAAACAAAATCACTCTTCAGGACCACTTGCAAATGCTAAGGTAAATGTTGTCAGGTTGTCATTGATTTTGGTAGTATTGATAACTTGGTTTTTGTTGAAATGGTAGGAAATTTAAATTTGAAAAGATTACCCAATTCCACTCCATACAAGGTCTCATGGATAAAAAAGGGCAACAAATGTCAGTGAATGAGAAAAGTTGGGTAGAATTCCAAATAGGGAGATATAAGGACAAAATCTTGTGTAACATCATTCCAATGGATGTTTGTCATATGTTGCTTGGTAGACCATGGAAATATGATAGGAAGGTAGTTCATGATGGTAGGAAAAACACATATGCCATAGAGAAGGATGGGGTCTCCTATACTCTAACATCTTTCAAAGAGGAAATCCAAGAACAACAAGTGGGATCTAGTGTGATGGTGGTAGGATAGAAAGAGTTCATCAAGACCATGGAAGAGGATAAAATGGGATTTTCAATCATAGGAAAACCTAGATATGTCGTGACAACAATTAAGATGGATGAGTTTCCTTTGGAGATCCAAGATTTTTTCAAGAAACATGCTGATATAGTGGTAGATGAGATCCCAAAATCATTGTCTCTAATTAGTGATATACGTCACCATATTGACTTCATACCAAGGGCTAGTTTTCCTAATAAAGTAGCATACAAAATGACACAATAGTAGAATGAAGAGATAAAGAAGCAGGTGCAAGAGTTGCTTGATAAAGGGATAATAAGTGAAAGTCTTAGTCCTTGCATGGTTCCCATTATCTTAGCACCCAATAAGGGAGGAGATTGGAGGATGTGCACTAATTCAAGAGCCATAAATAAGATCACAATTAGGTATAGGTTCCAAATTCCAAGGATTGATGATTTGATGGATTGTCTAAGTGGAGAAAGCTTCTTTTCCAAGATAGACCTTGAGAGTGGGTATCACCAAATCAGAATAAGGCAAGGTGATGAATGGAAGAAAACATTTAAAACAAATGAAGTGCTCTATGAATGGATTCAAATGCCTTTTGGTCTCTCCAATCCACCAAGTACTTTCATGAGACTCATGAATGAAGTGCTCAAACCTTTCATTGGTAAGTTTGTAGTGGTTTATCTTGATGACATTTTAGTTTTTAGTTCTAGTAAAGAAGAGCACTAACATCATTTGGATTTGGTATTAAGAAGGTTGAATGAAGAGAAAATAATGATTAATCTAAAAGAGTGTGATTTTCTAAAGACAGAGCTGCTATATCTTGGGTTTGTGATCACAAGGGGCACATTGAAAATGGATTCTAGCAAAGTTGAAGCAATCTTGAATTGGCCTTCACCCAAGTCAGTTGCTGAGGTAAGGATTTTTCATGGATTAGAAAGATTTTATAGGAAATTCATTAGGAAATTCAGTCATGTGCGTGTACCCATAATAGACACCATAAAGGGAGATAGGAGAAATAAGTTTGTTTGGACTGAGAAGGTTGAAAAGAGTTTTCAGTATTTGAAGAAAAGGGTAGCATAGTAGCCTATATTGGATTTATTAGATTTTAACAAAGTCTTTTCAATTGAGTGTGATTCTAGTGGATATGCTATAGGTGCAGTAATGAGTGAAGATAATAGAACCATTGCTTTGTTTGGTGAGAAATTGAATGAGGACAAAGAGAAATACTCTTCCTATGACCTAGAAATGTATGCTATGGTTCAAACCTCGAAGAAATTGAGGCATTATCTTCTTCCAAAGGAGTTCATAGTCTATACTGGTAACCACAAGCTTCACTTCCTAAACAATTAGAGAAACTCAGTCATAGGCATGTCAAGTGGGTAAAATTATTTCAAGGTTTCACTTTCACCATTAAGCATAAGAAGGAATAGTCCAATAAAGTAGTTGATGCCTTGAGTAGGATAGTCCTAATGGTGCAAAAAATTAAATTGAAAAGTGTGGGATTTTAAGCATTAAAAGGCATGTATGTTGATGATACAAATTTCAAGGAGATATATGAGTTTTGTTTGCAGCCTCGTAACAATACCAATGAAGAATGGTTAATTTTTTGATTCAAGATGATTTACTATTAAAAGGGGCACAACTTTGTGTACCTAAGTGTTGAATTAGAGAAAATTTGATAAAGGAAAAGCATTGTGGTAGTCTTGTAGGTCATTTTGGCCTTGATAAGACCTTGGAGCAGTTGAGAAGGCACTATTTTTGGCCTAAAATGCAATCTGATGTAAGGAATTATGTTGAGAAATTCACTATTTTTCAAAGGGAAAAGGGAAGTAGCACCAATTTAGGGTTTTATTAGCCTCTTCCTATCCCTCATAGGCCTTGGGAGTCAATTAGCATGGAATTTGTAATGGGGCTACCAAGAACATAAAGAGGTTTTGACTTAGTCTATGTTTTGGTTATTTGATTCTCAAAGATGGCTCATTTCATCCCTTGTAAAAGCACCAATTATGCAACATACATTGCAGGTTTATTCTTCAAAGAAGTGGTGAGAATTCATGGTTTTCCTCTCATTATTGTTTTAGAAAAAGATAGTAAGTTCATTTGGAATTTTTGGAGGGCCTTGTGGAAGAAACTTGGCACCAAACTTAGTTTCAGTTCTTCCTATCATCCCCAAAAAAATGGGTAGACTGAGGTGGTTAATAGAAGCTTGGGAAACCTCTTAAGATTCCTCTCTAAAGAACATTCTACTTAGTGGGATCTTGTCTTTCCTCAGACAGAGTTTTCCTAAAATGATTCCATGAAAAAGAGTATTGGAAAGAGTCCTTTTCAAGTATTTTATGGTTTACAACCTAGAGGGGTATTTGATTTGAGGGATATAAGTGGAATGGAAAGACCAAGTGGTGGAGGAGAAATTTTTTCTATTGCATTGTAGGAGATCCATCAACAAGTTAGGGAACAACTTCAAAGTAGTATTGACAAGTATAAATAAAGGGATGATATGAAGAGGAGAGAAGTTGATTTCAAAGTTGTTAGAGGTGTGGGGTCATCATGGTATTTTTTTAGAGGTATGCATGATTTTTAAAAACCATATGACAAGCATTCCTTATTTGAAATCATCATCTTGACTATACCTAGTGGCAACAATCCTACTTTGTATGTTTTGGTGTGTTAAACCCTTGATTGGGGTTATGGAAGGTTGGTAACCCTTAGAAGGTGTTGTAGCAAGCTTGAATGAACCAAATTTCCTCTATTCCATGATTCCCTAAATAATGGAGTGCCCTTGGTATGCTGCCCCATGTTTTAGTCTTAGGATCACATTGCCTAGAGTGAACTAATGTGCACATTTGAATCTTTTTTTGTTGAAATATTGTTTGGAAGTGTTTAGGATGTTTTTTTGAGTCCTTCCCCTCTACATCATTTGAATTCACTCAAAAAATTGATCATATCATCCATTTGTGGAAACAAAAATCAATATTTGATGGTGATCTTATTTATGGATCTAGAGTCCATACACATCCACCATTCTCCATCCTTATTTGGTGCCAATGCTGCTAAAAAAATACATGGACTCAAAATCTCTCTAATCAAACCCTTATCCAATGATTCTTGCACTTTCCTATTGATCTACTCATTCTCCATGGGTGTCATTCTATATGGTGCTTTGTTGGGAAAATTTGGACTAGGGTTAAAATCCATACAATGACTTATATCTCATATTGGTGACAATCCATTGGGAAGCTCCTCCATCAATATATATGCATATTCGTCTATAATTTTTTGAATTTATTTTGGAAACTCTTCACTTTTCTCTTTGGCCTTGACTACTGCAAACTTTGGCATAATTTCAATACATGTCTTCACTTTCTTCAACTCCTTTATGAATTGTTTATTTTGGTAACCAAACACACCTTTTGTTTTTCTTCACTATCTTCTTCCCCATCCTTCAAAGGGTTCTAAACATACTATTTCCAACTCTTCTTTATGATATATGTCTTCAATTTTCCATCATGAAAAACTTGTCTATCATATTTCCATGGTCTTCCCAAAAGAATATGGCACACATTAATTGGAATTACATCACACATTTTTTCATCTTTATAATTACCAACTTGAAAACTCACCAAACATTATTCATTCACCAACAAATGATGTTCCTTTTGCAACCAAAAGTCAGTATGGGATGGAATATTTGATTCTCTTCAATTTAAATTTTTTCACCATTTTTTTGGAGATTATGTTATCAGTGCTACCACTGTCCAAAATGACTTTGCAAAACTTTCCACTCACCTTGCACTATGTTCTAAATATATTTCTTCTTTGGGTTGGTTTCAACTTCTCCTTTTGTGAATTCAAAAAAATTCTTCATAACATCAATGATTCCCCATCCTTAGGTTCCTCTGCCTACCTTAGCGAAGTCACTACGTCATTTCAACTTGTTCTACATGCACTCTTGCTTCTTTTCCCTTTCCTCCATCATGCTATATTTTTAGACATTCAAATTACTAATGTTCTATTTCCCCATATTGGAAACATGTACCACCTCTACCTCTTCCAAATGACCCTCTTCCACAAGAGCAATCTCCTCTTCCTCTTGATAAGTATCTTCTTCCTTTGTTATATTGTACACTTGCATGGGATGTGCTTGCTTCTTCTCTACAGTTTTGATATCCTCTACCACTGTTGGATTGTTGTCTTTCCTGTGAAAAATTGCCTCTACCTTGGGAGTTGTTTTGTTGCTATCTTTCTATCTTTTCTTCCCCCTTCAATGCATATTGGTATGCTTCTTCCATGTTGATTATTTTTATCATACTAATCTCATCTTGAATGGAATTGTGCAGCCCATTCACATACCTTGATACTTTCTCCACACCATCTTCTACATGTCTAGCTCAAATGTTCAACATGTAACATTCTTTGGTACACTCTTGTACATTCTTCTCCCTTTGTTTCAAATTTTAAATTATTTTGAATAGGTTAATTTGATAATTTGAAATCAAGATCTTTTCCTTCAAATTTTGAAAAAGACGGTAAAAATTTATTTAATCAATAAAAAGAATACAAAAGAATTACCACAAGTCCAAAATAGGTATCTAAAGGCAGAAGCCAAAATCCCCAAGTACAAACACTCATCCATAGAGTAAACAAACCCCCATTGAACCAACCAAAAGAAAATTACTTAGCTATGTCTTTGAAACAAAGAAAAAGGTGGTCTTAGGTAAAAAATGCATAGAACCTAGGACCACCTTTCTTTTTCTAGGCTTTCATTGGGATGCAAATAAACAAGGTGATTAGATTGACTTTCAACCATGAAGGTGAGCTAATCAAACCTAGATCTACATATTTTTGAGTCATGGAATGGATTGGAATTGATTTTTCTTGATTAACCTAATTAGACTATATCCCTTAATACAAAAAATACAAGCTTCTGACAATTGACAAACTGTAATAGGGATTTGAAGGAAGCTTCGGGAAGGACAGATTTTTGTGTACCTATCCTGAAAGTTTGATGTTGGTCTACATATGAGGAAAAAGGTTCCCAAAGGTGTCTATTTCCTTGTAGGAGTCCTTATGTTCTATTTTTGTAGTCCTCTAATGTCAGATTTGAGACTCCTATTTCGACTTGCAAACATGTTGAATCAATGTCCGATAATTTTGTAGGTGAGTTTCTATGAGTTGACAAGATGTAGGGCTTTGATTACAATAATGAATAAATGATCTTTAAAATTATTTCAATCCTCTCCAAACCTAAAACCTACACATTCAAAGAGAGGTAAATGGTTGTGCCATTTATGGGATTTCCTTAGTCAAACCTCGTGTTAGTGTTTCCACTTCCACAATGACAATGCCAATGATGAAATAATAATGATAGGAAGGAATGATGAATCAACAAAGTGCTATAACTCACCACCCTTCAATGAATTCCTTGAAGGATTGAAGTTATTAACATCAACTCAAGGTTTTGGATCTTGTTTTCTTGATTGCTTGAATTGCTTGGAGTCCTACAAAAAGGGTTAGACTTCGCAAACAATGATAACTTAACCATACATAAACTCATATAAGATTTGAAATTATGATTGGATCTTGAATTGTTGTAACAAATCACTAAAATGCTGCTCTTGACTTGATATTGACAACAATTCTCTCTCTTAATGTTCACCTCTTTCTTTTTATATTTCAAATGATGTAATAACTAGGTATCTATATGAAATCATGCTAATTTCACAAAAAATTGATCCTGATAGTTGACATTAGAAACTTGAATTTAAAATGTTAAAATGTCGACACTGTCATATTCAAATTTTGATCCTAGAAAAATTGGAGGATAGAGCCACCCAAGGATGTCTTAGTCTCACCCTATTTTTAGGGATTTAGATGTCATGGGTAAAACATTAGATAAATGCATTTGTTCTATGCTTGCAATTTATCAAAAAATGATAAAAATAGGATTCAAAATATATTATTTAGGAAATTAGGGGGTCAATTAGGTTCAATAATTTAGGGGGAGAAAAAAATAATGCAAAATTATCAAGGGTGACAATTTTCAATACTACATTTAGCCCCCACTTTAGTGAGAGTATAATTTACACTTAGACTCACTCTAAAGTAGAAAATCTATGTCAAGAGAGGCCTGATTGCCCAAATGTTGAAGAGATAGGATGACTAAGGATCAAGAGGGAGTGAACAAGCTCCCAGGATGGACAAGATCTCATGGAAAACAAACATAAGCACAAAGGAACACACACATTTATGAAATGTAACAAGATAACATACACAAATATACATATCATAAAACATGAAGAATACACATGAAAACACATAACATATAGATGACAAATATTTTTTACACAAACATGATGTGAACACAATGGAAACATGAAGAAAACACACAAAAGACACCCATAAAATAATTTAGTTTATTACTAAAAGGATTTGAGTTAGCAAGGTAAAGATAGCTCCATCTTAAATTGTCTCAAATACCAAACGTCACCCATCGAATAAAGGAGTGCCCTCATAAGGACTAGTAAGTTGCGTTATGCCACATCACTCATGAGCCACATGGATCTACTGGCTAGCAAGTTGTGTTATGCTAGGTGTCCATGTAATATGATGGGTTCCACAAGGCTAGCAAGTTGTGTTATGCTAAACACTTATGAAACACATATCTCTAATGGAAAGAAAATTGTGTTATGCTTGGTGGCCATGTTATGGAATTCATGAATCACACAATAGAAAATTCTAATATTTTCAAGGTGAATCACAAACTAGAGGCAACACAAGGTCTAGTGAAGTTCAATATTCATTAGGTGAGCCCCCAAGACACAGTAGCAAAATGAGAGTCACTAGGTCTAGTGAAGTCTTCTATTCACTAGGTATGCACCCATTGACAACCATACCAAGAGTTATACTCCCTAATAAATTTGATAAGGTGCTACAAAAATGATCAATATTCTATGCCAATGCAAGACTAAGTTCAACATGTGTGAAAAAAGTGAAGGAAAAAATAGTAATGTCAATGCACCACTAAATTCAACACGTATAAAAAAAGTGAAGAAAAATGTGAAACTCACCTAAGAAGGTGCACAAAATCACCTAAGGAGGCACACAAATGATGAAAATATAAGGTCAAAACCTCAAGGGGTGTTATACCAACACCACTGAAAAAGGTGATTTACAAAAACAACAAAGGGACTTTGCATAATATATGAAAGGTTACATCTTAGGGAATATCACACATGCCATCACCACCAAGAGAGGACTAGTCATGGAATAGAAGAATTCACACCTTAGGGAATACTAGCCATAACACCACCACCAAGGAGAATATCATATGGCAAGAGATGTCACACTAGATTATGGGATATCAATCCCAATATCACCACAAAGGAGACACAACATACTTTGAGAAGGCCACACTTTCATTGAGAAGGCCACACTTCCTAGGAGGCATATACTATCATCACTAAAAAGGGACCATTTCACATGCAAATTATAAATGGGAGATTATATTCCCCCCTTGAAAATGTTAGTGTACTTTCTACACTAATGTTTTAAGGAGAAATAAAGGGATCCCTTTCTAGAAGGAACACACCTAACACAAGGCCACCTAACTCCTTGCCCCCAAAATGTAGGGCAACATATGAGGCCAAAATGGATGATGATATGCTGTTCCTTGCGAGTTGAAACATGATTGCATAAAGCCTATTTTATACCCCCATGCATGGTAGTGAGTATGTTATGATACTACAACTACCACATGGAAAGGAGCAAAGAAAATGAATGTTAATCTATCATAAATTCAATTTCATCCCCATAAGGATCAAATTATTTCAATTTATTCTTTAAAGCACTATATTCATTAGTAGTATGCCCAAATATTTTATGATATACACAATAAGATTTATTTTTATTCTTTTATTTATTATCTTTTTGTTCATGCACTGGTGGTAGTGTAATTAATCCCAAGTTTAATAGTGCAGCTAGACTACTCTTAGTCTTTGATAAAGGATGCAGAGAGGGTAACACATCTTTCTTAATATGACCATGGACTTTGTACTTCTTGGTTGGTGGAAAAATGTTTGATGTAAAGGTGGAGGACCTTGGTAACCTATTCCTTTTATATCTTCAAATGGTGTTTGTTCCAAAAGGGAGTGGACCTCATGTTCATTCCTTATGCTGCATCCTTGTTTTTTCAATATCTTAAATCCTTGTCCATAACTTTGCTCCAAGTTAATGAGTATGTTTGTAACTTTATGCTCATATGATAGGAGATTGGGTGATGCTCTTTCCTTATTATTTTTATTAATACGTGTTTCTATGTGCATTGGTTGGGGTATGAATTGCAAGTCACTTTTCTTATGCAATGTGGAAAACCTTTCAAGTGGTGGCATGATAGGTGGTGCTAGTTGTTGGTATGGGTGATTAGGAAATTCAATGGAAGGATAAAATGTTGTATTATTCTCAAGGTTGCACAAATAATTATGTATGAATTTATTAATGCTCTCCTCATATTGTCTACAGATATCTACATTATGAGGAAATGCATTGGGAGGTGAAGGATCATAAATATTCTCATTGAAATTAGGGTCATCACCAAACACACAACTTGAAACATATTACCAAAATATTTAGCCATCATGATGATTCTTTTACTAAAGTTTAGATTGTTATGCAATAGGTGAATGGAAATTAAACAACAGATCTAGATATAGGATCTTGAGAAAACTTTGTCACATTAATTTTGAGCCAAAAATAGTAAGAGGAAAAAGTCACCCAAGGGCGTCTGTACACAGGTAGGGTTTCAGGAAATTTGAAAGTTGATTGTGTGTGATATTGCTTAAGGTTTCTAGTTTTGTTTGAAAATAGGTTTGAAAGTGAATAGTTTTCCAAAATTTACTCAATTTAAGTCAATGTAAATGTATAATAATATTAGAATAATAAGTGATGGTTTCAAATGAATTTTTTTGATCTAAAATATAACAATTAATTGATTCTAAGATGCCAAATTATGAAAATGATGATTTTGATACAATTTCAAATCAAAATAATGCATTTTTTAAAACTTTTTTGAACTATATGAAGGATGCCTTAAATGAATGCAATTAAGAATTCCAAATCAGAGATCTACAAGTAGAAACAGATCAAAGACATAGAGATAGAGACCTAGGTAAAATTTTATTGATCCAAGTGTAGCAAGAAAGAGGCACCCAAGGACGTATATGTCCTTGATAGGCTTTCTAAAATTTGAAAATTTGAATGTTTGTTAGATTGTCTAAGGGTTATGTTTCTGTGTATAAATAGATTTGCAATTGAGTATTTTCCTAGAATTTTCTCAATTTAAGATAATGTAATTCAAATGCAAATGTGTAATAATTTTTTTTTAAAAAATGACAATTGTGAATGCAATTTTGAATATATATCTGACCTAAATGATTGAAAACTTAATCCTATTACAACCTATGATGCAGTATGATATGATTTTTTTTGAATTTTTGTGTTTTTTATGATATAAAAGATGAAACCCTAAGTGAACAATGCAAAACAATGTAATGTAAAAATTAGATCTAAGGTAGATTTTCAGAAGGTATATGATGTTAATAGGTTAGGTTCACCAAAATGAAACAAAGAAAAATGTGGCCTTAAGTCTAATATGCATAGAATCTAGGATCACTTTCCTTTTTCTAGGGTTTCATTGGGATGAAAATAAACAATGTGATTAGATTGAATTACCATGAAGGTGATCCAATCCGATCTGGATCTGCATCTTTTTTAGTCTTGGAATGAATTGGAATTAATTTGACTTGATTAACCTAATTAGACTATGTACCTTAATACGAAAAAAGCAATATTTTGACAATTGATAGATTGTAATAGGGATTTACAAGTAGATTTGGGAAGGGTAGAGTGTTATGTACCTGTCTTAATTTTTTTGGTGATGATCTAAATATGAGGACAAAGGTACCTAGAGGCATCTATGTCCTTGTAGAAGTACATCTGTTTTATTTTTGCAATCCTCTGATGTCAGATCTGAGACTCTCATTTCTACTTACAAACTTGTTGGACCATTTTTAGATAATTTTGTAGGAGAGTTTTCATGAGATGACAAGGTGTATGAATTTTATTGCAATAATGAATAAATGATCTTCAAGGTTCCTTCAGTCATCTCCAAACCTGAAACCTGCACATTCAAAGAGAGGGAAAGGGTTGTGGCATTTAGGGGCTTGCCTTAGTCAAACCCCATGATAGTGTTTCCACTTCCATAATTGTAATGTTAATGATGAAATGATAATTTATAGGAAGGAATGATGAATCAAAAAAGTGCTGCAACTCACCACCCTTCAATGGCTTCCTTGAAGGATTGAAGTCATGCACATCACCTCAAGGTCTTGGATCTTGTTTGCTCGATTGCTAAAATTTCTTGGAGACCAACAAGGTTTAGCCTTCATAAACAATGATAACTTAAACATACATGAACTCATAATATATGACATGATGCTTGGATCTTGAATTGCTACAATAAATCACTGAAATGCTACTTTTGACTTGCTCTCGACAATAATTCTTGCTCTTAATATTCACCTCTTTCTTGTTAGATTTAAAATGATGAAATAACTAGGTATTTATATGCAATTATGCTAATTCACCCAAAATTAGATCTTGATAGCCAACATTGGAAACTTGAATTTCAAATGTTAAAATGTTGACATAAACATTCAAATTTTAAGCCTGAAAAAATAGGGGGATATAGTTGCCTAAGGGTGTCTTAGTCTCGGCCCTATTTTCTAAGGATTTAGGTGTCAAGGGAAAAACATTAAATAAATGAATTTGTTCTATGCTTTCAATTTGTTGAAAAATGGTAAAAGTATTCCTCAAAATTCATTATTTAGGAAATTAGGGGGTCAATTAGGCTCAATAATTTAAGGGGAGAAAAACATAGTGTGAAATTGTCAAGGTGACAATTTTTAATGCTACAACCTTCAATAATCAACCTGTCCAAATATTGAGAGTACTCTCAGGATAAATACTCCCATTCACCAACATTCTTAGATGCACATCTACCCAAACAATCAACCACCCTATTCCATTCTCGTGGGATATGAATAAATGAGGAAAATTCTAACATGGAGCTCAACCTAAGTATCTTCTTAATAATCGAGGCTAGATGCCAATTGACTACATCCAAATTCTTGTTCAAAAAATTATTTAGAATTAATCTTACTCCATCCAAGAGCACAAGCTCTTTTGACAACATCAAGAATATCTAGACCTTTCATGAAGTTATTGGTGTGCTTCCCCTTATAAGTGGAGAAGAAGAAAATGACATTACCTGTGTTATCTCTTCTAGCTCCACCAATCCCATCATGCCAAATATTTCATCTAGAAGAACCATTAGTATTAATATTCAAAAACTCCAGTTGGATGAGGAGACTATTGACCAAGTCCCTCTGGGTTTCTTTGTGGAAAAATGACATCTCTTATTATAGGAGGATCTTGGATCAATACCTTGTAAAACCAACCTCTTCACAATTTATTCATCCCCTTTCTCCAAAGGAAGGGGCACTTCACATTTAGACTTTACTATCTCTTGAATCATGCCAATTCTTTGCCACAACTATTTAACCATCAACTTCCTTCCTTGAAAGATTCTATGATTCCTTTCAAGCCAAATATGCCAAAGAATAAGGGAGCGGCCTATGTTCCACACTATCTAAAGGAAGGGAGGCTATGTTGGAGTCCTCCCAAAAATTCTCTAAAAATCAACCAGAGAAGAAGTATGGAAACAATCCCACCTCCAAATTCCCCACCATAAATACCAGATATCCCTAGAAAAGAGCATTTTAAAAAATAAATGGGAAGAGTCTTCTTCACTATTACCACAAATGGCACATATAGAAGGACCCTAAAAGCCACATTTCTAAAGGTTATCATAAGCGAGACATATATTTTAAGCTACCATCCAAACAAAACAATTAAAATTAGGCCAAGAGTATTTATTCCATACATTCTTCCACTATATGACTTCCATCCCCACATATTTCTCGAGGTTCAACTCCTAATATCGAGAAGGCATCGAATAAAATCCCTTGGGATCTATACTCTAGGCCAAGATATCCTTATCCTTAAGAAAATTATGGAATCTACTATCTAAAATATTTCTTAACTTTGTGTTGTCCTCATCAAATCCACAAACTGTCCATTCAATAAGATTCTTCCATCTAGAGACTTCCACAAGCCCCAAGTTCTGAGTAAATTTGAAATCTACAACGTTAGTCCAACCAACCTCTATGAAAATGAGATAAAGGTCATGCATATGAGGGTACATGGAAATAATTGGGTCAAAACCATCCCAAGAATCAAACTAAAACAAATATTTAGAGCCCTTATTACAAATCTAGAACAAACCTTTCTTAATAAAATTGTCTCCCTTTTTTAGAGTATTCCAAATGATAGATCCTTTTCTTAATAGATAGACACAAGGAACCTCTTATTTCACCAACCCTATAAAATACTTGGTGGAAAGGATCCTAGTACACACATGGTCCTAGTTATTGAACCATTTCCAATAAAGTTTAGCAACCAAATCCTGACCAGTGAAGCTATCTTGTCTCAGCCCAAGGCCCCCTTCCTATTTCGGTCTATAAATAGTCTCCCATTTTACCATACACTACTTTGAAGAATCCAAACTACCAACCCATGATAATTTTCTTGCAAGAGCATTGAAGTGCTTAATAAATCTAGGAGGAGCCAGCTGGAGCATACACTTGTAGTTAGGAAGAACCTAAATCTTAGACTTCAAGAATAAAACTCTCCCAACAAAAGACAACCACCTATGAGTCTAGTGATTTACTCATGCCAAAAGCTTATCTAGAATACTTTTCCAAGTTCCCCTATGATGGATTCCAATTGAGAGGGGAACAAAAAGTTAGACATAGGAAGATTTCCAATATGGAATCTAAGCATATGAACAATCTACTACTGAATGAGCATAGGTGTATTAAAAAAATATGGAAGATTTACCTTCATTAATCTGTTGTCCTAAAGCTATAAAAATATATATCCATCATTCGATGGAATTTAGTAGCTTCCCTAATTTTTGCCACACCCATCAAAGTAGTGTCATCAATGAACTATAAGTGAGTCTATGGAGGAAAACCATTCCCCCATCTCCATCCTTAGATGAGGCCTTGATTAACATGGCTCTTAATGACTCTCCTCAAAACCTTCTGCAAGAGGATGGAAAAATATGGCGAGAAAGGATCTCCCTTCTAGAGGCCTCTAGAAGCACTAAAAAAGTAGGATGGCTCACCATTGACAATCATAGAGAAGGAAGTGGAAGTAACACAACTAATCACCCACTTAACCCATTCATCAACAAAACTAAATGCACAAAGCACTTTTTGGAGAAAATACCATTTGAACTTGTCATAGGCTTTTGTCATGTCAAGTTTAATAGACATATCTTTCTCCTTGGAATTTGACATGGAGTGTATAGTCTTAGTGACAATGACCACTCCATCCAAAATTTTCTTGTTAGCCACATAGCCTCCATGCTATTCAAGTATCAGTTTGCTGATCCATAGTTTGAGCCTCTCACAATTAACTTAGATAGGATCTTATAAACCACATTAAAAAGAGCTACGGGCTTGAACAAGTTCAAAATATTAGCGCCTTCACACTTGGGAATAATAGCAAGGAACGTAGAATTCATGGCTCTCAACATCTATTTGTTTATTTGGGATTCATGCACTACTTTAAGATCACATTTTAAAAATTATAAATTCCTAGAAAAATTCTATTGGAAACCCATTAGGACCTGGAGCTTTCCCTTTCTTTATCTAGAAAACAAATTCATCCAATTCATCAATGGAGATAGGTCTTGTAAAACACTCATCCATTTTTCATGTCACAAGATGAGGAATACAAGCTAGAATATGAGTCTTTTTCTTCAATTGCATAAGGCGAGTCTTTCATGAACAAAGGAACAAAATAATGCATAGTTTCCTTGGATGTCTCCCTAAGGGAACCCATATGATCTCTTCTAGAAGACACAAGAGAAGAAATTGATTTCCTATGCTTTCGATCCTTGAAAAAATTAAAAAAGAAGGTTTTATTTATGTCACCTTCCTAAAGTCATTCTATCTAGGCATTCTCCTTCCAACAGACCTCTTTCTACAATTTCCATTCCTACAAATCCTTCAAGGCCATTGATTCCTCCTTTAGGGATTCTTTAGAAAGGAAAAAATCTCTAAACTCATGGGTAAAAACATTCAAACATGCCTAGGCAACTAACTTAGCATGATAAATATTACGAAAACATTGCCTTTTCAACTTTTTGAGTTGTTGCTTTACAAACTATAATTGATTAACAAAAGAATACATCATTGTGCCATATGTTGGTCTACCTTGGCTCGACCACTCATACATTAGATCTTGAAGCTAGGGATCCTACAACCATATAAGCTGAAACTGAAATGAAGGGTTCTTAGGAACACTTACTGATCAAACATAAAGTTTAATTGGCCAATGATAATAACCCCCCAATCCAAAATATTAGAGCTAGTTGTCCAATAGCTACCTATCCAAAAGAATGAAACCAAAAACTTGTGAAGCCTCTCAGAGATTGAGTCCTTACCACACCTCCTATTATTCCAAGTGTGCATACCATTACTAGGCTTTATGTCCACAATATTTAAGTAGGATATATTATCTTTGAAAAGATTAGAAAAAGGCTCTAAATTTTGTAGACCACCCCTCTTTTCTTCCAAATGGACGATAGAATTAAAACCCCCAACTAAGATCCATTGGTATAAAGGAATTATATACCATATATACCAAATATAAGACCTAAGGTGAACCTTACCAAGAATTTCAGTTGTGGCATATGCATTAGATAATAAAATAGTTTATCTAGATTCAAAACTACAAGTGGCCATAGAAATAGAAAAAATGTTGGTGATCCACCAAAGGGGGGAAATACTTAGTGGGTTCCATAAGCATGCAAGTCCCACAATGTTACATTGAGCACTAATACACTGGCATTGAATTCTCCACCAAAGTTTAGAAGCCAGGTTACACATATTCTACATAGATTGCTTAGTCTCCTAAATAAATATAATGTCTGATGAATGGGATTTCACCAAGTCATGATTTTTTTTTTTTAGGGTCATTGTTAAAGCTCCTTACATACCAATAGAGAACAATCATTTCTGAGAGTTGGAAAAGTGGGAATCAATAGTTCTAATTGACCCTGACTCCACATATGTCTCTCCCATTACTTATATTTTTTCTAGATCCTTCTTTTTCCTAACCTTAAGTGATTTCTATGAAGTCCCCTTCTTAAGATTATTTTGCTGGAGCCCAAGGATGGAAGAAGTTTTGTTTCCTTTCCTAAAATTTGGTTCTTCCTATCCCAATGGAGGTGCATTCACAACTAAGACCAAATCATCATTCCTTGCAATACTTTTAGTTTCTATTGGTACATTGAAAGTCACAAGGAAAAGATCTGTAGCCATTTGAACATTTATTATGCCACCCTTTTGAAGATCTTGATTCTCTACAATGCTGAATAATTCTTGATCCACCTTCAAAATACCTATCTCAAGATTCAACATAATAGGATTTACCTCTTGTTGGCCTCAGTCATCCAACACATCAAAGCAGTTGAAGATACCATCTTATTATCTATCCTTGATAGTTATTTTATATCCTCTACACATGTTGCAAGTATTAACTAGAATAAATGCATCCCTATTTGTTGCTTGCCCCAACATAGGGGCCTTTCCTTTATCCAACTTAGGAGGTTGTCGAGAGACCTGATTAAGAGAAAACTCTAAAGAATGGACTCAAGGGAATGTTTTTTGAAGGTAACCATATTCATGAAAAATCTGACACCTAAAAGGGAGTGTTTCATAGTTGAATTTTTCTATGCATAATGTGGAGCCAGGGTGAATCTCTAAATAATTTGGTAGAGGATTATTTAAATAAATTTTAATATATATATGAGCATAAGATATTACCTATTTATCCAGTGTTTGTTGAGAGGGCCCCACTAATTTTCAAAGCAACAAATAAATTGAATGAAGAATATCATTCTACTAAAATTCTAATGGGAACTGGGGAAGATGCACAAAAACTGGAATATGAGATGGAAACTCCTCTGAAGGGTTAAAGAGAAAATGCCATGTGGCTTGAAAAATAGGCCCACTTGATTATAAAAATAGGATCCACATTTAAAGGCCCTTTTGTAATCAACCACACAATTAAACGCTACCAAAAAGTAGTTGTTAGCCACCAACATGATATCTATTTCACCCTCGGGGTTGAATGTGTGTCAAGCCCACAATTCCAAAAAGGGAAGATAAAATTGAATCGCCATAAAGTTGCACTAATGCATGATTTGTAAAATAATTGATGTCCTCTTTGATTGAGGCTAGTTGAATCACCAAGAGTGGATGATCTTTGCACTGTTCCAAGCACCATTAACTCTTGAGATTTGGGGACCCACATTTTGTGATTGACTCTCCCCACCAGAGGATTTATTGAATTTTTTTAAAGTGCTTGCATGCATGGAAGAAGATGGGTCATTGCCAATCAAAACCTCCCAAAAATACAATTTTTTTTCATAGTAGCACCACCATTCGATGCCATAGTGGACAAAAGAAGAACAAGCCTTCCTAAAAGGCCTACTCAAATAATTGAAAAGCTAAAAAACACCCCAAAAAAGGAAAAAAAAGCCAAAACTGAGCCCTCAAAGGCCAGGTAGCACCCTTGCACTACCTAAGACATAAAAAATCCCCCCAAATGACCACACCCAAACTCAACAACCACAAAAAATAGCAAAGAAATCCTAAAAAGGTTGTTGCTAGGGATTTAAGGCCCTAGCATGAGCCATGCAGATCGAGCATCTCCTTTATCATCGCTCCCATTTGTAGCCGCTTCTACTTTCCATCCTCCACCAAGAATTTTTCCTTCAACTTCATCACCATCCTCTCCCAATATTTAATTTTATCTTTGCCTCTTCACTTCCTTTAAGTTTACACATGATTAGGAAAGCAAGCCACTTTAGTTTTAGATACACAAACTTCACTCGTTTTGGGTCTTCAACCAATTCATAATCAAATTATTTCTCCATCTCTAAAATGTAATCAATCAAGCCTTCAGGATTCAAATTCCCCTTGTAAATGGGAGGATCCAATTGAGGTTTTGTACTGAGCTTAGCCATTTCCCTCAAAAATATTCTTTCTACCACATTCTCTCCTTCATATTATAAATAAAGTTTAGGTACGATAACTTCATCATCATCATCATCATTGATATCCTCAGTCATAACTCCTCTTTTTTGTTCCATTTCCATTGCATCCAACCTAGTTGTGATGCCTCTCAACATCTCCATGACTGCCTAGTCATTTCATGGTCCTCTTCATGCATGTCCTCTTTGTGCCATGTCATTTACCCTCTAAAGTTGCAAGTCTTCCTCTCCTTAAATCTACCACAACACCACCTCTCAAGGTCTTCTCAAACACTAACAAAATTTGGCTCTGGTACCAAATAATATAGATCAAAATTCAATGGTCTTTTAAAACAATTAAATTATGTAGCTTAAACAATCTTCACATTCATTTTCTCATTTATCCAATTAACACATTTGAATGGAAACTCAATCTTGAGGTAATTCAATGTGATTTGTTATTGCTCCTACTTTTTATAGGAAAGTACACATTTACCATATACAACTCTTCAATTTTTTTATTCTTTCATCTCTTTTTTCAAGCACCCATTCTACACTTTATTTCTTTGTATGCCAAATTTTCATGTTTCATGTCCTCCATTGTAACAGTGCATCTTTGCAAACTCAACTTTTATTCAGTTTATACCTTCCTTAGGTGTACATTCTATATAATCTCTAATTTTCATATATTAAATTCATTTTGGTCTTTGGTTCTTTGCATTCATTGACTCATTTCCCTAGCCGTGACTTGTATATGTATATTCTAAATACATTTGATTTGTTTATCTACTTTGCTTATCCCTCTTCTCTCCTTAGAATTGTGCCTCTTTTCGTTGTCTTTAAAAACTTCAAACTCCTCTCCTTGGTATGGAATATTGAATTTTTATTCTCTTTAAACCATACCACTTCGTGACCTCTTCTTTTGTATATATATATATATATTAAATAATATATGAAAATCCCATCCTTCCCATATGCAACTTGGCCTTTTGACTTCAAGATATATTTGTCTTTCACTACACAATGCCTCTTCAATTTCCAAAGGTGCAACCCCACTAAATTTTCTAAGCTAGAAATAACATTTATTTTATTTATTATTGGTGATACAATAACCAATGACTTAATTGTTTAATCGAAATAAAATTACAATGAACATCAAGGAGAGATTATGCCCAAAAAAAATAGTCCAATAATTGTTGATTTTAAATTACAACAAATGATTGAAATGAAAATAGAAATTAAAATAAGACATTTTGTCAAATAAAAATGACAATAATGGACCTCTTCACTTTAGCTCCCAAACCACATATCCTAAATTAATTTTCCAAATTGAAATGAAAACCAAATCACAACAACGAATCAAATTGAAACATTTTTTGGTTAATGCAGACCACCATACACCCACGATGCTCCTACATTAACATGCTAGTTTTTGGTTTTTATCTAATGTAGATGTGATGAAAACTTAAAGAAATTGTGAGAATACCCCCAAAAATGAGTGACCTCTAGAACCACCTTGAGTTTCACATAGGCCAATTAAGGCTCTCAAATCATCCATTTTTTTAATGTGCCCAAGTTAATAGTCAATATTAGGGTTTTTAGTGTTGCTAAGTATAATGGCACAATAATATTTAGGCCAAAATATCCTAAAATTCACATGACCAACAATATTCAATGAAAAAGTACATGCAAAAGGTAGATAAAGATTAGCTTCCTAAACTCCACATATTGTTAAATAAAAGTCAAATTTTGAAGTTATCCTAGCTCCTCCAAACAAAATAGTGAAGACTATATCATTTCACTAATCACTTAAAATTAGCCCATTATGAGAACCTAAAAAATAAGATCTCTCATGATCTTATTTTTTTTGCATAATTGCTATATTTCTCTAGATCATTAAAGATGCAAGATAATATAATATTTTTTGAGAAAAATGCATGCACATTTATTTTCCCCTAAATTTGTTAAAAAATAGGAAAGATACACTAGGTTAGGGTATCATGGCTCTCATAGGATGTTAAATTTTTTAATAAGAAAAGAAAATGACCATAACCAAATGCCATAGTGATAGCCACAACACTACTTAAGACCAAATTATAAGATGAACAATGCTATTTCTCATTAATCAAGAAAGTAAAATACAATGCAAGAGATTGAGAGATAGAAAAAATAAAGCTTAGTGACTGCATTTATAGGAAGTTCAAAGGGGGACGAAGTTGAATAAATAAATAGAAACTACTCACTGCTTTCACTGCTATAAGCCAAAATGAGCCTACTTAATTAATCTAAACTAGGTGTAGAAAATATCCTAATAAATAAATTAAAAGATATAACAAATTACACTAAGATACATGATGTTGATCATGCCCATAGTATTTAAATTAATTCTTCTCTAGTTTTATTATCATGTTGATTTGGATTTGATGAGTCCTCTCAATGAACTTTGTTATTTTTGTGACCCCTGAATTCAATCCTAATTGTGTATCATATTGTTCAAGTGCACCATCAAGTGGGTTGACTTGCATATACCCTAAACACACTTTAAAAGGTGACAACCATGTAGATTTATTAATTATTTTTTTGTATCAGTGTTGTATGTAATTTAAAGACTCATCCTAGGATTTTGAAAACTTGTTGTAGACTCCAATGAGTTTTACTAGGTTCCTATTTACAACGTTTGCTTGATCATGTTTCTAGATGAAAAGAAGTTTCCTTTAGGATCCTTGTGTCCATTTTATCCCAAAATTGGATCAAATATCACCAAAAAAATGACCTAGAAAACCAATAATGTAGCCTTACATTAGCAAAAAAAAATCTAAGATCTCCTTTTTAGTAATTATTTTCTTGCTTGGGGTTATAATATGTTGGTGTGAATATGGTGTTTTACCTAACTAGTTCACTAGTAGGTCCTATTCACATATTAAGTTTAGTTAGGTCCTAGGGACTCTTTCTAGAAGTCTTAGGTGTCATATGATCTTATTTTATCTTATCATGCCATTTAATTCTAGCATCCTAGGTTATTTAATAATTGTTTAGGTAGTTATCTCATTGTGCAAGATTAAGACACATGTCATGATCTTGTCTAATCCTATCTTACAACCATGTCCTTATAGGAAAGAAATCTCATGTACATACATAATCAAGCAAGCTATTATTTCTATTTCTCTCGTGTGGAATCTATTTTGGTTTGGAAACTGATCTTGGGGTGTTGGGAGTTCACATTCAAAATCCTACATGGCATTAGAGCTCTAGTGTTGTAGACTCCTAGGATTTGGGGGAAATGTTTTGGCTTGAATAATTTTTTGGGTGTATTTTGCGGTTTCAAGGACCTCATAGTTGAATCTAGGACACTAGAGAAAGTAAGGATTGGATTTTGTTTCATCAAAATTTGACATATAGGGCTAGATATACAAGGGTTTCAAGTAGGGTGAAGGTTGCCAGATCCAGAAGGTAACTAAATTTTTAGAGCATTTTGGGCCAAAATAGACCTTGCCATTATATTTGAAAGGTTTGAAAGCCTAAATATTGTCTACCACATCATCAAAATTAGACACTTTGTATCAAGGGTATCAATTTTTTTTTTTATCCATTACCATTTCTATATGGTCATACGAATTCATAATTAGTTGTATCATACAATGTTGATCGGTTTGAAATTAGGTGAATATTCATGCAACATCTTCTATGGTATATTTTGTATTGTAATACTTGGTCTATGTCTGTAGTACTTTTACTAGTGTAGTTTTGTTAGTTTTTTATATTTTCATAGGTTTTATTAAATTAAAAATCATTGTCAAGTTGGTT
Source organism: Sequoia sempervirens (assembly GCA_007258455.2). Taxonomy (NCBI): domain Eukaryota; kingdom Viridiplantae; phylum Streptophyta; class Pinopsida; order Cupressales; family Cupressaceae; genus Sequoia; species Sequoia sempervirens. Next base: position 329,873,613 of record VDFB02000008.1, read on the forward strand.
ATTTCCTTCTATTTTTTGAAGCTCCTAGTCAAGGGGTTAAATTCCCTGTGGACATCACCAAGTAGGGGGCTTAAAGCCTTAGGTAGCACAACCTTTGGGCCACCACCTCCATCATCTTTTCTTAGTTGTACTACCACTATTGGTGACATTTTTAAAAAGAAAATGCTTTGCAATCAGTCATATGGGTACCCAAGGGCCCAAACTTGGCCCCCAAATGCCCTAATTGGGAAAAAGTTTCAAATGGCCATAAATTTTTTCCACGGCGTCTTTTTTTGAAAATGACACATCTATGGAAATTTTATTAATGTACTTTGTATTGGAGGAGGTTATTTTTATTGCTTTGGTTGTTTAGTGTCTGTATTTTATGTTTGAATTCAGATCACCATTTTTGGCTCTTGACTCATAAATGTTTGCGACAACATTTTATTTTTGTGATTCTTACGATGTTGGAAAAGTATTTAAGTGCTCTATCATGATATCAATGCAATTTTTATAGATTCATCCCAATGTATCTTTTATTTAGATTTGTGCGTATTTGAATTTTGGTTGATCACTTGTACATCTTGTCACTAGGGAAGGTGTCTTTTTGATCCTTGCACTTGATTTAAGTTCTAGAATATGTATCTATATCTTGTTATTTCAATAATATTTAGGGTTGTTTCATATCAACATTTTTCCAATGCTCCTTGGCATCATGGTAGTTAATCTTTGTTTTTATCACTTTATTATGATTGCAAAGTTGCTCCAAATAGTTTCCAGTGTTTCCAACATAAAACTCATCTTGTCCTTTGCTGCTATGATTAAGGTTCCAAAGTTTACTCCATAGTGTTCTTCTAGTGTTTATTTGCAATAGGTTATCTCATTATGAGGGGGGATACCTAGTCTCTCTTCTTTCCTTCCTATGGAGGGAAATTTATTGTAGCTTTTCTCTCCTTTTGAGAGGAGTTTTGTGCCACTGGGGTTTCTCATTTTTAGTGGCTAATATTCACCAATTGACTAAAAGTTGAAATTGGGGATTAAAAAATTGGCTAATATTACAAGTTGTAAAGCGACTTGAATCGCCACATTTTTACAAAATTTTATTTGTCTTGGTTAAATCACCACAAAATTTATTTGATTAAACTTTTACTCTAAAAAATTCACCACATTATTCAATACCTAACTAGATCTGATTCGCCTAAATTTTATTAGTTATAGTTGAAAATGAAATTAATTCACCTATAATATTATATAATTATTGGTTGCTTTAGGGCCATATCATCAATTTTTAATCGCCAACATTTATTTTATTTATAATCTAATAGCTGAGGTTTTATTCTATGGGTTAAAATTTATCCATGGAGTTCCAATTCCAATAAAGCCCAAAATTATATTTGGGTCATTGACGATGTATAATTTAACAACTGGGATTGGATTTTATGGAAAATTGTGTACCCATAGAGATCTAATGCCCATGGGCCTTGAAATAGAACCCAAGTAATTAGATTATAAATAAATTAATGGCGATGAAAAATAATTTAGGGCTGATTTAAAATCTTCAATATTTGATATTTAAAATATTAAAGAATTAAGGAATTATAGACATGAGCACTACACCTTAAACTAGTGAATCACTGTCACCTTGAATCCCTTACTTTTCCATAGAAATATAATTTTTTAAAGGAAGGATTTTCCATTGTGTTTAATGAATTTTCCTATTTTTCATCAAGATTCACTAGGACTTTCTACAAATTTCTAGTGATTAAAAAATATTTTCCAATAAAATTAATATTTTTTTCCAAAAAAGGGAAATATTTTCCAATAAAAATTAATAATTTTTTCCAAAAAATTGAAAGATTTGTTAGGATTTTATATCTTTTTGGAAGGCACATTTGTTAAATTTATCACTATTCCTTTTCTCTATTTGTGAGATATTGCATTTTAAATGGGTACCTAACATGGCATAGTTTTTGGGACCCATAATAATCTTCATGTTTTGCATCATTTTCATAATAATCTTCTCCCTAAGTTGCACTTAAGAGGGATGTTGGTGTGAATATGGTGTTTTACCTAACTAGTTCACTAGCAGGTCCTATTCACATGCTAAATTTACTTGGGTCCTAGGGCATATTTCTAGAAGTCTTAGGTGTTATGTGATCTTACCTTTATTATCATGTCATTTAATTCTAGCATCCTATCATTTAATAATTGTTGAGATAGTTGTATCATTGTACATGATTAAGACACATGTTATGATCTTATCTAATCCTATTTCACAACCTTGCCTTTATAATCAAGGCATCTAATTTACATTTTATATTCAATCAATCAATCTCACATCCATAATCAAGCACACTTTTCTTTCCATTTCTCTCTTGTGGAAGATACTTTAGTTTGTAAGTTGATCTTGAGGTGTTGGGAGTTCGCATTCAAATACTACATATCACATATCCTGTTGAACCTATTCCCATGTCTATTCAATGGAAAACACCCTTAAAATCCATTGATATAGTTTCCAATGGCCTATTAGGAACTAGAATAGGAGTATACAATTCTTTTTTTGTCATCTTAAATTTGTAAGTGCAACATAGCTTATATTTTTTAATGAATTGTGCTACTTCTTCTTGAATTATAGCTTAATACATATACCTTTGTAAATTATGCTCAATATTAATATTATTATTATTATCCTTGTTAAGGTTTATATTATTACTACTGTCTTTACATTTCTCTCTTACTAGTAAGGAAATGAGCATTTAATATTAACTCTAATGTCAACATTGAAAACACTTCTAATAATAATGATAGTAGAATAATTATTACTTATAAAATCTATTTCCTACCCTAGTAATAACATTAATGTCACTATTCTTTCTAATGGCACATGAAACTTCTCCCCTTTCCCTTTAAATATTTTAAGTGACAAGTGATAACTCATTGAAATTATTATGAGTGAAAATGAACTTGTAGAAAAACTAGTTGGGTGTATGAGCTCTGCTATTGTTTTGTGTTTTATGCGGTCACCCTTGGCCCCTCTTGCGCCATACTGTGCATTCTGCATAGGAAACATCTCTTTTCTTGTGTGTATGACTACATTTACTATGGTTTTTGTGTTTTAATATGCATTCAACTGGCTCTAACCCAAAATTTCATACTGGTGTTAGCGGTTTGATGGCGATGTTGAATGGCTCCTCCTCGAAACAAATGTCCCCAAATTTTTTTTTCTAAAAGTTTTCCATGAGGTAAGATTTATGATTCTCGAACTGATGTGGTTTTTCCTTTACCAGATTTTGATTTTGCTTGTGAATGGCTTGAGCAACACACCCTTGTGGGTTATTTTGTTGGAAGGACTCCCCCTGAAAGTGTACTTAAAGAATGGGCCAGCAGGGCTTGGGTCCCTTATGGGGTCCACCTTGAGATGGTCCAAAGTTTAACCAAGGTTTTTTTTTTGTTTTGCTTTGCATAAGTTAATCATGTCTAGGCCATTTTAGGTCACAGTCCCTAGTATGTTAGGTCATCTTTGTTGTTTTTCCAATCATGGACCTAGGATTTTACTATCTCAAATGACACTAGGTCATGGATTCTAGTTTGGATTGAATTCCCTAGTTTTCCTTTGCCTTGTGTTCCTTTTTTGAATCATATTGCTTCCTCATTGGGGAGGGTTATTTGTGTCGAGCCTGATAGGTTTTTTCAGGATCAACCCTAGAAATGGGTCTATGTGGAAATAAACCTTTCAAAGGATTTGAAAGAATCCATTGATGTTCAAATTGGAGCTCTTCGACATACCCAAAAAGTCACTTAATTTAATATGCCTAGCATGTGCTATAGGCGTTAGTCAGTAGAGCACAAGATTAAGGACTACCCCTTAGCAGTGCCTCATACACCTTCTCCACCATGAGACTCTAAAAAGCCTCATTAGGTGGAGCCGTCTACTACCAAACTGGATGAAAAATGGACTATGGTTACCAACCAGAAAAATAAGTCATCTGGTTTGGGGTCAACCTCCAAGGCCTTTGAACTACTGAAGATTGTTTTAAACCCTTCAGGGAAGGGGATAGATGCTCCTATTGGAGCTATTAATATTTCAGTGCCACCTAGGTCAGAGGCAATCCCTCAACCTATTGCCATTATGCTTTCTCAGTCGGGCATTTCTCCTCCCGTGTTGGGAGGTCAAAGGCAGTCTCACAACCCATCTCCACCACATGAAGAGGTTGAATATGTGCAAGAAAAGTGGGGATTTTCCTCTTCGTCTATTCAGATTGGGTCAATTCCACTAGAGTTTTTGCAGAATCATTTCTCTTCTCTGAATGAAGAGGAACCAGACTCCAATATGGAGTTTCATTCATGAATTTCCTCTCATGGAACGTTGACGGTCTGATAGACCTCTCCAAGAAGTATTCTGTTAGGGATACTTTGTGAAAATATTCTAGTATTGAAGTGCTTTGTCTCCAAGAAGTTAAAATTTCTAGTTTTTTACTTGCTTCAGCTTGCCATTCTATTTGGACTGCCAGTAAAATATTTTGTACCATGCATGAGGTTGGACGTGAAGGAGCTATCCTCCTTCTATCCCCACAGTGGCATGCTTGTGTGGTTGACCATGGGTCTGATCCCACTCATCGACTTATTTGGATTCTCCTTAATATTGATAATCATTCCTTTGGGATTATTAATGTTTATGCCTCTAATGATGCTATGGAGTGCGCTGTGCTTTAGTGCTGGATTACTAATTCATTGCCAATTGCTACTTGGTTATTATGTAGGGATTTAAATATGGTTGAGATGGTGTATGATAAGGACAACACCCTACCATTCAGACAGGCAGCTGGCGAAAGGGAGGCATGGTTTTGCATGTGCAATAAATTGGGGATTTTTGATCCCAATATTGGTCGCTACCATTCTCATTCTCTTTGGCACACTTGGTGTAATTTCAAAGCTGGCTCTGACAAAATATTTTAATGCCTTGATCGTGCCATGCTCTCGACTCAATGCTTTTTTTCTTTTGACAACTCTTCTTTTCTAGTTAAACCATTAATGGATGTGACCTTTCCCAACCACTTCCCCATTTCTTTTCGCATTGAATGGGAGACACACTAGCCTCACATGTATAAGACTCAATTATTTTTAAACACATCTTTGCTCTGCCATAAGCCAACTCTAGGCCACATTCACAAAGTGTGGAATTTGGAGTGTAGACTAGCTCATCATACATGCCGTATTACTTTGTGGAACGATGCTATCACACACACAACTAGATTTTTGGATATTTATGGGTGCTAGCTGGCTATCTTTCATCGGTGGTCTTATGAGGCTACCACCACTAACCTGCGGTTAGCTACTAAAGCTTTGGGAGCCAGTCCCTTTTCACCATCATTTCAAGTCAGGGTGGTGGAATTAAGGCACAAAAAGCAAGTTGTAGATAATTATGCTGCTAGAGGTGCATAGATCAAAACTTGGTTACATTGGCTAAAAGTTGGTGATTGCGCCTCCAAAGAGTTTTTTTGGTATTGCATGCTAGGAAATCATCCCCAGGAATTAAAAAAATTAAAGATGGTATTCAGGTGCTCTTTGAGCTTTCTGACATTCTCCAAGCCTTTATGTGTCATTATGAGCAAGTTTTCATTGCACAAGAACCTACACTTGTGTGCCAACATGCCCTTCAAGATTTCCTTGTTGTTGTGCCAAATAGGCTTTCCTTAGCCAATTTTTTTTTTGTGAGAAATTGTTAACAAGTTATGATTTCAAGAAAGTTGTTCATTCCATGGCTGATGACAAAGCCCCAGGGATCGATGGCCTCCCTTGCAAATTCTATAAGGCCCTTTGGGATTGTGTTGGGAAAGATTTGCATCATGTTTACTTAGAGGCTTTTCATGCTAATTCTCTAGGTAATTTAATAAACAAAGGAAATATAAAATTCATACCTAAGTCTGGAGATCCAGAGGAAATTTGCAACTAGAGGCCTATCACGCTTCTTAATTTCTCTTACAAAATTATTCCCAAGGCTATGGCATTGAAGATTTTCCATCTGTTGCCTCAGATTGTGCATCCTGAGCTAACAGGATTCATCAAATCTAGGTTCATTCTAGATAATATCATTGTTGTTTGGGAAGGCATGGAATGGGCCCGACGTTCAAACAAAAAATCCATTTTTGTTAAAATTGACTTTGCCAAAGCCTATGACCACATTGAATGGCCTTTTATTCTTGCTATGTTACAGGATATGGGATTTGGGTCTAATTTTATTTAGGCTATTCGTATACTTTTTGCAGATGCCTCGGCTTGTATTACCATCAATGGCCACCAATCTTCTTTTGGCCTCTTTCGTTCCATTTAGCAAGGATGCCCTCTTTCCACCTCTCTATATGTGCTGTTAGTTGAAGGATTTGGCTACCTCTTGGCCCACGTGGCTTCCTATTGGAATGTCAAGGGTATTTTGTTGCCCAATTATGAGGATCAATTGGTTAATGGCCATTTTGGAGATGATTCTTTCCTCACTCTTCTGGAGGAAGAAGATAATAATAAAGTAGCCCTAGATTGCCTTAATACTTTTTGTCTTGCTTTTGGTTCTTTGATCCAATGGCACAAAGCCTTGTGCTATAGACAATCCATTTTTCCTACCCCTCCCTAGTTTTAGTAGTATAATTGGAAGTGGATTGGGCCAGGAGAAATTTTTTAGTTTCTAGGTATTCCCTTTTCCTTCCAAGCTTCTCTGACTGAGTTATGGAAATCTGTTCTATCCAAGGTTTAGCAAAAACTTTCCTACTGAATTACTAAGCCCCTATCTCTAGCGGGGAAATTCCAGGTTTGTTCTAAGGTGCTTGTTGCCACCCATGTTTACTATTCTTCTTGTTGGGCCCCTTCAAAAGTTTTCTATTGCAAGCTTGAAGAACTGCTTAGATATTTTCATTGGGCCTCTGTTGACTCCCACAAAGGGTTTCATCGTGTTGCCTGGGAATTTTGTTGCCTTCCTAGAGATTCTGGAGGACTTGGATTACTCTCTACTCAATGGCAAGGGACTTCCTTTGTGTCAAATGGATAATTTGTTTCCTCACTAGTAATGAGGCCCAAAAAATTCTTCTTAGACATTATATATAGTCTAGTTTTCCTACGCAAAGACCCACCTGGAAGGGGATTTTTCTTCAAACCCTTTTAGTTATTGAGGAACCAGTCCAAATTATGGGAACTTTTGTGGCTAAGAGCGTTTGGAAAGCCCGAGAGGCTGTTAAACCTTAGCTTCATTGGGCTGGTTCTGGTTTTTGTAATGGGCTCTCACTCAACCAGAAAAATATTTGGTGGTCACCCTTTTTTTCCAGTAATGGTCAGCCATTGCCTAAATCGCCTTGGCTTAAGGCACCTAGATTTAACAAAAGGGCATTCATACCTTGTAAATAATTTTTCATAGACCCACTATGGGTATCATGCAGTCGGAAGAGTTTCGTGCCCTATATAGGCTTCACAACTAGGACCGTGCTACTTTTGATAGTCTGGTGAATGCTATCCCTATAGATATGCTTCATAAGGTTGGAATTCATGGCTCCAAACCCTAGTGGAAGGACTGGAAGTGGTATCCAAACACCCCTTTAAGGAATTACAAGTCTTAGCTTGGTTACAGGTGGCTTTCACCACACTTCCCTATGATTTAGGGTTTGAACCAGAGGTGGTTTCTTAGATCTCCCACTCATGTCTAGCATAAAAGATTTGTTGCCACTTGGTTTGCAAGTATTGAGCCCAAACTTTCCTACTTTTCTTGGTGTATTCTTTTCCAAGGCTTGCCTGTGGGTTCTCAACTTGTTCACCTGGGGGTCCAGGACCCTCGCTACCCTTTTTGTGGGCAAGCTGAGACTTTTAAGCATATTTTTTGGTTTTGTCCCAGAGTTTAGCAGCTTTGGACTTGGATTCATGACTTCTTTTGGCCTTTCAGACCTAAGCCTTTCTCCTAGCATATGATTCTGCTAGGAGATTCACCTAGGTTTCCTGCTAAGTATACCCAACTTTGACACACTTTTAGGGTGGAAATCCTTTTCAATATTAGGAAAGACAAAAATTGCTGCATATTTGATCATTCTCAAATGGATATTAATGTTTCTTTATATGCTAAAGTAGTTATTTTTTCTAATGTTCTTTTACAGATCCAAGTGCAAGCTAACAAAATTGCACTTGAAGTTGCTCACCTGCAAGTGTTGCTGGATCACTGGGGAAATTCCCCTTGCAGTGTTACTCAGGTGCCCGCTTCACCCACCTCTTCCCATAGTTGGTCACCCTCTCAGGGCTGGTAGCAGAGTGGTTCTATGTGCCCCTTCTCTCAGCCTCCTCTTTGGTGGGATTCTCGCCCTCCTCGATGGACTCACTCCCCTCCACCGCGGGTTGGCTAGGGGTTTCCTTCTGGCTATGCTTTGAGGATTGGCAATGGTGGCTCGGGGTGGCCCTCTGATGACACTCCTGCTTCTAGCTCTGGCTAGCAAGATATTGGTAAATTCTTTCCATGTCTGGCACTTACAATCTCACCTTGACGTGAGGATAAAAAATAAGAAAAAGATAAAGATGTTGATGATGGTTGGGGTCCTCCTCCTAACATCATTGACCCCACTAATGTATGGGGAAAAATTTTGGATGACAGAGACCCTCCTAACTCTGTTGGCATTGCTTTGACCACTTAATGGCCCATTTTATGTTTTTGTACTCATGGACTTCTGGGTTCGGCCCATGTTAGTTAATCTTTTGGTTTTTTGGGCATTGCCCATGTGACTCTTAGGGTGTGCCTTTTTACCACCCATTTTTTTTTTGTGAATATGTATTTTATCTTTAATTTAATATAGATAACTACCATATTCATAAAAAATAAAATAAAATTATGAGTTAGAATTCCAATCCAAAAGATTGACTTGTGGGCCATGTCCTACAAATAGTGCATTTGTCTTGAAAAATACCTTTATATTGAAAAATATATATCATAGTAATAGAAAAAAATTATTTTTATTTAAAGTCATTCTGAATGATTAAATGGTTCTTAGGCAACAACATTGTCATGTTAATCAATGGTATGAGACATTCACTATTACATGAGTATTTATGCCTAATAACCCTTTTATCCATTACAATAACTTAATTATGCATCTTTCACTATTGGTATGGATTTTTTCTTATGTTTGTGTAAATTATTTATTAATTTAATTTTGAGTAAAAATTTGGGCCATTAATTTATCGTAATACTAGAAATAATCCTATCTCATAATGTTATAAATTGAATCACATAATGTTTCATCACTCTTGGTAAAATATCTTATGTGCTAGATCGATTAGCTAAAATCAAAATAAATTAGCACATATATATATATCAACCCAAAGGCTACTCACCCAAGGCAGGTAATGGATCATAAATCCTTTGAAAAAGATACATTTAATGCATAGATTAAATAAATTAACTAGCAACCATTCATAGATCAATATATGCAACACAATTAACCTTTTTTATATATTATCTAGCTCAATATGATATCTATCTATATATCTAAATATATAATTAATGTACTAAGATTAGAAATGAATTCTAATAAATTTCAACTAACTAATTTGTAAATAAAATAGGCAATGATTATATGGATTCATGAAACCTTTCTGTGTGTTAATTGGATTTCACCTACTCATTAATTAATCACATCTTATTCAACTACTTCTCTTTCCTTAGGTAACTATGATCTCTCCTTTCTATTATTTAAATTTTGGTGAAAAATGAGGGAGATGAGAAGGGGATGGATGATATGTACATATCAATTCACTTGTAGGGAAAACTTTATTGGCGAATTCAAGGAGTCAGCTAAGCTGACATTGGAAAATTTCTTGCACCCAACAGGGTGTCCAAATTGCCCGGATTTTATGAACTATAGGTCCAATGCATGTCCATTCGGCAATGAGTTTTTTATGAGGCATATTTAAGGAACAAATTCGCCATTTTCAAACTATGCATTTCAATTGGACCGATTAATATTTTCACTTGGAATCCCGAAAGCATTTAATAAAAAGCCTACATATTCACCAATACTATTAAAACAACATTGTATCAGAACCCATTTTTCCAATTAAAATTTACAAATAGTTTCTTGTGAACACCCATTTCACTAATTAAAATTTATAAATAGTTGCTCATGAGGACCTATTTTTCCAATAACATTAAAAAATAATTACATTTGAGGACACATTTCATCTTGAAAATTGCAACGTATAATTGTATAAGCACATGGGACTTGCCAATTTTTTAATATACCATTAAAAAATCCTACTAAAATTTCCAAATATGGGATCATGGATTGATATAAATACAATCGAAAGTGTCATTTATTCTTACACATTTTGTTCATTTATGAGGTTCTACTTCTTCATTCATAAGTTAGCAAAATTCAAAAATGTAGACTTTAAAGGTTAGTGATAATTTCTTCATATTGTTTTTAGTTATAATAATATTTTTTCTTTATCTATTTTCCATTCTTACTTCAACAAAGTGAACCTTAGAAGTTAGAACCAAACTCTAAAGTTTTGAAGTTTTTGAAATCTCCAACCCACTGAGTAGAAAGATGACCAAGAAAGACTTGCAACTCAACAAAGTGAACCATCAACCAAGTCAAGGAATCGTGAAGTTATGAAAATTTAGATCTTTGCGACAACCTTATATAACTCTGGGGACTAGCGACTAAGTTTAGGAAAAGCCAAATTTTTTTATATTGTATTCCATGGTATTGAATTTGATATGTGATTCTGCACCATTTTTAAAGAACAATACTTATCACACTACTTCTAAATTCCTACTGAATTTCCATTCACACAATCTTTGATAAATAACTGAAAGGAATATTATTAATCCATTTCTTGAACATAAATAAATACAGTCGAAAGTTTCATTTATTTGGAAGTCAGCCAAAGCTGAAAACGTAGACTTAAAGGTGAGTGATCATTTATTCATAGTGTTATTAGTTATAATAATAAGTTTTCTTTATCTCTTTTCCATTCTTGCTTCAGTCTTAAAGATGATATTGAGTAGCGAATGGGATCTATATTATTATTCTATGTCCTTAAACAAGAAGACATTTTTTTTCTAGTTTTTATTCGAAGTCAGAGATGAATATGTTGAGCGAATCAAAGATCAATATGTCGAGCGAATTGAGCAGTAAGGGTAAGGCTCTTGCTGCTCCTCAGGCTCCTGAGGGTGGTGAAGAGGCTTCTGTCGCTCAACCTCCTTAGGGTGGTGAAGAGATTCCTACTGCTCCTCAGGCTCCTCAAGGTGGTGAAGAGACTGGGAGGCCATCAAAATGCAAAAAACATAGATGTACCATATAGTCTTACTTTGGAATTTCCAAAGCTTCTGATCCATCAGGTCAAGATGGAGCTACATCATCAACTCTTCCACCAAATATTGGTAGCATTCCCAATACCTCACCGCCACCAGAAGGTCAAGTTGAGATTGTCATTGATTTAAATCAAAATGTATCTGTATACATCTAAAAATGGTCACATCACAATAGTCTGGTAATTAATTAAATATTTTTAATATTTAATTAAATTTCTGAATTCAATCTGTGTATAAATAAATTTAAATAATTTATTTATATTGTTCATTCTTTCATTTGGATTAAATAAATAAGTTTATTTAATCAATTTCTTAGTCATTTCTTAATTAATTAAATAAACATTACAATTTATTTATATTAATTATCACATGATCTTGGCTTGAATATTTTATTCAAATAAAGATTAAGTATTCTTCTATTTACAATTAAATATTCCAAATATTTAATTAATTCCTCTAAATTCCATTTACAATTAAATATTCTAAATATTTAATTAAATTCTTCTAAAGTCCTATTTGCAATTAAATATCTCAAATATTTAATTAAATCTTCTATAGTCCGAAAATCAAAAATCAAACTCACACAAAATTAAATAAATCTATTTATTTAATATTGGATAATCTTCAACAACCGTGAAAAGAACTTCCAAAACAGAAAATTAAATTTCTCTGTTCCTGTGCAAGCTTGTTCCTGTGGGTTGAAGACAATCCTCCATTCTTCTCTCCAACCTCCCAACATCCTCCATCTTCCTCTCAACCTCTTCATCTCTCACCATTTAAACTTACCAGACAACCTCACAACCATTGATCCTTGCCAGCCAGGCTCTTGCCTGCAAAAAGCTATAAAAGGGACTGCCGGGTCTCTGAAAAGGACAAAAGATTTCATACAGGAAAACTATACCAAAATTGCAATAGCATAGTCTTATAGCATCCATAGCTTTTATAATCATAGCATATCATGGCCAATCATCCTCATAGCTTAGTTTCAATAACATCCATAATCCAGATCCCCTGTGCATAATTTACAGCCCCTGTGCATATCCATATCAGCATTTTACTCCATCAGCATATAGGATAGAGTAGTATTCTCCTTTTGCATACTCGTTCTATAGGTTGCCAATCTGAGAAGCTTTGCTTATACAATTTGAGAGCAACAACTTCAAGAGAATCACTGGAGATAGAGAACAATGGAGCGGTTCTGAAGAAGTCTTGTTTGTTTGATTTCATTTCAAATTATCTCACTTTCTTCAGTTTAATGTTCCATTTATGTGTTTTTGTTATTTCATTTTGATACTAATAGTTCTCAACACATTTTTGGTGCTCATCGTGGGGCTTTTTCCCAAATTTTAACATCTTATTGTAGCTTTTTCTGACAGGTTACGGCTAAAAACAACGTATTAGCTCATTTAACACATTTCAGTGCAATTCACACCCAGTTCAGTGCTCGTGATAGATTCTGTAGTGCCCTTGACTGATTTTGCAGTGCCCTTAAGGGATTCCTCAACACCCTTGACTGATTCTGCAATGCTCTTAAGGGATTCCTCAATGCCCTTGACTGATTCTATAGTGCCCTTCAAGGATTCCTCAGTGCCCTTGATTGATTCTTCAGCGCCCTAGAGAGATTCCTTAGCACCTTTGAATCATTTCATAGCGCCCTTGAATCATTCTACAACGCTCTTGACTAATTTCATAGTGCCCTTGAGTTGTTTCATAGCGCCTTTGATAGATTTCATAGCGCCCATCAACTCTGTTTTAGAGCCCTTAATGTCTATTTTAGCGCATTTTCAAAAAGGTTGCAATTGTAATTTGTAACTTAAATAAGGTTTGATTGAATCTGACGCATCCACGGCCAGTAAGGGTTTTAATAGAATGAAGCAACCCTAGGATAGTCACTTAATTGAAAAGAATGGAGCAATCCTAGGATAGTCACTTCATTTTTATTTTGGACTAAAAAGAACTCCATGTTTTTGTGAAGCAATATCTTCACTTAGAGTAAATCATTGTGATTTGGGTTTTAAAAAGAACAATTTGTTTGCTTTGTTTGTGGCAATAGGTCTATGCTCTCCCCTTAACTAGGTGATCAAAATACCAAACTTGTCTTTTCAATTCTATGCAAAATTACTGTTTTCATTACATCCTTTAGAGAGCCTACTCTTGTGGGAAAAAGTACTCACCCAAGAGGAACGACTCAAGTGGGTTCAAGCCAAATCCAGGCTATTCCACCCCACTATAAAATTTAAAGCAAATCTAGGGAAACCTTTTTCTGGTAGTGTGCAAGATAACCATCCCCAAAGCCTTTGTTCTAAAGGTTGGGAGGTCTCTCGAGGGAGTATATCATTTGCCGCACTGAATGGAAATCCTTATTACGAACTTAGTGTAGTATCCAACCGAAGTCAGTTTCCAAACATCATAATAATCATAGTGTAGGGGAGGGAAGAATCTACCCCCAAGATACTCACCATATAACTGCCAAGGACCGTTTGCTCAAGGGATCCAGTATCCACTTCCGTCACTTTGAGTACGCGATTGGAAAAGACAAAAACACGGGTGCCCTTTTGGGGGTGACACGGCTGTGTGAGTCGACGTAGTTCTAAGATGTGGGTTGTTGATTACTATGATGACCTACTTGAGTACTAAGAGTGAGTCTGTTTGATCTATCTATCATGTGTAAAACTTGTGAAATCAATTTTTGAAAAACATTTTGATCATACACTTGATGTTTAGTATAGGGACTTAAACACAACTATTCCATAACTTGCTTGATGTGTTTTCAATACATTAATTTAGTAAAGATCATCCAAAACTTGTGATTACTTTGATTACTCTCATGTTAAGAGATTGGAAATCCACAATCTTTGTCAAAAAATCCATTCTCAAACGAGTCAAAAAGCCAAAAAAACCACTTAGTTACAAGAAACTATTGAAGAAAAGATGATTCTTGTACCAAAGCCAAAAAGTCTTGCTAAAATATAGAACCTTTCTCCATCGATATCATGATTGTGTTAAAGGTTTTTCTGATGATTATGCTGTAGAACCATTATACTTGTGAGCTTTCTTTCAAAGGAGAGCCCTTTCTCAAAGGCACAACCATAGTCAGCGTATTCATTTTTGTTATATTCCCCAACCTGCAATTGAATATTCTACTTGTCCAAATCAATTTCTCCAATAGAGACTCAATCACATTAGGCATTTACCACAATTCCATTTTTTTTTACGAACCTACAATCAAAATTCATAAAGTGAAAAATTGTCCTTTTCTTGATCTTTTGCTTACATTTCCGCCAACAGGATTTTCATCCTTTCATTTAGGGAAAAGCACAAGCTAAAGATTAGAAATCTTTCAAGTCATAGAATTTTCATTCTATCCTAACTTTCATCACACATTGCACTATTCATTCTTTTGATTAGAAATTAGTAAAACTTTGAACAAAGCTTATGCCTATTGTAACGAGATCTCACAAACACATAGAAAAAGACGAAGCAGAAAGTTCCATAAACAAAATGGGGGATAATAGTGAGAAAGAAGAAAATCCATTTCATATTGAAGACTTAACAGAAGAAAAACTTCAAGAAGCAGAACAAGATCCTTAATTCCATACACTTATAGAAAGGATTTTTGAACGAAATAGAGAAAAATATTTCCTTTCATTAGCTAATCAAGGAGCTAAGTTACCTTCTAATTTTGATATAGAAGGAATCAAAAGTAATCCCGAAACTCCTCCTCCTACTGATTTTAGTGCCCTTACTCAACAGATAAAAGAATTACAAGGGAAAATAAAATAAATGCAATGTGGCATATCAAAGAAGTATGTTTTGGATGACATATCTCCTTATCCATTTGATAGGAGTCTTCAAATGATCCCTTTTCCAAAACATTGCAAAATCCCTAAATTTAATAGGTACAATGGTAAAACTGATCCCATTGAACATGTGAGAGATTTCCAAAATATGAGTTTAGAATTCGCTTATAAGGATACCTACTTAATGCGTTTGTTTCCACGAAGTTTGGGGGCACAATCCATGGAGTGGATTTCAAAAATTACCCCTCCCATCAAAACCTTTGAAGAATTGATCAATCAGTTTATATCACAATATGCCTACAATATCCAACATCAGATAACCACGCTTGATCTTTGTAAAGTGAAACAAAAAGTAGGAGAACCTTTTACTACATTTTTGCAAAGATGGAGAAGATTATTTGCATGATATTCTCATCCTATTCCTGAAAAGGAGAAGATGGATATTTTTATCAATAGCTTAGATCAAGAATTAAGCTACAGGCTTAATCTTCATTGTCCTCCTAACTTTGAAAAATTGATTGAAAACACAATCACCATTGAAGGAGCGTTGGTTAAAAGAGGCGTGATAAAACTTGATAATCCAAGTTCATCCAATGATAAAACAAGGTTTTGGAATATAAAAAAAAATGTTGTTAATGATGGTATAGTGGATGCGAATAATCTACAAACAAGATAATCTATCTTCAACTTATCAAGTGCTCCACGAAACAATCAAGAAGGAAACAATCAACAAGGGAATAATCAACAAGGAAATACCAATCGACAAGGAAATAACACCAAACAACCACAAAATTCCAATCAAGAAAGCATGATCAATCAAAACAACAAGGATAATCATGGTAATTTCAATAATAATCTTGGCAATACCCAAACATCAAATCCATCAAGACCTCCTTTCTTTTCAAATCGACAGAATTTTACCGCTTTGGGTCAATCTCTCGAGTCTGCTCTCAAAGAGCTTCTCGATAATAGGGTCATCGCCTTACCACCACAAAGAGATTATGAGCCACGAGTCAAACCACTATCATGGAATGACTCGTATTATTGTAATTATCATCGATGTAAAGGTCATAGAACAAATAATTGTGAAGCTTTGCGAAATCTAGTACAAGATTTAATTGACAATGGCACTATCACAATTGAAGGACATTGTACTAATGATGATCATCAAGCATTCAAAGATCGTTTACCAAATTATCAAAAGGGGGAAACATCAGATATCAAAGTAAAGGACATAAATAATGTTGAAGACAACGTAATCCACCATATCTATGCAGATGGTCAACGAGTTAATGTTATCAAAATCAAGGAAAAACAAGAATATCAACAAGTTAATGTGACTACGAGAGGACAAGAAAAGGTTGTTTTAAAAGGAAGTTCATCTAAGGCAGCTATCCCTCCTCCACCTCATTATGATCTAGTTGACCAATTGAGAAAAACATCAGCTCAAATCTCAATCCTTGAACTTCTTAAAATTTAGCCTATACACAAGAATATTTTGGAAGAAGCTCTTGTAAACACAACTGTTGACACTGATTTGGATGTAAACAAATTCCAAGCCATGGTGGGACACTTATCTTCCCCCACTTGTCTTTCATTTTCTGAAAAAGATGATGCTTCCATGACACATTTGCATAATTCATCGCTTTATCTTGAAGTCATGATACATAAACATCAAATCAGATGTGTCTTAATAGATGGAGGAGCCGGTTTAAAAATTTGAACTTTAAAGTTAATACATGCCTTAGGAATATCATAAAATTCCATTGATCCACGAAGGAAAATAACTATCAAGGCATATGATGATGAAGAAAGAGCTTCCAAAGGATTAATAATGCTACCTATCAGAGTGGGACCTATTGTGAAGAATACCTTTTGTCAGGTTCTAGATTGCGATCTTTCTTATAATATACTTTTGGGTCATCCATGGATCCATGATTTGTAGGCAGTACCATCAACATACCATCAATGCCTTAAATTTCCATATGATGGACAAGAAATAACTATACAAGCTGACTATAACAGTACCCAAACTTGTTCAAATCTTTGAGTAACTCAGGATGTCTTTTTGCCACACAATAGAGAGGCTCTTACTACTTCTGATCTGCAAGGTCAATGGCAGGAATTAACAAATAATTTTGATGCCAAGCTAAATCTAAAAGACAAAGGAGTAGGTGAATATTCACTGTCTTTCTGACTTACCTCCCTCTCTGAGGACATATGGTCACCCAACCCTATCAAATCAAAATATTGCAACAACCTCTACATCTCAAACTTTTGTGCCAATCACAAAGTTCGATGGACAATTCATTAAAGCTAACACTACTGAGGAGGAAGCTGAAGATAGGGACATCTTAAGTTGGTTATACAAAGATGAAGATGGAACTATTTTGCACATCAAGTTACCTACTGAACAATATGGAAAGGGTATACTATCATGCAAAGAATGGGCTATGAAGGAAATGGACCTATAGGAAAAAGAAAAGAAGTAATCATTGAGCCAATTCAACCTATTTCAATAAATCCAAATGATAAAACAGGGCTTGGATATGGTAAAGATATAAAAGAGTCAACTTCACAACAAGAACAACAAACTCATGAAGCAGAATCAAATTCAGATAAACACCATAAAATGTCACTCTTCAAAAATTTTATGAGTCAATTTTTCAGTTGCAAAACAGTTCAGATACTTATTCTAATGAATATGAATGGGACACCATTTATAACGATGAATTTTGGAGAGAAAAAGAAGTTGATGCTATACACAAATATGCACCTATTCTTATACAAGGAGAAAGCTCGGGAACACAATCACTTGAATTTGAACCACGATACGATGATGACTCAAGTGAGGATGATTCATATTTTAACGAGATTGATAATCAACAGGAGAATCCCATCATAGACCTTGTCCATCATGAATGTGATAACCATATCATGACTTTGACAGCTCAGACCTTACCCAACCTAATGATCCCATGCCTTTAGTTTATCTAGAACTTATTGATTGGGACAATGGCACACCTATCCATACCCCTATGTTTCATGATGATGACGATATTATAAAATTCCTTTGTTCATCTAATCAAGAAAACAATTGTTCTATCGGAGAATCTCATACTCAAGATTTTGATAGGGATGGTGTCAAGTCTCTTAGCTGCAAAATAAATGAAATAAACGAGGGATCTATCGGTGAAAACCAAAAAATGGTAGTGATAGATCACAACAAGAGAAAAATAAAGAGCGAATCTAACAGTGAAAACCTTTTTGAGGCACTGAAGGATTAGAAACTTGACACTCTTCCTAAACATTATCAGGAAAGATCTTCTATTTTGATTGAGCCAACATAATCTATCAATATAGGTACAAAAGAGCAACTAAAATTTTTGCAACTTGCAGCATCATTAACAACAGAAGAAATATTGAAGTTCATAGAGTTATTGAAGGAGAATCAAATCAATTTTGCTTGGTCATATGCTGATATGCCAGGGTTGGATCCTAATCTGATAATGCATCATTTATCTATACACATAGGAGCAAAACCTATGAAGCAAAAGCTAAGAAAAATGCATCCACATGTTGCATTATTGGTTAAAGAAGAGTTAAAGAAACTTTTAGATGTCGGATTCATTCGGTCTATTGATTATGCATAATGGATCTCCAATATTGTACTTGTTTCAAATCCAGATGGAAGGATTATAATTTGTATAGATTTCAGAGATCTGAACAAAGCATGTCCCAAAGATGACTTTCCTTTACCAAACATTGATATGATCGTCGATTTGACTGCTGGGCATGCAATGTATTCATTAATGGATGGATTTTCAGGATATAACCAGATAAAGATTGCACCAGAAGATCAAGTTAAAACAACTTTCACATGCCCTTGGGGTACCTATTGCTAGAACGTAATGCCATTTGGCTTAAAGAATGCAGGAGCGACTTATCAATGGGCAATGACAACAATTTTTCATGATATGATGCATACATTTATGGAAGACTATGTTGATGATCTTCTTGCAAAATCTCATACAAGAGAAGAACATCTTGAAATCTTGTCAAATTTTTTTATCAGAATGGAGAAGTTCAATGTTTGACTCAATCCAAAGAAATGTGTCTTCGGTGTTAAATCTGGAAAGCTCCTAGGATACATTGTTTCAGAAAAGGGCATAGAGGTTGATCCAGAAAAGGTACAAGCTATAATGAACATGCTGCCACCACCAATTATCAGTCAACTTCGATCACTACAAGGATGCCTACAATCCATCAGGAGGTTTATAGCTCAATTGGCAGACAAAAGCTTACCATTTACACATCTATTGCATAAAAATGTTCCATTCAAATGGGAAGAAAAGTGTGAAGCAACATTTAATCAGATGAAGCAATATCTCATAAATCCACCAGTTTTAATCCCACTAGTTCCAGGAAAGCCACTCATACTTTATATTTTGGCAAAATGGGTAATGATCTTAAGTGAGTTTGATATTCACTATGTAGATTGCAGAGCTATAAAAGGACAGGTCATCGCAGATCAGTTGGCCGAGGCACTTTTACAAGAAGAAAAACCAATGCACATTGATTTTCCTGACACAAATGTCTTTACGACAACAATTAAGCAATCATGGACATTGTTTTTTGATGGATCCTATACGCAACATGGTTCAAGGGCAATAATTCTTTTTGTTACACCCGAAGGACATACTATTCCAAAGTCATATCGGCTGATGTTTCTTTGCATGAATAACACAGCTGAATATGAGGCATTGCTCATAGGACTGAGGATAGCATTGGAATGGCGCATTATAGAACTACAAGTTTATGGTGATTCACAACTTATCATTAATCAGATTAATGATGATTATCAAACTAAAGATGATAAGCTACTGCTTTACAAGAACATGGTGGACAACTTTAAAAAGTATTTTGTGGAAATCAATTTTTCACAAATCTCAAGAAGTGACAATAAAGCTGCAGATGCTATGGCTACAATTGCTTCTATGTTACAATTAACAGAAGATCAAGAACGATATGAATTCCTAATGGAACAATTGTTTTCTCCTACCTATGACAATCCCGAAACTCAAGTTATATATCATTTAACTGGTTCTGATTCACCTTTGTATGGCAAAATTTATACTTATTTGAAGGATAACATCTTACCTCTGGATTTATCCAGAAATTAAAAAAGAAATTTTATACGTCAATCATCTCGTTATACCTTGATTGCTCATATCCTTTATTGATGTGGTCTTGATGGTATCCTCCTTCGATGTCTCGAACGTGATGAATCTGAAAAGGCCTTACAAGAGGTTCATGCCGGTATTTGTGGAACTCATTCCAGTGGTTTAACCCTAGCTAAGAAACTTATTAGAATAGGGTATTATTGGCCTACCATGGAGAAAGACTCTTTTGCTTTTGTCAAAAAGTGTCCTAAGTGCCAAATCCATGGTAATCTTATTCATGCACCTGCACAAGGATTCCAACCATTTACTCCAACATGGCCTTTTTCTCAGTGGGGACTAGATCTTGTTGGAAAAATTTATCCTTCATCATCCAACGGGCATAAATTCATTATCACGGCTACAGAATATTTTACAAAATGGATTGAAGCTGTTCCCTTGACAACAGTGACTGGAAAACAAATTTCTTCATTTATCTTAATTTACATCATCTGTCGGTATGGAATTCCTAGTTCTATCATTACTGATAATGCGAGGCCTTTTAAGAATCAAGATATTGATGAACTCTGTGAAAGGTTTCACATCCAACATAGGTTCTCTACACCTTATTATCCACAGGGAAATGGTCAAGCTGAAGCTTCAAACAAAACAATCTTGAAGATCTTAAAGAAGATGGTAAATGATGCTGGTTGTGATTGGCATGTTTAGTTAAATCCAACATTGTGGGAATACATAACCAACATTCGTACACCAATAGGAGCTACCCCATATGCCTTGGTATATGGAGCCAAAGCGGTCTTACCATTAGAGGTTGAAATACTTTCACTAAGGGTCTCAGTCAAGGGATTGATAAATGATGAAGAATATTGAGTATCTCGTCTCCAAGAGCTTGAATTGTTAGATGAAAGATTTCAACATGCAACAAATCATTTAAAGGGTTATCAACAAGTCATGTCCCGTAGCTACAATCACAGAGTTAAACCATGAACATTTCAAGTAGGTGATTTAGTTCCGAGGGAAAATCCACACAACCAACAAGACAGGGAAAAGAAAGGTAAATTTGAACCAAATTGCCTTGGTCTATTTGTTATCATTGCAACATACGGTTCTAGAGCATATCAGTTATCTATGACAGAAGGGGACCTGTTTGAAGAACCAATCAACAACATTCATCTAAAGAAGTTCTATGTCTAACAATCATAAAAATTCCTGAAAATATCCATAAAAATCAGAAAAAGTCCTGAAAAAATCCATAAAAATCAGAAAATGTCTTGAAAAAATCCATAAAAATCAGAAAAAGCCCTGAAAAAATTCATAAAAATTAGAAAAATTCCTAAAAAATCCATAAAAATAAGAAAAAGTCTTGAAAAATCAATAAAAATAAAAAAAAGGTCTTAAAAAAAGAAAAAAGAAAAAGTGCAATAAAAAAAAGTGGTGAAAACCTAGCAAACAGGCGCTATTTGTCCTCAAAATGGGCTCCTCCATGTATTAGCTTATGTCTTGCATTTGCAGTTGCGATATCATCTATCCATATCTATCATCTGTACATACCTATCGTATCCATATAATACAACGAGAATCCTTGCATTTCATCATGGCTTGATGAAATTTGTACATGTCCATAATAACCAGGTTGTGTTTACACTGGGGGCAAAACACAAACTCAACAAGAGAGGGGCAAAAGGCTTTCAGATATTCACAACAAAAATTTGACAGTTTAACGCATGCAACATATATTGACCCAACAAATCAACTACAACACCAACATGATCACTCAATGACAAGCAAGCCAATTAACATGATCAAAACAAATACCAATGAAATCAACCAAAATGATGAAACACAGCTACAACAAAATCAAAACAGACATGGTTACATCACTATTGATAACAAAGGTTGGATGATCTTAATCTGAATAATGTTTGGAATACCTTAAGCAAAATTTGAATTGTTGGTTAATTTTTCTATCATATCTCTGGAGCAATTCGATGATTTACTAAACTAGAAAAGCAAGGAATATGATTTTCTTTGTTTACTATTTGTGAGGAAATCATTAGTACTATGCAAATTGGTCACGAGACATGCTCTACTACGTATCATTGATGACATTTCAAAATTTGTATGGGAAAAGGATTAACTCTTGTTTCTTTATGCAAGCAATACTCAGGTCAACTCGGTTTAATTATACATAGATGCTTGTATTATCTTGCTATATTAAAATTTATGAAAGAAATACTCAAGTCATCACTGGTGCTAACACACCCTTTGATGCTTGTATTAAATTTCAACATTTCAATGCTCTATGATGACACAAAAAGCACAAATAAGCTCTCAGAATGGCAATGATTGTACAAATACCTGCATGGTTAGTATAGATCACATTCATTATAGGATTTGCATTTATAGATTTTTCCAAAAGCTGGAAAAGTATCAAATGTTTCATATCTTTTGAATAAATGATTGAGTACATTTTGACATTCACAAAAACATCATTTCATACATTTTTCATGCATATTTACATTAGGAAAGTAATAACGCATCTATCATAAATTTTCACATCATTGCATATCATTTTTCATATATCATATATCACATCATAAATCATACATCATGAAACCCTCACATAAAATTACATCCATATAGAAAATAGAAGCATTCATCATCACAAATCATTGCCACATATCATATATCTCAAAATGAATGTCAAACATATACAAAGATGTCACCTACGCATGACATAATATCATAAAAAATGGGACCATGTTAATCCATATACAAATGTTACAACAGGATATCAATAACACATCATGCAAAACACACTATGAAGTGCTATCTTCTGATGGTGTTGGCCTGGGACCTCTCCCACCTACACCAGATGTACCTGCTCCGCTTGTCCCTGATGGACCCCCTAGAGGTAATGGCTGTGATACTCCTCTGCTGGTAGTCCAAGAGTGGCTAGGGGTAGATCGAGACTTTATAAAGCTCGCTCACTGCTTAGGAGGCATTGCATCATGATATCTAATCTGATAGAACTCTGCCTCTCAGACGACTCTAGTCAGCTCTTTAACCATACCACCTCCGGATGCTCTTTGCAGACTGTCCGCTAGAGCCATGGCCTCCTGACCCTGTCGTCTAGCTGTATCTCTCAACTGTCATTGCTGTCAACTGTCCCTGCAGCTGTGTAGCAAAGGCCTATGCCTGTGCTAACTGATCCTATAAACTCTGTACTCTACTCTACAAAGCAGCTATCTGACTCAATGCTATTGGATCTGTAGATGATGATGGAGCTGACACCGCTAGATCTACTAACGATGATGGTACCGAATGTCTCATCCATGGTCCACCCCTGTCGCCGCCTCTACGAAACCTGTTGCCGCCTCTACCACCTCTACCACCTACTCTACCTCTATCACCCTCATCCCCACTGCTATCATCTCCATCACTATCTGACTCACCATCATCCTCCTCAGAGTCATCACTCTTTACAGCTGCCTCTCGCGGTTGCCTATGACCGGCTATCTATGGTCCCTACTCTGCAATGGGAACAAGATCATCATGATCAAATAGTCATTGCGTAGGATGATCTAGCATATACTGCCCATGCTCTGTCGTCATCCCTCCGTCAAGAATATCGGGTCTATAGTCCCACATCTGGGCTCCCAAACTGATAAACTCTGCCACTGCTGTGTCATATGAAATTTGTGGACCCCACACTATAATCTCCTGCTGTCGGTACGCATATATAGTGGAACCCATAGGCATGCCCTGAGGCCGACCATACTGTCGATATACCCGACCAACCAAAAACCTCTCAATAATCCAAGGAGTCCGACCAATCAAATATCTAGCAGTAAAAACATAGGGCATCTCCCTAGCATCCTCTGGCCATCCCTCACAAGCTAAATACGGTTGCCAGCACACTGTATCCAGATCATCTAGAAGACACTGCCAATGATCTAATTTACCTAGCCTTGGCTGAGTAATAATATCTGCATATCTAAATCTGTATGGCCAATCGACCGGCTGTTGTCCTTGAGTCAATGGTCGCATGATAGCAAAATGCTCCCATGCCCATATCTGTAATAGTGAACAACCAACTGCAAAATTGCGACCTCCGCCATATACAATATGATGTAGCTCATCATAGAAATGTGCTAACATACACAATCCCCATGCATAACATGTGCCCTTCATCAGCATCCTCTCGAGGACATGACCCCATCCGACTGCAAATCCCTTCGACCTATGGTTAGGGCACAACACACCTCCAATGAATCCTGCAAGTATAGAAGGTAATGGTGCATATGAATCTGCAAACACACCCCATGGAATAAAATATCCCGTAGTCTAATTATCTGTGAATATCTGTCTCAATGAGTCAGTGCCTCCTGCCTCCCAGCTATCAAATCTCACAATCTCTCCCATCACCGGAATCCTCATGATACGATATACATCCTCTGGAGTCATTGTAATCTCTCCAATCAACAAATGAAAGGTGTTCGTATCACTATGCCACCTCTCTGCAAGTGCTGTCAACAAGCCTCTGTTGAGGCTCACCTCCGACATGTCAAGTAATGAGGTCAATCCACATGCCTCAATCACATCTCTATCTGCCTGTACAAGCTGCAGAATCAGATTCCATGTCCTCGGGAATGTCTCCCGTAGCTGTAAAACGTCCAATCTCTCCTATTGAGAATCATCAAATCAAAATAACATCAATATCAAATCATCAAATCATTCAAATCTGAATATCAACCTATTTGTTTTTCATCATCATGAAAGCAAATATATCAACATCATGTTTTTTGTTAACAACTTTAGAAGCAAACATATCAAAATCCTATTTTTTTTTAACAACTTTAGAAACAAATTTATCAACTACTGTTTGTGTTCCAACAGCTTTGGGAACAAATTCATCACATCATCAAATCGAAACATCATCATTCACAAACACTCACTCTAAGGTCATCTGTTATCAAAATAATCATGGGCACTATAAGAATTATTAAGGGCACTATGGAAATTCTCATCGGTGCTACATAATTATTGGCGCTACAAAAATCATCAAAAGCACTACAAGACTTCTCATGAGCGCTATACTATCATATGCGCTACAGGAATTCTTAAAGGCGCTACAAAACTTCTTATGAGTGCTATACTATCATATGCGCTACAGGAATTCTCAAGGGTGCTATGAAAAGCATCAAAGGCGCTAAAACAAAATTTTAAGCTATAAAAGGTTGAAAAATAAACCCTAAATGGAAAATTTTCAAATTACAAATGTTTAACGGGGTACATATTGTAGGTCCGTAGTGCGCTGGTCGCTGATATCGATGGATGTGCTCGAAACGGTGCTGGTGGATGGGAAGTGCCATATTTTTCACTCCAGAGCTCAATTTTTTTTCACTTTTTACTAGGTTAAAATGGAAAATGACATGGAAAATGACATTTTTAACCTATTTAAAAACAAAATTGGGGCATTTTATTACATTTTAACATAGCAGGGGCAATTTTAGTCATCAATTTTCATCCTATATCTTTTCACGTGCATTTCTTCACATCATAATTTTCAAATGATGAATCAACATCATACAAATCATAAAAAATCAAAAATATCAAAAATTTTAGAAAAATTCAAAAATTCGAGAAAAAAATCAAATTTTATTGATTCATCGTTCGAGGGGGCATATACCTAGCAAACATTCAATAGTCAGCATCTGGGGAAAATTTCCAAAATTATTTGAAGCAATGCGTAAAACACATCACTTCAAAGAGGGGCAAAATGTATACATCTAAAAATGGTCACATCACAATAGTCTGGTAATTAATTAAATATTTTTAATATTTAATTAAATTTCTGAATTCAATCTGTGTATAAATAAATTTAAATAATTTATTTATATTGTTCATTCTTTCATTTGGATTAAATAAATAAGTTTATTTAATCACTTTCTTAGTCATTTCTTAATTAATTAAATAAACATTACGATTTATTTATATTAATTATCACATGATCTTGGCTTGAATATTTTATTCAAATAAAGATTAAGTATTATTCTATTTACAATTAAATATTCCAAATATTTAATTAATTCCTCTAAATTCCATTTACAATTAAATATTCTAAATATTTAATTAAATTCTTCTAAAGTCCTATTTGCAATTAAATATCTCAAATATTTAATTAAATCTTCTATAGTCCGAAAATCAAAAATCAAACTCACACAAAATTAAATAAATTTATTTATTTAATATTAGATAATCTTCAACAACCATGAAACAAACTTCCAAAACAGAAAATTAAATTTCTCTGTTCCTGTGCAAGCTTGTTCTCGTGGGTTGAAGACAATCCTCCATTCTTCTCTCCAACCTCCCAACATCCTCCATCTTCCTCTCAACCTCTTCATCTCTCACCATTCAAACTTACTAGACAACCTCACAGCCGTTGATCCTTGCCAGCCAGGGTCTTGCCTGTAAAAAGCTATAAAAGGGACTGCCGGGTCTCTGAAAAGGACAAAAGATTTCATACAGGAAAACTATACCAAAATTGCAATAGCATAGTCTTATAGCATCCATAGCTTTTAGAATCATAGCATATCATGGCCAATCATCCTCATAGCTTAGTTTCAATAACATCCATAATCCACAGCCCCTGTACATAATTTACAGCCCCTGTGCATATCCGTATCAACATTTTACTCCATCAGCATATAGGATAGAGTAGTATTCTTTTTTTGCATACTCGTTCTGTAGGTTGCCATTCTGAGAAGCTTTGCTTATACAATCTGAGAGCAACAACTTCAAGAGAATCACTAGAGATAGAGAACAATGGAACGGTTCTGAAGAAGTCTTGTTTGTTTGATTTCATTTCAAATTATCTCCCTTTCTTTAGTTTAATGTTCCATTTATGTGTTTTTGTTATTTCATTTTGATACTAACAATTCTCAACATAGTATCAAATTAGGATAGAAATACTGTAGAAGATGTTCCAAGTGATACCCTAGGCCCAGTTAGCCAAAATGAGATAATTGACATGGATGAGGACGATGATGTTGGTAGCAAGAAAATGAAAAATAAACCAAAAAGGGGGCGCAAGTGGGAAATGACAAGGAGTTTTCAACTTGGTTGGTTTTCAAAATACCCATTTATGGTACCATTGGGGATTGACAATGCAAACGATATTGAAAAGGCAACATTGGCCAAATATAAGAGTTGTAGTTGTAAATATGGAAGAGCCAAGATGTTGCAGCTAAATATTGACACTATAGAAAAGCATATCGGTAAAGTTTATGAAAAACAAATCATAGACAGAAAGGAAGAATTAGTTATATTATGGAAATCAAAGGAAGAATGTCTTCATGTTAGGTATGCCATGGATTATGAAGAGCATGAAAAAATAATGTCAAACATTGCTGCATGTAAAGGTACACTTGAGGCTCAATTTGGAAAAGCAATGGAAGGAGAAAATATGTCAAAAAATGTTCAAATGAGTGTTGTTTTTCATATTTTTTCTGGAGGGCATCCTATGATAGACTACCCAGAATATTATGGTTTATTATCTTATTTGAATGTTCCTCACTATCCCTACTCACATTGGTCAGTAAACATTGGATGGGATTAGGAAAATTGTCTTGCTGTAGTGGAAAAGGAAGATTTAAAGGATAAAGTAAAAGAGTCAAATTTCATTGCATTATCTTTAGATGAAGTTACTGTGGTAGAGAATACTTCTTGGGTCTGTATGTATTTGTATATTGTAGAACAACATGTTCGCTAAGCTCATCTTCTTTGTGTTCATAAAATGCAGAATAGTTCAACATCGCAAAATATATTTGAACTAGTCAAAAAATATTTGAATGAAATTGTAGGTATGGATGATTTGAAAGTTGCAAAAAAGTTGGTGTGTGTAGGAGCTGATGGAGCTGTAGTGATGCAAGGTCAAAGGACCGGTGTTTGCACAAAGCTACAAACTACTTGTGCACCATACATGATTGGCATTCACTGCATGGCCCACAAAATGAATTTAGCATTCAAAATTGCAAGCAAGTTTCCTATAGTATCAAAAGTCAAAAGTCTAGTTCGCGAGATCCACACATACTTCTATCGATGTCCTAAACATTTCATGAAATCTCAAAATTTTGCTGAGGGAATAACACTAGGAAACAAGCTTCTTAAGGATGTTGATACCAGATGGATCTCCTTGCATGGACTAGTGCAATGAGTTCTTTTAGAATATCAATCCTTGTTTGGAGTGATCTACGAAAATCGTAGCATAGTAGACAAAGCTCGTGACCTCTTTCATAGGTTAAGCAATGTAGAGACACTCTTGACTTTAACTAGTCTTCTCCCCATGCTGGATGTGGTGAACGAGCTTGTGAAGAAAGCT
Source organism: Sequoia sempervirens (assembly GCA_007258455.2). Classification (NCBI taxonomy): domain Eukaryota; kingdom Viridiplantae; phylum Streptophyta; class Pinopsida; order Cupressales; family Cupressaceae; genus Sequoia; species Sequoia sempervirens. The sequence goes on from VDFB02000008.1 coordinate 329,902,290, forward strand.
CAAGATAGAACTCTGTATATTAATGAATCTTCCAATCTATGTAAACATACATGCTTGGCCCTTGATCATCTATATCTAGATCTAACACAAGATGGCCGAAATTATTTCATGCAGGTAAAAAATTATTGATTTGAATGATCTTGATAATTATTTACAATTTAATGAAAGTAGGAACTTATGCATCTATGTACATGGATATGAGATACAAGTGTACCAATGTAAGACAACCAGGTGTTGTAGCAGAGGAGTAGCTATTAACAAGGAATATTTTCAAGGCATTGTTAAATCAATTGGTGATAATTTGAAGGAAATTACAAAATCTCTTTCCTCAGAAATTCATGAAAGATTCCCTCGACATAAAATAATTGAAGCCATGAGTATTGTGTATCCTCAATTTTGGGAAAACCGAGATAACCCAAAATATTTTCATGCTTAGGTAAAAATCTTGATCGAACAATTTTTGAAAATTGTAACATATTATGAGCAGAAAATAGAAATTTTTTTAGATGAAGCTAAGTTTGGAAAACAATGTAGGGATTTTGCAATAGCTATGAAGGGCCAGTATAAATCCATGGGAAAGGACAAGGCCTTTGAACCGAGATCAATAAAAAAGGTTTGGAAAAACTTAGGTCACACTGAAATATTGTGTGGTTCAATATTAAAATATTTCAAACTTGTTGATTTATGTCAAATAATGATATTGGGGTTGGTGGCAGATGAGAGAGTTTTCAGTACATTGGGGTTTTTGAAATCAAAGTTAAGAAACAAACTAGACAAGAATTTGAAAAATTGCTTGAGGATGAAAGGAACTGCATATAATGTTAGAAAATTTCCTTTTGAAAGGGCACTCGCAATCTCGAGGTCCACATGTGAAAGAAGAGGGACCGGGTTGTGCAACACTCCAATTCCCAAGGCTAGTATTTGTGGCACTGGCAGTGGAAATGGGACTCAAACATATGACATTGACAAAAGTGACACAATGAATGTTGAATTTAAGACACAGGCCAAAGAAAATGAAGAGTAGACTTCAAATCAAATTAAAGACGACTCTTTTACTTTATCTGATGATGAATGTCAGTTTGAGGACGTCAGTTTGTTTGGGAAATGGAAGAGATTCAAGAAAATTAACAGCTTTTAGGTATTTATATTTTACTTCATGGATCCCAAGATCAGATTCCATTGTTCCATACTGTAGTTGATATTTTATATTGTATTCAATGAAATTGTGAATCATTGCACTTCATGATATTTTATTTTATATTGCACTTCATGAATCATATTCCAATTTCAAATTGTAGTTGATGATATTTTATGTTGTATTCCATGAAATTGTGATATTTTATATTTTATATTGTATTTTATATTTTACATTAGTCTGTACATAGTATTCAATGAGGTGTCAGATGACGGCGACTTTGAAAGGTTAAGGCAAGATAAGTCCATAATGTTGCATGGTTGCTGAAACTTGGAACCTTAGAACCAAATTCTAAAGTTTTGAATTTTTCCAAACCTATGACCCATCAACTAGAAAGATTTCCAAGAAATACTTGCAACTCAACAAAGTGAACCATCAACCATGTCAAGGAATTGGGGAGTTATGAAAATTTAGAGCTCTGTGACAAGGTTATAAAACTCTGAGGGCTAGCGACTAAGGTTAGGAAAAGCACCAAAATCATGACTTTGAGTGATAGTAACCACAACAATGAAACTAAACAAAAATCCATCATTCCAATTGTAATAATAGATAATCCACGACATGAATTCATATAAATTTTTAGTGGATATGCTAAGTAGTCATGAAGATTGAGTATTGATGTGTGAATTGTAATGCAATTTCACTAAGATTATGGATGCCTGGAATTAAAATCACCTTATAGTTCATATTTTAATTGTGTTAAAAGTAAAACTTGAGCATGTGCTCAGCGATTCATCACTCAACTCAATTCTTATTAGATTAATAACATATTAAAAATAGTATTAGTAGCATATACAATAATGAACATAATAACAAGTGTATCTAGAAATTGAAACCACTACTAGAATTTTCCTTCAAATGATATAATAAATAATACAAATAATTGAACATCAACACATTACTAAATTATAAATTTGAGCTTTTAAATTGATTATCATTGTATCACATGAAGGAATGCATAGAGGCATTGGCAATGAAAAATCTTGCTCAAACAAAACTTTGCATAGAGCTTAGTTGGAACTTGGAAACTCATATTATCAAAAATTAAATCACTGCATCACCTTTTATAGCAACTTCCACTCTTCAGGTGTTGGAATTATCATTTTTTCTAACTAATGTTGTTTGACTTGAAGATTTGTTAACAATTCATGATTCAAATTGGAACCTATCTTGGATTCTTCAATCAATTTTGCATCCACGGTTAGCAATGGTTTGATGGAATCCAAATAGGTCACCACATCTGGGTTCTGAGGAAACTGGTCCAAATCAATCTTCCTTTCATCCTCCATCTTCTTTTTGAAATCATTCCATCCAATGAATTGCTCATTTGTGTCAAAAGCCTCTGGTAAACCAAGATTTGTGAAGTTCCTTAACTTTTCATCACCTTCTTCATCTTGTCTACAACCAAATGAAAATATTTCTTTGTTTCATGCATTCTCAAACATTTTTCAATGATAGATGACAATGCCATTGATGTAGCAATCTGATTAGTAATCCCTTTTGATTTCAAAACATTGTCATTGGATTTGTAGACTGTTTGATGAATTTGATTTGTTGATTTCTCTAATGCCAACACATTTTTGTTCTCCATTAAATATTTTTTGAGCTTCTTATGATGTTGTCTGATAGCATCAATCAATTGAAGCATGTCACACAAATGATCAATCCCCTACATTATTTCATCCCAGATCTTTTGTTTCATATGCCTCATTGTTTCTCTTAAAAATGAAGATAACTTATTTTGACAAGACTTAATTTCATTTTTTGCTTTCATCAGCTTTGCCTACAATCTTTCATTTCTTTTTCTCTCCTCCAATTTTTGTTCCCACTGTGCATTTCCATTTGCAATTCTTAGTATTAATTTTTTTGAAGTGGATTTTTCCTCATCATATTTCTTGTTGCTCTCATCTAGCCTTTGCTTTAGTTCATTCATTGTATTCTCATTCTGCTTATCCTCTCTGCTTGTTAATGTAGAGGCATATTTTTTAATTCTTTTTTCTAATTCATTGCTCTTGTTATCTACTACTTTCCTCTTTGCTATTAATCCAACACTAGTTTTTCCCCCTTTGGAGCTATTTTCTTCTAGAGGCTATAACTTGGGAATACAATATCATTTTTTTGTAAATGAGATATTGTCAGAAAGTTGATTCCGTCACCTTTCTAGTGGTGTGGGTCTCATCACTTCATTTTTCTGTTAGTGCATTGTACATCGAATTGAAGTCAAAGGAGATGTTTTCAGTCCTGAGCTCATAACTTTTGACTAGTTTCTCCTTTTTTTGCAATCTCAGCAGCATTGGAACTATATTTTAGAGCTCTTCAGTTCCATCCATGCAATTTTTCTAGATTTCACTCTAGGTATATTTTATTCATATTTTTGTGTTTTCATGCTCTGGTTAATTACTTGGATATATTAGCTCTTGGGAACTTCTCATTTGCATGGGATGCTTCATTTTTGGTTGTTCTTGATGTATTTCCAGTTTTCTGTCCTTTATGGGCATTTTGAGCATCTTTTGTAAGTAATATTTTCTATGTAAATGCATTGAGATAAAGTGCCACACTATCGTACATGTATTTTTGGGATTTTGCACATAAGGTTGTGCCATATTTTGTACTCACACTGTATTGTAAAGTGCCATGGGGGGGTTGTGTAGTGCCTTTATTTTTTCCATCACACCTTTGTCTAATGAGTGTTCCTCCACGACGATAGTGGATCCATATGATTTCATCCTCATTCATGTGTGCTTTATTTTGCACACCACTTTTTCAGTTGCAGGTGCTTTCTTGTGCACTTTTAGATGTTGTTTCTTCTCCTTCATGCACTACAGGGTGTTACACAACATCTCAGTGGATCTGTCAGGCTCTCCCAGTTAGCATTATGGGGGGTATTATATTGTTCATGCTAATGCTTCCTTGGTTTCACCTTGGAAGGAATCTTCCATTCTTAGTTGATCAATGTTTTTTAGACTATTGGTACTTGTGCCACATGTATCTTCATTCTAGGTGTTTTCCTTTATTTTCCATCTAATTCAAGTAGTGTCGTTTGGGGAACTCATGTAGATTGTTGTCTTCTTGATCCTAATCATCCTATCTTTAGAGGAGGTTCTTCAGCACCATAGCAGTCATCTTTTGATAGTTGTTTGCAACTTGTTATGCTTTAGTGATGTTGTTCATGTATTTCATCTCTTTGTGGAGTAGAGTTTTTCCCATGAGGTTTTCTCTATTTCTCCACTTTAGAGAGATTTGGTTGTATTCGAGTACCTCATCAGGTCTAGTTGTTAGGACCCTTGTTTGCTTTCATGCGTTGTAGTTACCTTTGCTTTCTTGCACATGTTTGTAGTTGCACTTTTTCTCATCTTAAGGGGAGTGTTAGAGTAAAGGTTTTAACCTAATTATGTTAATTAATTTACCTTTATTTCTCTCTTAAGATTTCACTTTAGTTTTCATATTGTGACATTTAATAATTATATTAATTATTAAATGTCCACCTATTAGGGTTACTTTTAGGTTTTGCATGATCTCCTTTTAAGGATTGATCTTTATAGTTATTTCAATTAAGTCAATGCAATCTCTCTTGAAGCTTGTAGAGCACCCTTGCTTTTTTGTCTCCATCTCTTCCTTTTTGTGACAAGTTATTTGCATGCAGGTGATCTTCGGCGTCTATGAAGTTGGTTTTCTCAACTTCTACACTTCTTTGATACATTAATTTTGTTAGTATTATTGAGTCCAGAAAAATCCAATTGAGAATTTTTCACCTCAAATTCATATGGAGCCATCTGATTTGCTAGTTTGTTTTGAACTGTGGGAACAAGAATTGTGTACTCCAGATTTCTTTACTTGTGTCAAATGTGGGTAATACCATGGTTGTTGCAGGCTTTGAAGTTAGAATAGACACATTCTCCATTATTTGCTTCTTTTCTTTTTTATTCAATTATGATTTTTTTTTAAACTCTTCAATGTAATCAAAAGCCAGGGATGCAGGAATAATGGAATGCTTGAATGGTGAAGGAATAGGAGGACTTGCAGTTTCTAATGATGTCGTAGCAAAACTAACTGGCATTGGGGGAGTTCCTAGAAATAAATCCTTTGTGGTGGATCCATTGGTAGTGTGACTTGGAGTTGGACTTGTCAAAATCCTTTGCCTCTTCTATATGCCTTGATCACTTGGTGTTTCTGTGGTATATTGTGTTGTTATCCTCTTGTGTGTAATTTTCTATTGTAGCACATGTTGACCACTACTAGTACTACTACCCATACCATTTCCACTAGAGGCAGTGCCAATTGCACTAAGCCCTCCACCATGGGAATGTCCTAGTTGTGATTATGTCTAACCATGAGGACGAGGATTTGAAGCTCTAACAAATTGAATTGTTTCGGCTCTACTTGTTTTCCCTTGGTCTACTTTATCAGCTCCAAGGCCAAATTTATCAACTGGTTTTCTATGTTGTACATCTATTACTATAGGAATTCCTTGTCCTTTTTTCATCTATGGTTTCTCCTGTAGTAAATGCTTCTTTTGTGGCCTCACTTAAACCAAGTTTGAAATTGACATGGATTTCATCTTGCCTATAATCATCACTTTCTTCATCTTCTTGTTCATTCAGATGCTTTATATTCCATAATTTTCTAAACTCAAGATATTCTTTGTTATCTCCATACTCTACAAGAGCTCTTGGATCACCTAGGTGCTTCCTCATAGACCAAAAGGTAGTAATTTTTTTTATCATGGCCAATTTTTTTCTATAACTTCCTTCTCTAGAGAATCTAGCATTTTTAAATTACTAGATGGTTTATTACTTTTTTCATAAAAAATGTTGTACCTCCTAGTTGTGTTTTGATGCAATGCCATAATTTCTACTAACAATTGTTAAAAAAAAAAATACCATTCTCAGTAGGACTTTTCTCCATTGCTACTTTGACCTCATCCCAAGAATCCTTGTTTCTCAAGTTTTCAATCAAGGGTTTACTTTGATGTTGAATTCTACTTCTACCATTCTTATTGAGCACAATAATTGATTTAATGGTGTCACATGGATCATACTGCCAATGATAGATAGCATCAAAATCAAAAAATTTCAAAAGATCACGTGCCACACTAAATGCTTTTTTGTTGAATGTCATCCCTCCACATGAAAAAGGTAAAGAAGGAAATAAGGTCTTCTTCCCCTGACCGCTAAAGTGTCTTTCATCAGTACTCTGCATCTGCCTTACATATTCCAAAGAAAAGAACCTTTTTGTCACATGTATTGGCAGTTTGTATGGTTGTACTTCCAATCCATAAAATCTTAGCACAATATATTCTTCCATTAAGTACCAATAAACCAATTGTATTTATTTTCCTAGTTGAATGTAGTTTCTACATGACATAGGAAATCTAGGCATTGGAGTATTTGCAATTGCTAGATGCAATGGAGCCAAAAATTAGTCTAAAAAATCACTATAGTTGCTTCGAGAATCATGCAACCTTATAACAATGGTCCATTCATATATTGGAGCCATTTTATTTTTCTTAGGATTACTATTACCATAAGGCTGAATCTGAAGCTTGTTGGTTTGAAACATTCCTCTGAATTTGAATAGAAAAAGATAGCACAAGTAGGTTGTGAACCTAAATATCTTTGTGGAATCTCCTTTAATCATTAAAAAATGTTTACGCATGGATTCTACAATGTGCTCAATAAAATTATATTTGGCATGTGGAACACCATAATGGATATTATACACCATTTCAAGGAGGCATGCACCAACTTCCAACTTGCTATCCAGTTTGAGGTAAAATGCTAGCATGGAAATAGTATCTTGAACCCATGGTTTAAAAATATCCAAATCATAAGCAGGCTTATGATCACCTTTTAATTCGTTTCTATCCTAAACTATTCTATTTAAGAATTTTTTTTCTCCATTTCATCCACTGCTTCAAAATCACTAGCAAGCATTTCTAGGTCAATGTGGAAATTTCCAAATTCTTCAGTTGTAAACCCCAAGCCCAACAATTTTCCAAGTTCTTCTGAATTAATCGATAACAATTCTTATTTGCTATCTTTATTAATAATTGCTCTTTTTTTATCATCATAATTTAGGGCACAAACCATGATAAATTATGGGCAAGGGAAAACCTCATGTAACATCATTCGCCCTAATCCAGTTACCCACGGTGCAATGATATTACTAACTTGAAATTGCATTTTCTTTGCAGCCTTATTCTCAGATGAAAATATAAGTTTTGAGGTATTCCTACCATAGGTTTCAAGATCATAAATATCATGGTATTCATCAGTGAAACCTGGGGTTTTAAGCAATTTTGTATAATGTATTTTTTATTCGACATTGCTCTAGTGGTATTGGTGGTAGACATGCTAATATAGTCAACAATATGAAAATTTTTAATTCCCTATTAGTCCTTAATTTTTCTTAATTCTTAAGCCTTTTAACCCTAAACCTAAACTTCAAAGTTTGACAAAATAAGATTTTAAGAAATGTCAAGCAATGAAATGTAGCCACAAGAATTCTTTAACTTACCCGGATTTTGAAATTTGATTCTTGAAGTTGAAACTACGTTGGAGCTTGAAACTGGGTTACTGGAATGGCTTTGTTGGAAGTGGAACTGTGGAACCCAAAATAGGGTGGTGCACTGCAATGAGCAAACTAAATGACACCGAAACATCCACTCGTTACTTACAAACTACACAATACACATTTAGTTAGTACAATGTACATGGCCGACAACATTTAAAACAAGCCATTAAAAACAATGATTACTCTTGCATTGACAAAAAATTCTAAACTATTGATCTTTGTTAATCTAATGGTTATAGGGTGATTCTGAAGGTTTAATTTTGCAAGTGTAGTGTTCTGTGCATTTCATTCCGGAATGCAACTACAACAATACATCAAATGTTTATCGAACAGTTGAGTAATTTATGAAATAAATAATAAACATAAAACATGTGTTTTATTTTTTTTTAAAACATGTTTTTTAAATTTGCTTTAAAATTTAATGCACTAGGATTGACATAAAGGCCAAGGGGCCATAAACTTAACATTTCAAAGGCCTTAATAAAATGAATTATAATGCCACATTAATAGGACATTGCACAACCATTAATAACACTTAACTTGCAAATGACTTAAATAAAATGTATTAAAATGTCACATTAATAGCACAACCATTTATTTTATTACAACTGAATTACAATGTCACATTATTACATAGTACAAATATAAATGTAAGTGCAAGTGTGAAGCTTCTACTAGACTGCTGGTGAATATTTGAAAACATAAATGTGATACATGTATATTTGAAAATAAATGGAACTTTCCAGGTCAACGATGAGCTCTAAAAATAAACACATGGGACTTGTCGAGTCAGCCATACACTATGAAAATAAATGCATGGGGAAAAGGGGCCCAATCAAATTGGCGAAATGGGAGTCGTGAAGATACAAAATGTACTAGCCCCTTTCAGAACCAGACTGATGTAGAAGATGAGGGATTGTAAAATTGATCCCATGCAGAAGATGAGAACTAAACATAAATGCATGGGGCTTGCTTGGTAGGCCATGGTGTCTCAAAATAAATAAAATGGACTCTCCTAGCCAACCATGTAGATGATGAGGGCTAGTAAAATTGCTCCCATACAGAAGATGATCACTAAAATTAAATGCATGGGAATTGCCTGGGCAACCATGCAGACAATGAGGGGTAGTAAAACTGCTCCCATCTTTTACTTGCAACTTCCATGCACTAGGATAACACTTTTCTCCATTAGAGCTCCTCATCCTGGTTCAAAACCTGTTTGAGAAGTCAAGTAAACCAAATCAGCTTCTTTCCAATTCCACCCATTTTGAACTTGAAGGAAATTGGTCTTTTACTCTGTAACTACATAACTAGAGGCAGGAGAATTTAGAGCATCCCCAATAATACCGTATCATCTTCTTCCTGAATCCTTATTAAGTTATTAACCCTACAAAATGAAAACCCTTATGACAATTAAATGAATGATTTTAGTTGTGTTGACTATCCTTATTTATGGGCCAAAAGTGCCACCAAAAGTGCCACTACCAGCCTGATCCCTTGTACACCTCACACATGTCATGTGTGAGGTTGTGTATAGTTACTACTAACTAGTAATAATTGTGATTCATGCAAACCAAAAATCCAACTTAATCATTACCTCAAGCTAGCTAAATGCAAAGTTGCAAACTGTACCTCATGCTGACAAGCTATCAATTGTTAAAATCAGTAGTGCCACACAAGCTATTGATTGTCAAAATCATTGGACTATTGATATCATCATCTACGATTCTATAGTACATCATGCAGTTTTCAATATAAAGCTATCTAATCAATCACTCTAGCTATTCATATAGCATTAATCACGTCGTTGCCTAGTACCACAACCAAATTGAGAATTTCAATAGAATAAATGAAAGGTAGAGTACTTCGACGCATTGAAAAGAGAGAATTAAATGTTTCGTTTTACCTTAGTCATTATCAATTTCCTAATAAGTCACAATAAATTTCACTCACTTCTAATCAAAACTATATGTTGATTTCTGAAACCAATAATTAATAAAATCTCAACCAGTGATTTCTAAAAATCTAACAGTTTTAGTGTTATTCTGAAGGTTTCAGTTCACAAGTCTAGTCTTCAAGGATTTACTCCCAGAATACAACTATAGCCGTCCATTGAAAATTCATTGAACAGTCCCTCTTTAAGAAAAAAACTATATGCATATGCATAATTTCAAATGGGGACATTGCTAGGTTGACGAGACTCGACCCTCAGGATTAAAGAGTTAAGATTTAAGGATTTATCATAAAATATTTTGGTTTGACTTAGACAATATTAAATGGTAAGCAAGAGCACCAATATTTAAACAGTTCTAGTGTAATTTAGAGGCTTCAATTCACAAATCTAGTGCTTGAGAGATATAATTTTGGAATACAACTACAACAGTCCATTGAAAATTCATCGAACGGTCGTGGTTCATAATCTCACATGGTTGCTGAAATTTTGAACCTTGGAACCAAAGTTTGAAGTTTCAAAGTTTTTGAAACCTCCCATTGACTAAAAAATACAAAGATGACAAAGAAGGACTTGCAACTAAGGTTAGGAAAAGCACAAAAGCCCTAACTTTGGTGAATTAAGATAAGAAAGGTGGCAACTAAGGTTAGAAAAAGCAACAAAACCCTAAATTTGGTGAATTAATATAGGAAAGTTGGAAAGGACGGTGCATTTATGAAGTGAAAATCACAGGTAGATTTTAGCAAGTGGGCATGACTGGAGGATTGATGGGTAATTAAGATTGCTACGTGCAGATTTTGGAAAATTATTACCTCTTGGCCCTCAATTAGTGAAGTTAATAATAGAGTTTGGCATGGAGAATAAGGCACACAAAAATTCTAAAAGAGTGGTGGTGGTGGCAGTCTAGCTGCAACAATTTTCAAATGGAGGCTAACTTCACTTTGTGTTTGAGGAGGCAATTAAACCCGGTTTATGGTGAAGCTTCTGACAAAAGATTAATGGGTATGTTTTTATTCACTGATGGGAGGTTGGTACAGAGTGTGTAAATGAATTTGGGGAAATCCTTTGCAAATATGAGGAATAGATACAAGACTAACATGGATGTATACTCCTTGATTATAGTATGGGGTTTGGACTTGGGGGAATCGACAAGCACAGTGAGAGAAGTGATGGAGATGATTGTGCATAGAGATTTCTTGGAAGGATTAGAATCAATACTTGAATGGGCAGTTCCAGGTGAAGGTTTCAACATTTGGGAAGGCTTTGAAAATATGGAACTGGAAGGGGCAAAAGGATGCATCCCTTTCGTGCATTGGCCGGAGGATGAGACTAAAAATCAATGCAAGGAAGAAGCAAGGTTAGGCTGGGAAGCATTGAAGCTCTTTATAGAGTTGATGAAGGTGGAAGCATCGGAGAAAGTGGAGGAAAAGTGTATAAAAGAAGAAGGATAGAATGGGAGGAAGCAAAAGATGAATTAACACACTTTTTGCATAATTTGTAGTTTTTTGTAGGGTTTTTGTAGAATTAACACAAGACTAGTACTAAATTTTTGGCTTGTTGAAATATGTAAGGTAGATACAGATAGTTGTGGAATTTTTTTTAGTTGGGCAGGGTTACTTTTTCTATTATGAAGCATGTTAAGATGCTTTTTTGAAAAAACTGTTATAGTTGTAGGTGATTTTTGGATGGTTGATGAAAATGATGAGGCAAATAATCTTTATTTTCATGCATTTTTTTTAATAGTTTGATATTATGTTGAATTCGCCAATGTGTTTTTCTTAATCATTTGAAAATAGGTTTAATTCACTAATGAATTTCATTTTTTAGTTTGAAAAAAAAGTTTTAATCGCCAACAAAATTATTATTTTTGGTTTGAAAATAGGTTTAATTCGCCAATCAAAATATTTTATTTGTTTGAAAATAGATTTTAATTGCCAATGGAAAAATTTTAGTGGTTTTAAAAAAATTGCATTTCGCTAGGATTCTCCATAGACTTGTAGTGATAAGAAAAAATTCATTGATGGACATTATTTTTTTCTAGGAAAAACAAAAAATTTGCCACTAAAATTAATATTTTTATTGGGAAGTATAAAAGATTCGCTAGGATTTTACACCTTCACTGAGGGGGGAGTTTCTTAAAGTTTTCCCTGTTCACTTGAATTCCTTTCCATGACTTCATTTTGGTTTCAACTACAAACCTGCAGAAAAATCCATTGAACAGTTGATAAAAGATTTGTTTAAAAGTAAAGGCAACCTTTTTTTTATATTGAAGAAAATGTAGAATACAAAGAAGAAATGTAGTAAAAAATATCAAGTTTAATAAGTAAAAATACACATAGCAAAGGTTTGATTATAAGAATACATTAGCATAACAAGTTGAAACAATAGAATGTCATTCTGCAAGATAAGAACAACAAAATTACAAGAGCTATAAGTTGGAGCAACAACAATGGAGTCCTTGAAAACCATTAACAAATGTACCAACCACAACAACAACATATCCAATAGTATTATAGTAGAAAATAAGGCCTTAACCCCTGAGTAATCTTCTATTTTCTGAGCAAGTGATCCACTTGATGTTTGATGCATTGGATTTGGGTGTCCATCGTTACATTCCTCTTGGAATCAGCCTATAGAAGACAAGAAAGAGAATAAAGACAATGTAGTATGTCAGAGTAAAGCTTTAAAATTGCAAAATCGTGGTGATCATTACAGTTGAACACTAATTTACATCTATTTCTGCATAGATGCAACAAGATAACATGGTGAACTCTATCAACAATAATATTATTATGTAACCCAATTCCAAGCAAGGCTTCTTTCCAATTAAGTTTGTGTTTAGAAATAGCAGGAAAGGCAGTAAACACACAATTCCATTGTTTTCTCACATATTGGAATCCCCAAAAAATGTGCCTCATATCCTCACATTTTTGGAAAAAAGGAAAATTAAGGGGTTGGACCATTATACATTTAAGCCTGCCCCTAATGGGTATTTTGTAATGTAGAATCTTTCAAGCCATTAATTAAGCCTCATAACTGCCTTTTGATTTCTAAATTTGAGTAGAAAGTTTACCTTGGAATTTTTGACTAAATTTTCAATTCCATTTCAAGTTTAAGTGAGAATTCATGGGAATATGAGGGAAAAACTACAAATATATCTTTTTAAAAAGAAAAACTAAGAACGAGTAAGTCGATAACCATAACTAGTCTTTGAAAAAATTGCGTTGGATGGGGGTGCATAGCTTCATGGAAAGTTTTGGTGGTGTTAATGACTACACAAAGATCACAAACAATTTGTAATTATTGCTTAACTTAAAATGAGATTGAACTATATGCCAAGGTAACCAATTCAAGGTAGTGAAATACCAAAGGTCTCCCACATTATTAACACCTTTTTTATATAGAAAATAAGATTGTTTTAAAAAACTTAAGGCAATAGGATTCCCATGATACATAATATGTTTATTACACCAGATAGATGAAGTGGAAAAGTTGAACCCATGCCGAAGAGAATTATCTCTCCACTTTAAAATATGAATGGTATATTGCCACACCTTCTAAAGTGATTGAGAGGGAAATGATGCTTTAACAAAAAAAAGTATACATGAAGAATTTTATCTAACCAACCCACGACCTACCATTTTCCCTTAACTGAAGCAAGGTAAATTTTGTTTCGTATAAGAATTTTCAAGGTTCATCACCTTTGACAACCCTTATAATCCATTTGGTTGCTAAACATATCCCTTGTGTTTTAGGGTCTATTAAATCCAAGCCTCCTTTATGTTTGGGTTGAATGCAATGATTCCAAAAAGTGGCAATAAAGCTAATACTACCATCCCACCTCATCCATAAAAACCATCAGATAATTTTAGCCAAATCCTCATAACCTTTATTAGAAGGCATCAAAAAAGATGAGTAGTAAATGTGAGTGGCCAAGAATATTTTCTTAGCCACTTGAAATTTTCTAGCTAAAGAAAGAAACTTGTTTCCCTAGTTAAAAAGTTTAGTTTTGACTCTATTAAGATACCGATTCCACATATCAAAGAGAGGAACCCCAAGACCAAGAGGAATCCCAAGATATCTCATGAATTTTCCATGTTTAATTTGTTTCCATTCCCGAGGTCTCCAATGAGGGATAGGCCTATCTTGAATCATCAAGAAATTTGTTTTATCATGACCAATCTTAGATTTAAAAACAACATAATACAATTCCACAATATTTGGATCATGTTGGAGATATCCTTTTCAGAATTTTATAAAAATAATAGGTGTCATCAACATAATGAGAATTGATAATGACATCATTTTGAGGGATGGATATTCCTAAAATGATATTCATTTTTGATGCACTTTGAAGCATATAACCTGAAGCATCAACTATAATCGCATAGACATTTGAGGCTAAAGGGCATCCTTGACAAATAGATCTCTGTAAGGGAAAAGGGTCTGCAAGATCATATTATTTATAATAATCCATGCATTTTAATCTTGAAATAATATTCAAATATGAGCTTAAATTTTAGGACCAAATCTCAACCAATGAAGCATGCTAAGGATAAAGTTCGGCCGAATCTATTATAAGCTTTATCAAAATCAAGTTTGATGAAAACAGTGCTTTGACTAGTTTGTTGAGACCATTCATAAGTTTCCCAAGACAAAATTAGATTATCAAGAATAAATTTTCTAGCAATAAAACCTGTTTGCTTAGCTCAAACAATTCCTTACACCGTAGGCTTAAGTCAAATAGCAAGGGCTTTTGCTATGATTTATAGGAGGTATTAAGCAACGTGATAGGATCCCAACCATGGATAGTATCCTCCTTTTTTCCTTTGGGAAGAAGTTTGATTATGCCACCATTAATTATTGGGCCTAAAGATCCTTTCTCAAATGCCTCAAGGTATAAGTAATACAAATATTCCTTAATGTGATGCCACATAGCCTGACAAAATTTCATAGGGTGTCCATCATTGCCCGAAGTTTTATAAGGAACCATAGAAAAAAGAGAATTTCCAACTCTTATAAAGAAAGAAGTCTATCGAGATATTGGCTATAATCAACATCCAATCGTTTAGGTATATAATATCTAACCATATCCTCAAGGACATTTTGAATATCCTACCATTGATCATCTTTGAAGAAAGCTTCATAAAATTTCTTGAATAAATTACATATTTCAGTAGGTTCAGAATGAAGAATAACAAATTCATCCCTTATAGCACCAATCCTTTCTTTTTTGTGCTTATAATTTAGATTGTTAAAAAAATATTTACTGCCCTTGTTTCCTTTTTTTATCTAGTGTAACTTGGATCTAACTCTAGCCCTTGACCTTTGTAATTATCAAATGTACGGAGGTGAGTTCCAACAGCAACAATGGATGCTTGTAGAATAATATTAGTAGGATCAACATTGAGAAGCTTTCTAGGATGAGAAAGTTTCCCTTGGAGATATTTTTGCTTGCATTTTCGCTGTCTAGCCATTATTTTTCCAAAAGAGAAGAGGAAATCAGTGCACTTTGTAATGGAAACACACCACCAATCAATCTGAGACTCTCCCTCACAAGGTTTTGGAAGAGAGTTTTGAATCCCCTCCAAGGAAACCAAGCAAGTGGGATTTTTTAAATGACAAACATTAAGTTTAAATGGGAGAGAATTGTCACTAATTGATTTTTGGGTTAGGAAAATGTTGCAAACAATGGGATAATGATTTGAAAGGGTGGATGAATAATCCACCTGAACATACAACCCCAATGGATCAAGAACCAAAGAAAGGCAAGGAGAAACATAAAATCTATCTAGCCTAATTAATTTTCTATCATCTCCCATTCTACAGTTGGACAAAGCAAACTAGTTTTGAGAGTGGCTAGGAATTTTACCATGAATAGGGTGAACAAATCCTAAGAAATTACGACAAAACAACCAATTGTCAAATTCATCTTTGCTAAGATTTATCAGTTTATTCTAGCTGCAATCTTGAGGATACTCTACCATGTTGAAATCATTGCCTAATATCTAATTTGCATTGGGTAAATTATTGGCCATCTAGTCCCAAAGTTGGAAGCATATATAGAACAAAATCCAATAAGTTGACCATTGATGATGGTAAGAACCTAAATACAACTTTGGGAAGGATCTTCAACCTTATCAATGAAAAAATTTGAGACCCAAGATGAAATCCCAATAACTACACCACCTTTTCCATATAGATGAGATGTTTTCAAAAATGAGGCATCTTTCTAAATATTGTGTAAAGCAACCTCAATTCTAATGTTGTTGAGTTTGAATTCTTGAAGAAATAAAACATCAAGATTCCATTTTTGTAACTAGCTCCTTAACTTTATATTTGTGATGAGGGAGGGAGATCCCTTTGACATTCCATGAAAGTAGTTTAATATTCATGATGAAGATTAGAAGAATCCTCACCTTGGTCCAACATACTAAAGCTATTGTATAGAGAAAGCTCTTATTCCTTGCATTGATGATCTTCAGGGGCAACAGGAGAGATCTAGATCTATGATAGGAATGAGAAGAATCACTAGAAAGTGGGTGAGGAGAGGAATGCAGGGAGGGATAAGAACACTCATGAAAAACTAGAGTAGGAGGAGGGGAAGGGGAAGAGACTTCATGGGGAGAAGAGAGAGATACGGGAGAAGGGGAAGGGACTGGTGGATATTTTCTCTTCCTTACCAATCTCCAACCATTAGACATGATTGTGTCTTTATGAGAAGGGGGATATTCACCAAAAAAAATAGAAGTATTAGGATTTGGAGGAGTATAATCAGTGACAAGTGCAGGATGAGGGAAGGAATGATTACTAGGAGATATTTGAGGTGGGTGAACGAGTTTGTTCTTTCTGATGGGAAACTCACGAATCAAATGACCTTCATTTCGATAATAAAAACAAGCATTTGGTTTATTTAGATACACAATAGGTTGGTCCAATTCAAAACTTGGACCAATAAGTTTCATATTTTTATGTAAGGGGTTATTTAGGTCTACTTCCACATAGGCTCTTGGATGAACCCTTAAACTCTAAAACTTATCAAAATTATGTTTGCACCAAATGAATCTTCCCATTTGAGCCACAATTTCTTTTAGGAAAGGTATAAATGCTATATTAAGGAAAGAAAATTCAATCCACATAGGATAATGCGAGCGAGAAGGCCCTTCAAGGTGAAAGTTAAAGCTACATGCTTGCAGATAGCAATTTTTTCGACAAATAACCCAAGTGTCATTGTCAAATGACCTAAGAATGATGTGCCGATTTAAACATGCAGGAGACATATCCTTTACCCAAGCCTCTAGAGATTCTATCTCCCAACCCTAATTTTCCCAGTTTAAATAGGTCCATTTGTAAAAATCTATCTTAGAAGGTATGCCTTTAAGAAAAAGAAGATAACATCTTAATTTTGACATTCAACAATGACTTTAGGAATATCATCAAGAAGTTTTATTTCTAGAGTTTTACTTGGTTTGGCATCCTAGTGTTCTTCCAGAAATAAATCATCCATTTGCTCATCCACTCTCACATGCTTGTCAATGTTTTCTTTACCCATTATTACTTCTTTAATTGCACCATTTTCCTCTAGAATTGGTTCCATATCGACCATGTTGTCTGGTGAATCAAGGTGATTGGAACCCCCAACCAACTTGGCCACCAATTTGAGATGCATAGAAGCCTACAACAAAAAATCTAGTAAGGGTTTCTATGTGTGTAGCTCTTAGTGTGGTGGAGCAAGGGGTTGACGTGTATCACTTTCCTTGTGCTCAAACATGTATGCCCAAACTACTTCTATTCTTAAAACGCCCTATATTTTCTCTTAGAAATCCCTTTGAAGGTCATTGGTAGTTGTTGTAAATAAAAACATAAGTTTTGTGGAGTGATTCCAAAAACTTCCTTAAACCCACCACATGGTTGCTTTAGAAATACTCTTTTATATTTGTTACTCTGGTGAAGTAAGTGCTGCTCTAGTAAAGCTTTCACTTTGTTGAAATAGGGTTTGAATGCCTTCACTCACCCTATAAGGAAAGGTAAAATTGATAATGAGAGGCATGGTGTGGTATAGGAGCTAGTTGTAACCATTGAAAAGAACCAATAATACCATTATATGGGCCAAGTACAAAATCCATAAGATTTAATGCAATGCTGGCCTTTGGATAGGGAGTTGGCTGAATTTAACCCTATTTAATGCATTAAGACTACTGTACGTCTAATTTCAGTAAGGGAAGAGGACATGAGGGATTGCATAGGTATGAGAACCTTGAAACATGGTCAAGATTGTGACTCTCACTGATATGTATTCATATTTCTTTGTTCCATGTGTATATTGAGGATTGGGAGAAAAATGTACCATCTAGGATAAAATAAATGGAGTTGGTGTAAAAAATTTCACTTTTTTTTTGAGAAGGGGATATAAAAATGTGGATGAGAAGGATTGGTTGAATGCAGATCTATATGAGGATCAAGAAGATGGCAAAAAAATTCCTAAGAAATCTCTACTCTAGATAGAGGAGAGCACTTTTTAGATCACTAAAAAAGGTCAGGAGTTGCAAATCAAAATTGAAACCTTGCAAAAATAGGTTCAACCATACTCTAGTCAATTTTAGTCTTTGCTCTTCTCTTGTTTTCAATATTGAATCTTTTGTCCATTTTTCACCTATTCACCAGAAAAAAAAGAGAAATAATGAGTTGTATTCTACTTTTTGATCATCATAATGAAAATGAGCCTAGTAGTTAGAGCTAGTTTATTTGTACTTTGTCATCCTTTTCGGTATGGAGGTTATTTTTATGCTTAAAGTGGGATATATGCATTCTAATTTTTGACGATCACAAGGAAAATAAGTCTAGTGGAGTTTATTGTTTTCCTAAAAGTGAGATGGGTATTCATATGGTTCAAAAATAGGGATATAAAGGATTCCACTTAGTCTTCTGGTTACCTAATTGTTTGGATGGGTTAATGGTGACATGTTAGAGTTTTTGAGTAGGTCAATATTCAACCCAGGTTTAGTTGGCCTATTTGAGATTTGCATGAGTACATGTGTAAGAGCTTCCCAAATGATATTAAATGCACATTTTTTTGCCAAAATCTTGTAGTCTGCATCTTTCAAGAAGAAATTGTCTTCTAGCATATAGATATAATTTCTTCATAAGATAGTAGGACAACATGTTGCATGTTACACTTCATTCTTTGAATCATTGGTTTATAGTTTTACATATGGTTGTGTTCCCACTCAATACTTACTTGTATGAGCAAACAAATGTGTTTCCTTGGTTTACATTTGGTGGAGGTACCCATACCTATTTCTCATAAAATATTTTCATCCCATGCATTCAACCTTCCACTCAAATCCCCACCATCTTATGCACTTTTATTTACTGTAGAACCAAAAAAACACATATTGGATATTTTAAACAAATCTTTTAGGTTGATAAACTCTTATTTTGGCCTTTGTATGACTATTTTCTAGATGCTCTCATATTTCTTACCTTTTCATCTTGGCTTATCTTCTATGTCTCCTTGCATATTTTATGGCCACTTTGCTATTCTTGGTGAGGATTTAGTGTCATTGTTTACTATGAATACCTTGAATCAAAAAAATTAATTTTGTTAAGTAGCTCATTGTGTATTGTAGTTGGAGACAAAATCTATCTATTTTTATCTAGATAAAAAAATGAAAAATTCAATAGCATTGGAAGCTCACTTCTTCAAGATATAAGGGAGAGGAGTCGATCATGGGCCAGGGTTGTGTCGTGGGTATAGAATATGAAAACTTGGGACCCACTTTTGGGTAATAAAAGAGCCAACAAAAAAATTAACTATTTATATTAATATGATAGGATAGGTTCATGTCAAATTCATATTATTTCCTATCATAGGTAGACTATTTATTTGACACTTTCCCAATATTAGGTGAATGCAAGTAGATATATTTATTTCCACAATATAAATATTGTTTGCCACCTTCAAAAAAAAAGGTAATGCGAATGGATATATTTTTGTCCATAATATATGTTTTTTTGCATTAAAAGTGAGTTGATATGCATTAAAAGTGAGTTGACATGTACATAAGCCATTTTCAACTGAGTGAGTTGTAAATAACTTTTAACAAATTACAATAAAACATGTTCCATTTCTCATCCCTTTTTGACAAACTAGTTCCACCATGTCCATGTACACCCATCTTTTTTTGAATTTACCTACAAAAATGTAAAAAAAAAAACCTCATGCTCACTACGCAATACAATTTTACAAAAAACACGTAATTATATCAACCACACTTTACAAATAAACATAAAATTAAATTAATTAGAACAGAATATTAAAACTTATTAGAATTGCAATTTTTTTAAATATCCTTTCATATCACCTACCAAATTTTATATGTATGCATTTCATATCACTTTTAGCATTAATTCATTCAATGCAAGATCAACTTCCCTTCTAGAATTCAAATTTCTCCACTTGCACCTATTGATTCAAATTCTATCAACCAATTTATTTATACAAGAGACCAAAATTATGTGATGTAAGATACCTATTCACAATTTGAATTATCTGAGTTTTTGCTGGAGACACCTTGTTGACAGTGAGCTCCTCCAAAGCAGTGTAGTCACCTCCTTTAGCTTCTATAGAATGTCTGAAACGTGCCTTTATCAGTTTTACTTATGCACACACATAAATTGATGTTTAATATGCCTTTTCCATTTACATTTAAATGTATTGAAATCGATGTTTCATATGCCATGTTCATTTACATTTACATGAAATGCATTTATAGGTTTTGGATGATACGTTTTGTGTTCATACTCTCACATTATATACCCATGACACAACCCCAACCCAATATCAACCACTCTCCCTTATAGAAAATTGTGATACTTTTATTATTGTAAGGGGGGAATAAAGCATTAGGAAAATAACAAATGAATCAAACTAACTTAATTCAAATAAGATTAAATCCCAAAACCCAAACTCATGAAATGAAGCTCTAAACTAACAAAATCAAGCATTGTAATCTAAAAGACAACATGAATTGAATGCAAAACTTTAAAACATATACCATCCCAGGTTGGAGTTGTATTTGTATTGACATTTGGATGTCAGATTACTTGATTCAATACAAATCCTCTTATTTTTATGTTGCAAAAGCTTCAAGAACGTGCATAAATGATGAACTATAATGTGAGGATATAAATTCTCAAGTGTGCTCAAGATTCGGTTATGTAGCACTTCACTATGTAAATTCTAGATGATTTGTGAGAAGGTAGAAGATTGTTTTTATAGATTTCTTGTTTTGAGATGAATGACCAAATTTTCTTAGTAAAATATCCTAATCAATGATTCAAAACCATTGAGAGGAATTATATTGGAAAGATTACTGGATTTAGATTGCATAATCTGTGTGATTGATGAAATCAAGTTGAGTATTCAATGGGATTGAAGAAATAGATTGAAAGGTTAGTGGGATTGAAGAATAATGAGTTAGTCAACTATTTAGAGTACAGAATCATTGGATGTGATTTGCTCAATCACAAAAGAAAGGTGAGGTCAATTAATTAATTGAATAAATTAATTAATATTTTTTAGTTGAACGTGCAAGTCATGTTTGACTTAACAAATAAAGTTGTATTTGTTTGTTGAACTTTTTGAATGATGTTTGAATAAATTATTTAATTATTCAGGTTTAGAAAAGGGGAAGGGATTTTATTAAATTTTTAATTAATAACAATTTAATTGATTTAGGAGAATAGGGTATATTAGCAACATAATTAAATAATTTATATTATTTAATTAATGAAGAGGAATAAAGTTAGATAAATGGTAAAATAGTGAATTAATTAAATAATTTAAAGATTATTCAATTAATAGAGGGAAATAGGGTTTTTGATGTAAATGATGTGAAATTCAATAAAATAAAATGATAATGATGCTGATGATGGAAAAATGTCATTCAAGATGTGTGATATACGTTTAGGTCATTTATACATGTCTACATTTTGCCCCTCTTTGAGATAATGTACTGGTTGCTTTGTTTCAAAGAATTTTATGTTAAGATCAAGATTTGAAAATTTGTATATGCGCCACTATGCCTTGATGATCAACATAAAGATAGTATGATGTTGGGTTGCCCCCTCGAGAGGTTGGGCACAAAAATCATTTTTCTGGTCAGGCTCATTACAATGTTCAATTTTAGTTTAGATGCATAGAGAATGAAACATTAGGCTATAGGACCCTCATTTATTGTTCAAATGTTCCTGGGTGCTCATTATTTCAACCTAGGAGGGTTTCCTAGGTAAAAAATTAGGGTTTTGAGGGGGGGGGGTTTAAATGGTAAATTAGGTTGAAATTACCCCTCATTTTCACTCCTTGATTTGAAAATTTCTTGCTTCTAGACCTTTTGTGAGATTTCCTTTTGCATGTTGTTAATAGGTTGCAACATAACTTGTATGCCATTATGGAAGATTATAATATTTTTAGAGAATTAATAATTAAATATGGAACCTTTTAAGGTTGGTTTTTTTTCCCACATTGACAGTTTTCCTAGAGTATATCTATGTTAATCTTGATGTGTTCTAATTTTATACATTTTTGTAAAGGGGGTTGCATGGTTGGATAATTCTTCATTGGACCCTCTTACTATGAATGCATTAATTTTTATCAAAGCATAATGTTCAAATTTTGGGAAGATAATCAATTGTTCTATGGGTTTCTCTTGTGAATATAAAAATGAATAAGGTGGCTTGCAAGAAATTTGTCAACAAACCACCAATTGAGAGGTAGATGCAAGGGTGATTGTAGTTGGATCATTAACTAAAGAATTTTTTCAATAGATCTAAGAAGATGTTGTCTTGAGGAATCCTAGGTATATCCAACAAATTTGGGAAACTAGATGAAGTCTAAGACAAAGGTATATGATTGTAAAATAATACAATCAAGAATCTCATAAGCTAATTATTGAAACAAAACATATTGAGTTAGGAAAATAAAGGTTTTGAGGTAAATCAATGGATTAAGATAAAACATTTAGAAATAATTGATCCTTGTTAGACTAAACACCTCAAAGGAAGCATACCAATTTGTGATCAAGGTAGAAGACAAGTTAAGAAAGAGATTTGGGAATTGACAAAATTTACTGGTGGAGAAAACATAAAGAGATAGATCGTTGTGTGTTGATTTGTAATTTCCCCTTCTTGCACTTGAGCAGTTGGGAGTGTTCTAGCAAGACTTTCAATTTTTAGTAGTGGCCAAATTCTAATACTTACTATTTATAGTAAGTATCAATGTACCTTAGTTTTGGTGTTATTTTGTTGTTTGGAGGTACTTACTATTTTTAGCAGTGGTTATTTATAGTAAGTGTATTTTGGTAACTAGTCTAGGCCAATGTTGCTCCAGTAGTGTATATTTCTTGATTGGGCATTGGTGAGTCTAAGGGTGATTTAATTAATATTTGTATTTCTCCTACCACTTAAGTTATTTTTATAAAGTCAGTTTATAGGTTAAGTGAGGGTCTTGGGGTCATAAAAAAAGTACCTTGGCATTCCTAGTTGATTAAAGTTATTTTAAAAAATCCAAATATTGAGCCTCTTAAGTTGGGTGCCACCCAAGGGATATATAAGGAATTTTAAAATAAAATTAAAGATTACTCATGAGGGGAGCATGTGATTCTTTTAGGGAAACCTAATTCAAAAGGTTGCCCTAATTTCCCTCTCACTTCTATAAAGCATTGTTTTGCATCTCATTTTTCTATCTTTCTTTTGGAAACACAAAAGGATGTTGTTGGAATTCTTCTAGAGTTTCATTGTTGTGCGTTGAGGATGAAAAACCTCACCATTTGGAGCTGATTTCAATAGTGAAAGATCCACCCTAGGCAAATAGGAGTGATTCTATTTTAGGGATCACCTTGGGTATCAATAGATTTTTGATTTTTAGTATTTTGTGGTGGAATTATGAAGATATTCTTGTCATTTTGATGTGGGTTTGGAGTTTCTAGTGTGTTTGAACTTAAACTAAATTTTGGTGGTGTTTGAAGGTGATTTGGAGCTTTTTTAGGGGTTTGATTTTCCTTTCCAAAATTTTTGAAATTGTATTTTGATAGGGTTTGAAAGTGAAGAACATCTGTAGCTCTATTCACACTTGGTCTATCATTCTAGGTATTTTTCTATTGGATTCCTCTGATTTTGGCATCCTATTTCAAGTGGTCATTTGTATTATTCACTAGAGGATTGATTTTTGAGGGAAGGTCGCCCTCCCTAGGGAGTTGTGCCTTTTGGAGGTTCAGGTATAAGTGGTTTGTGTATGTATAGGTACTTATTCTACACTTCTTAGTGTTTGTGTTGCTAATTTATGGTGTGGGAATCCTTGTGTTTATTGGCTAATCTCATATGTGACATGTAACACAAGTTTTCAATTTGTTTGTATAATTATATGATCATTTCCAATCAGATAACTATTGTTTTTAGGTCTAAAAACATCTTGTATTATGTTTGATTTGGTCTATGAACATTTTATTTTATTATATGTCATCATTCAATATGGGAAGCAATGTAAGTTAGAATTTCCTTCTTTATGCAATAATCTCTATGTTTGCAATGCATCCATGAAAACAAATGAAAAAAAGTAAACCAAAAATATCAACAAACATCAATTAGTACATAGTATTTTCATAAAAAATCAGGGGTGGTTGTTATAGTGGTATTAGAGTAACTCTTCCTACCACCCTATGACAAACACATGCAATCAACACCATTATTTCTATGAGTGAGAGAGAACAGAGGTATATTTAGAGGGAGTTAACGAAAGGGCATTAGTAGCCCCCACTTATTCTGGAAGGTCCAATAATTTTAGGAGTTCTCAAGGATCATTGGGAGTCTTCATAGGGTAAAGAGATGCAATAAGACCCATAAGGTGAAGGGGAACATTCAGAAGGGAACATGGCAGACAAGGGTAAAGGTAGATCTGGTTTAGTTAGTCCTAGTGCTAGAATGGAGAACAAGTTCAACATCATGATGGATATGATGTCTCAACAGTTGGGGAAGATTGGGCAGAACATAGTGGTTAATACTTCCCATAACAACACACAGGGAAACCCAACACATAACGGGGACAATAGTTCCACTTATTAGCAAGGGGGAAATGGTGGACAACATACTATAGTAGGTTCTAACACATTTTATAGACCTTTCCAACTCACATTTCTTCAAAAGAAGACAATATTGGAGTAATTAGAACACTTGTCACTATCTAGTCAAATCCTCATCTAGGGTTTAATTTTGCATGCTTTTATAAAATCTTGCACATTCATTGTAATAATCAATTTAGAACCATTCAAGTTAATACATTGCATATATTAGTTCTCTTCTAGATTCAATCTTTTCTCTCTTGGTTGCATAAAAAAATAGTTGCTTTGATATTTCTTTTGTGATAGGATAATTTCTTGCAAGTGATTTCAAGGTGTTGTGGAGTTTAATCATCAACTTCAACAGACACCATAACCTAGTAATGTGTAATATCCCCCTTATATTTTTCACATTTTTTGACATGAAACTTCACCCATTAATGTTAGCTTAATAAAGATAAGAAAATTGGAATGTAATCCTTCACTTTTTGATCACCTAGATCTCGGAGTGGGTAAGGCGAGAATATATGGTGTAGGGGGATTTGATAATAACAATATGAAAATATTGGAAGTACCAATGATATTAGCAATAAGATGGCCAATATAGAAAATAGAAATGCTTAGGTGGCAAGGTGACCTCTTCCACTTTTCAATTAACTACAAGGAAAGTAAATGGAAATGTAAAATACTTAAGCGGAAAGCCAACATCTTCAACTTTTTAGTGGGTAACAAAATATAAAGAAACTAGGTGGAAAGCTAGCCTCTTCCACTTTTTAGTGGGTATGAAAAAAAAAGAAAAAAAATAAAGGAGTTGATTAGTACTACTGAAAGCAACATTACAATATTGAGCCTTTTACACAGTATCATGAGATAACATAGAAATATGAAGGTCCTAGTGTTCGACAATCATTTCCATGATAAATACATAGATAAGCATCAAGGAAATAAGAAGAAATACTAAAAAAATACCAGGTCTGATGGGTCAGTGCAGGATCATGGGGGTCCAAACTAGGCATCTAAGTGGTAATGAAATTCAGAAAAATAGAGTTAGGTAACACCCTACACATTGGTGTGACCTGCACCAAGAAATCCAAAGACTAGAGCGTGGCCCAAATGCCTTGAGCATTTTGGTCACTAGAAAATATGAAAGTTAAAACACGACTCTCGGCAACGAATATCTCGGCTCTTGCCATGATGAAGAATGTAGTGAAATGTGGTACTTAGTGTGAATTGCGAGCCTTCGACTACACCCTAGAGAGCACAATGGAGGCGCTCATTCCAGACTATTGTTTCACAAATACCATCAAGGAACTGACACAAGCGCACAAAATCGTTCTCGAGAGAGGAGAATTCGAGTGATAGGTCTAATCCAAAAGCTCCAAAGATTTTCTCCAGGAACAATCAAGAATGAGACCAATTACATGTTGTCAAGTCTGTTACTGGGCAGACATGACTTGCAAGTAGGAAACCAAGTAGCCGTCTCAGTGGTCCAAGGCCAAAGCTACGACTGACTCGAATGACCCCAACAATCATCATGCCACTCCTCGCAGAGGGAATATTGTGCCACTTTTGAACTTTTCACACCGTTCCAAGACTAGAAGAGAGCCACCACACATTGCAATCAGCTATCGTAGGCAGAGTTCAACATCCAAGAGACTCCAAAATAGGTTAATATAATTTGAAAAATATGTAAGAACAAAAGTTGTAGCAAATTGAATGTAGTTTCTAGGCTACTAGTCCTTTTTTTGGAAAAAAGTAAATCTATTTTGCAAAAAATTGAAATTTTAATGCAGTGGTACTAAATTTCCAAGAAAAAGATAGTAAGCAAGTGCATGTCTTACCACCCTAAGTACAAGAAAAAATAGCATTTTTTATAAATATTTGAATTTAAGTAGAGGAGACATGCTCGAATGTGCCAATTTTTTTTTGTAATTTTTTTCCATGTAAATAATTAGTTATGATTTTTTTTACTAGAACATTTCAAAATTATTAAAACGTGTGTGTCTAAGCACCATAACTTGGTTAAAAAATTATAAAATTCATTTTTTTATCTTATAGTATGCGAAGCATAGAATGTGAATCATCTTGTAGGTTCAAAAAATGTTAAGTAGTTTGAAAGTTATAGAAGTTTTTCAATCAGCCTATCAATCAAGACTTTATTCATAACGTATGTAGAAAATCAATAATAATTATTTATTAAATTCAAAATAAGGAATAACTTATATTGGTGGAAAGCTGACAATTTTTTCTGTAAATCCTTTCATTTCATGAAATTGAGATAAAAAAAGTCATCAATCACAAGGGCGAACTTCAAAAAACTAAGAAAATTTTCTAAACACTTTTTTTGGGTTGACTTTCCAGGTTAGACAATCTCGAACCAAATCCCAAGCCAAATCTCGAGCCTACTGATTTTATTAGAAAAAATAGATATCCGTTCATAACGGATATCTGTTTGTAAATGAATATCTATTTTAGAATGAATATCTATTTAGAAACGGATATTTGTTACTAAACAGATATTCATCATTTGTATTATTTATAATACATAATATTTAATATTTTAATATATACTAATATACTAATATACTATATATTATGGGAGGAAGGTAAGGGGCATTGGAATCGAAACCTACTTGTTAATGTTTCATAAGAGGATCCATCAATCCGAGTGGGCTAGGAATACATAAAGGTGTGATTGTTTCATTTGTATATTATATATTATATATTATGTGTTATATAATATGTATTATATTATATATTATATACTATACATAGTGTGAATGGTGATCCTAATCCTGCAAAAACACAAAGAACAAACACATAATTAGTCCCAAATGCAAGTTAGAAACTACATTCCCCATGAAATCCATTTGAAATGCAAAAAAGCAAGAAATAATATGAAGAACACAAATAAAAGATATCAAATCCTATTTAATGCAAACAAACTCTCAATCCCATGCGGGAATTGGTGCCATTTTGGTGTGGAAAATGGCCCTTTCCCAATTCCTTCCAAGATTGAATGATGATTGGTGAAGATTTGATGCTCCTTTTGTGAAATTCCATCATAACCTACTATAAAAATGTGAAAATGGATGAATAATGGATGGACAAATTCAAAATCTCAAGCTAATGGCTTTGCATAAAATTAAGTATCCAAAATCCAAATGACATCCTCTTATTTATAGATGAGAGAGATGGAGGATGAGGAAAAATCGATGAATGTGGGATAAAAGACCAACCAATAGCATAAAGCCACTTGTCAACATGTGAGTGGACAAAGGTGGAGCACATTTTGGTCATTGTGCAATTAAATGCAATTAGGTGGAATTTAAAAATTGATGAAATGACAAGTTGGAGGGAGAAGAAAATGAATTTAATGCCACTTGGCTCAAGGCAAAGGACATGTAAGAAACTTAAATGCCTTGTTGGATATATAGACCCTTTTGGAGGGATTTTTCAAACTTGGAGAACATTCCCTTTTTTATGCCTTTTTGAAAGTAATTAGAGATTTAATAAATCAATTAAAATTATTTTCATGAGCAAGTTGCAAAAGTTAGAGGATTTGATGGATTATGATTAGCATTAATCACGATTTGATTAATTAAGAGGGAGATTAGTTGATTTGACCATTTGATTTAGATTTTTGGATTGAAATAAATCAAAATGAGAGGAAAATGATTTAGACTTAATTAAATAGGATTTTTATTTATTTAATTAAAGAGGGATGCTGTTAGATTAAATCAAATCAAGATTAATTTATTTAATTTAATAGAAAGACTTTAGAGCCTAATTAAATAAAGTGAATTATTTAGTTAAAAGAGATACTATAAGTTTAATTAAATAAATGATTTATTTAATTAATAGGAGATGATGACTTAATTAGATAAAATTGATGTATTTAATTAAGAGATGAAATGTGATGAATTTAATGAAATAAAGATTATTTGATTAAATGATTAGCAAAGGAGATGATTCAAGATGAAATGGTGTTAGTAAACTCAAGATCAGGTGTATAGGATCAATCGGTACATTTTTCGTGTCTATATTTTGCCCCTCTTTGAAGCAATGTACCCAATGCATTGGTTCAAAGAATAAATTGCTGCTATCAATTTTTTTTTTTCTAAATTTTTCAAATGCCTCATTGCTTCCCCAGTGAGAAGAAACATGCTGATATACTGTCCCCTTGAGAGATTGGACGAAAATGTCAATTTTTGGGTGATCTCATGAAAAAAGAAGACAAGGTGCCCGATGAGGCTAGAAAGGGTCCAAGATGCCAAAAACGTGCAAAAATAGGAAAAAAATTATGCAAAAATGGCCTTTGGTTGGGAAAAAATGGGATCGAGGGTCCAAAACCCTAGTTGGATGGCTAAATAGGGTAAAAAACCCTAACTTTCAAGCTTAAATAGGCCTCAAGGGGCCACTTCCAATTCATTTGCACATTCAACCTTTAGAGATTTATTTCCTTTGAGCTTTGACCACTATTCGAGATGGTGCAATGAATGCTTTCACGACACATTTAAGAGAGAATGCGAGTGTACTTGTGGCTACTAGGTACAAGACCATCGGTATGTGACCCTTACCTAACTTGTTTTTTTGTGTTTCATGCACATTAATTAGGGTCCAAAGTCAAACCAAGTCAAGCGGTGATGCTTGGCACCACTGAAAGCCTTGAAGCAGTGCTCCGCGACCTTAATGTGTGCTACTATTGAGTTAGACACCATGGTGGTTTAGTTTAGGAATTAGGGTTTAGCATTCAAAGTCCACCACATATAAAAATAGTTCCACAATAGGCCAGGTTGAAATTTAGGGTTTAAGGCCAAACTGTAACATGATGGCATAGTTTGGAACTTTTAGGTCTCTAGTGGCATAGTTTAGAATTTTCAAATAGTGATGCCTTTGCAAACATCGATGCATTTTCTATTTTAGTCGCAAAAACTCCAAATAGGATCTCAATTTTTTATGAAACTTGACGCGGTGACTTTACTGATGCAGAAGGACATGGAGATAGTACATTCACGGGAGCATAGGTCTTTGATTTTGAGTAGACTAACCAAATTGCATGAGCTACTCCAAGAGCACCTGAGGGCGATAGGACTCTAGTATGTCGCATATGCCCGAACCATTAGGACACACTTAGGGATGATGATAGCACTGGTAGAGAGATGACATAGTGAGACGTCCTCATTTTACTTCCCTATAGGTGAGGTGATAGTGACCTTGGAGGATGTGTGGCATATTCTTCATTTGCTGATCCATGAAGAGTAGGTCATCTATAATGTGGATGTCAGGATAAATGCTTACTATGAGGTCATGGGCCTTTATGAGATCATTTTTGTTGAGGGATAGATCAAGCTAGAGAGGTACATGATTTTAGTGTCAACAATTAGATTGATTGTAGCAACCATTATCTCAGGGCTTGTGGTACCAGATCAATACGACTGAGACTTTAGTCCAGGATGGGGTCTTTCCTAGGAGCAGATGTTCCAATGGAGAGAGTGCTTTGCATGGGGGCCAGTGATGCTAGCCTCCCTCTACCATGACCTACATGAGTTTTCATATTGCGATAGTAGGGCTATCAGAGCAGGAGTCACTCTACTGCACATTTGGGCCTGGGAGCACATTGAAATGCTTCGCCTATGAGTCACATCAGTTGATATGTAGCTAGAAGACCCAGCCTTCTAGAGATACAAGGGTGGATTCAAATTCACACATATAGGGGTAGTCGACATCCATTACTGGCGGAGGGTCATCGATGAGATGACCATTTTTGCTTGGAGGCATTGGCTCTGCATGCCTGCCTAGTATGATGATGTACAACAGTTGTTCTTCACGGGGTAGGAATGGCTTATGTAGGGTAGGGAGCATATGATGATAGAACATTATCTTTCAAATCGGGTTTCTAGATAGTTCAAATATGTGTAGGACCATCCTAATGACCAATACATGATGATATTTGCATGTACTACAAGGGAGACCACATGGGGTCACACGATCCCTCTAGATGAGGTAGTTGACTCTTTCAGGCAGTTGGTTCCCAAACCATGGCCATATGATCAGGGGCAGGTGGACCCAAGGACTACTCATGCATATTGAGATTAGTTATGTCCATTGGTTAGATGTATAGTGCTTGGTGCATTATTACTGTGAAGGAGACCTAGAGGCCGGTTAGTAGGACGAGGGTAGTGGTGGGGGTGAGGAGGCATAGGAGATGGGGATAGAGACGGAGATGACAACAAAGGAAAAGGAGGAGTTGGATCACCTCTAGATCAAAGGAGACAAAGAGACGAAGTTCCTAGAGATTATTAAATAGAGGGGGACATGCAAAGGGATGGGGATAGGAAGCCTCTGAGAGACTAGAGAAACAACCACCACCACTACCACCACCACCCCCGCCAGACCAGAGAGATACATTGATATAGTATCTGCAAGCATAGGTTGCCACCTTGATAGCCAAGAGGGATTAGGAAAGAGCTAAGTAGGACTAGGTCATCTACTAGAAGAGATAGGCCACTGAGCTCCAGTTGGCACAAGAGACTGGGAGACGTTAGCAGCTAGAGGCTACATAGGGCAAGATCATCTCTGCGAGGATGTAGCCTGAGGCAGTCATGGAGGAATAGTAATACAAATTTCACTATCATCAAGTTGTGCCTCGAGCATCAGAATTTTCACAACAGACAGGGTAGAGGCAAGATCAACCCGAGAGACAGTTGGGCAAGGGGAGTAGCCATGAGGGCTAGCCTCAACATATTTTGATCAGAGACAACATTCTGTTTGAGGTCCATGGACTCCATTTTTGATAGCCCCATGGGAAATTGTATTATATTGATTGATGCACACACTTGATCCTGATTCATGTACCATTACAATTGTATTATTATTTTTATGATATATGAGATGATATGGTTTGATCTGATGTATGATGTGTTCTATCTTATTTATGCATGATGGATGGATGCATCTTATTTTCTATATATGATGTTTTATATGTGATGCGATGCCTCTATCTTATGTGATGCATGTATGATTTTTGTTTTATGTGATGTAATGCGATGTATGTTTCTATATGATGTTATGATGTGACACAATGATTTATGGATGCATTTCTTTTTCAGTATCTTTTCTATCCAGTTTTTATGATGATGTATGGATGATGCAAATGTTATGATATGAAAATGGTTTAAAATTGTCAGACTAAAAGATCTATATTATGCATTGATGGATGATAATCATGAGATGTATGAAATTCTATGACATATTCCTTTTATTTTTCAACATCTTTCTCATGTATGATGCGTACATGGATGACATGATGATGCACATGATATGATGTGATGATTCTTTTATTATGATACCTATTTGATAGTGAATTTTAATGATGATGCCTATGTGACGATGCATATGACATGATATGATGCTCATGGTATAAAAATTCTTATATGATGATGCAAATGGATGATATGGTGTATATGTGATGTTTATATGATCATGTAATGGATGTAAATATATGGTTTATGAGATGCTTAGAATAACCAATCTATATTATGCAATGATGAAATGCAATGCATGTGAGATGATGATTGTTTTCTATATTTCATGATTTGATATGTATTATGTTGATGGTTTGTGGATGTAGGATGGATGCATTAGTGATGATTTTTTGATTAACTATCATGGTACCATGTTAGCATGGAAAGAAGCAAGAATAAATAAGATAATCCAACAAGTCAAATTTATGAGAGATGATGATGATGATTTTCTTACTAGGTATTGGGACCTTAAAAAGTATATTTACTTTGTGTTTGATAATACACATAGGAACAATGCATCAAAGTATAAGGAACCAGGATGGCGTTGCACCTAGTGTGATGGCCTTTGATTCGCCAATTAGGTAGGAGTACTCTTGTACACACCTAACATAAAAAACTTCATTCACAATGTAGTTCAGATATTCCAAACATCTCAGGCCAAAACATAGAAAGGAAATCCTTCCTATGTGGTCAACAAGATACCTAAAACACCCTCCCTACATCCAAATAAAGCACACATGACCAAGGTTATATTACAAGAATATCCAACAAGCACAACAGATAAAAATATAATGATCATTGCTCCATTTCTTTCTCTCTAAATCCCTTCATTTGGGACATCATTGAGAGGTCATCCAAATTAGTGCAATAGGATAAGCCAAAGGACAAAGACAAAGCGAACAAACAAGTAAATGTTCTCCATACCACTAGCCAAAACTAAACTACGGTGATTCCTAATGTTAATGTCCATTGTAGGAAGGATGCATCCTAGGACATGATGTTATTAGATGATTTGGGACAAATAGGATGATTAGATATTGATACAAAAAGTTGACCAACTTGTTTACCTACTGACCTAGACTTGAGGCTTTGATGTTTGAGTTTTCACTTTTAACCTACTAGACTTGTTTCCAACTATTTCACCAAAGGTTGAGGATGATGGTGATTTATTATGAGAGATGTTTATTGTGGGTGAAAGTGAGATGGGGATGGATTGATTTTTGGGTTACTTGAATGTTTTTGATATTTTTTGAAATGTTTTGAGCCTATTTTTGGTATTTTTGAGATTTTACAAATGTTTTGATTTTCCAATTTTCCAATGTTTTTGTGTTTTCTGAGATTTTATGAATGCTTTTGGATTTTGTGTTTTTTGAATGTTTTGATGATTTGGATATGGATATTTGTGATGATATCAGTGCTCTATTTGGGATTTTGTTGAATACCAAGGTAGGGTTGATTAATTATATTGATGGATTGATGATGATGACTAATGAGTCTAGTTTATGGTCTCATTTTGGGTAGAATTTATAATTTAGTTGTTGAAGTTACCATGGACTTTGATGTTAAGTGTCAATACTTTTATGATATTTCCTCAAACTATAGACATTGGCCTTAATCTTATTTCTACAAACCTTTAATGATAATGGAATGTTATATGGACTATCTATATTAATCTTGCATGTGGTTAATTAATGTTCCTTAAGGTGATTATAGATGTGCAATTATTATGCATACTAACATTACCATGCAGATCTAATTTGAGGATGCTAAATTCAGGAAGACATTGCCAGCTGGCCATGCACCATAACATCCAGCAAGGGAATCATTTAAAGGTCAAAAGAGGTTGATGACATGAGATTCCCCATGCAAACTAAATGTAACCACCTTGTAGTGGTCTTTATTGATGTTGATCAAACGTGCATGTTATTACAGTGCTAAATCCATTGTTAGACATGCACGTCTGACTGAATTCTATGTATGCATAACTGCCACCTCACTTTCTCTATTTTTCCTAAATGGCATCCTCCTAGTTAGTGGAGCTAACTACCTTGTTTAGCTAGTAGTATAAATAAGGATCAAATGATCCTTCTCAAGGGGTTGCACAATTTGAGATTGTACTTGCATTCTTAATTTTTCAACAATATAGTTATGTTATTCTTTTGTACTCATGAATTCCAGTGAATGAAATGAAAATCTAATTTTGAACATTTGAATTCTCATTAGTTTTAGAGGATACTTATCCAAGGGGCGCACTTGGTGAGTAATCCATTCTTTAGTTTAGTATTATTTTTTGTTCAGTAGTTAGTTAAAAGTTTGGCATCGACTGTTCTTGCAGCCAAAGTAGACAAAATAGTGTCCTATTTGTTTGCTCATATTTTCATTTTTGTCACACATTTTAGCTTGGTGTAGTTGTTGATTGATGGTTAGAATTTATGTTATTCCTTTATGAGCCATTTACTTTAAGCATTGTTTCTCTCTTAGCTTTAGAATGAAAATGGCTACTTTGGGTTCCTAGTGCATATACTATGTTGACCCATTTCAAGTTCACGTTCTTGGGTTGACAAGTTAAATGCATCATCATTATTATTGAAATGGCTATTCAGGTTAGATGTCCAATCTCTAAATCAAAACTGTAATGGCCTAGTTGTTAAATCATTGTAGGAGGCAAATATTTTGGTGCCATTACTGGGGATGGTGTCAAACTAGGAAGTTGTTTGGAGTCGTTGATAGTTTTCTTGTTGTAGTACTTCTAAAAGTTGTTCTTAGCATATCTCTCATTTAGGAAGTAATGACCCCCCTTATTCTTTACCAATTCTTTTTGTGAGCTGACTGATAGTGAGTTGATACCGCATGAATAGAGGAAGGATAAGGGATGCTTATGAGATATTTCTTCCTACCAATCATAATCCATTCTAGCTAGTTGAATATTAGAACCTACCAAGAGAAGAAGAAGAAGAAGATCCACACCCATTTGTTGATGTATTTTCTAATTTGACTAGCTCTGAAGTTTCCTATGAGGACCAAAATTAGCTTGAGAACCCATTTTCTTTGGAATTACATCAAGCAGGCATGGGTGATGCAAATAGAAACAGACCTAACCAACCAAATTTTCCTTTCCCCATTTCCCATCAGAATGAAGTTGACAACTTCAAAAATATCCTTGCTTCAACACTCCCCAAGTTTTATGGTCTTGTCATAGAAGATCTTGATACCTTCTTGTTTGAGTTTGACATAATCTGTAGGAGTTGTGATTATAATACTGATGCGTATAGGCTTAAACTATTTCCTACCACTCTAAAAGAAGCTGCATTAAGATGGTTTGTGAGCCTAGGAATAGATACTATGGAAACTTGGGAAGACATTAAGATAAAACACCTTGAGAAATAAAAAAGAATATTTCAAGGGAAATGACATGAGAGGAGGTGAAATTTTTAGGATGCAACAAAAGGAGGATGAGAACCTAGAGGATTACATTTCAAGGTTTTTGTTCTGCTTACAAAAATCTCCACACCATACCCTCAATGAAGAATCACATAAGCTGATTTTCTTAAGAGGAATCAATGAGAGTTGAACTAATTCCTTGTATCTGATGGAATGAGGAGATATCACCGAAGTTCCTTGGGAAGACATCAAGAAAATATGCCAGAACTACTCTAGGGAAGCTTCAAAGAAAGGGAGATCTTACCAATCCTCTATGGGTAAGTCATCTACGAGTGGAGTCTCAAGGATGTAGATCACACATTTGCTGGTAGATTTCAACTAAGACATCATAAACAATCTAGCTAAATAGTTGGATACATTTTAGGCCAAGAAGAAACAAGAGGAGTCAAAGGCAATGTTGGTAGAGTATTGCCCCCATTGTAGATAGAAGAAGGACTGCAAATGCAAGATGGTAGCTAATATTGAAAGTAAGTAGATTCCACCTAAGTTAAAACCAATCCAGATTGAAGAAGATAAAGTCTACTATGTTGCACAAAGGAAGCCTTAGGATCCAAGACAAGGTATGCCACTGGATCCTCTATCTTATGTTGGACCATATTTCAATTCCTATTCATTTGGTAACCAATGGAAGCCCCCATATCTATCTAGCTATGGAGGATATCAACCATAGCCTTGGGGTAACCCTCTAAATGCTTGGCCCAATCATCAAAACTCTCCACCTTAGTGGCAAAAACCTTAGGGGAATTGGAAGCAATATCAAGGGCATTGACAACCACCTCCAGGAAATTGGTAGCAAATAAATCAATGGAGGGGAGGACAACAATGGCCAACCCAGACAACCAGTTACATGAAACCACCTTCTTAGCCTCAAAAAATTTCTATAATGCCTCCACTTGCTAATTGAAGCTCAACCACACTTAAACCTACTCAGCTAGAAGCTCAGCCAACACCCAATCCAAATAACAAACCACAACAACAACTTGTATACTCTGCTGATTCAAATCAATTCCTTGCATATGCTATGAGTGTGAGTGACATCTAATTGTGTTCATGAACTACATTACCAACCCCTTCCAATCCCATTATCACTGAGCTTCTTTTGGAAGAGGAAGAGGAACCTCTGAATGATCCCATTCAGCCAAGTGCACCTAAAAATCTTGAACCACTCCCAACCAGGAAGACTGAGCAAGAACCACCATTTCCTCTGAGATTGGATGTTGTTAAGAAAAAGGAAGAAAAAGAGGATACCATTTTTGACATCTTGGACTAGCTGAAGCATATTTGTGTCTAGATCCCTCTATTCCAGGCCATAAAGGATGCCCCAATCCATGGCAAGGAAATCAAGGAAGCATGCCTTAGGAAGCCAGGTAGGAAAAGAAGGACCCAACTACAGTTCATGTGGTGGGACAACTAGCTGACATCATTCTTAGAAAAGTGATGATCCCTAAGTACAATGACCTAGGTAGTCCTATGGTAGCAGTTGTTATAAATGAGATCCAAATAAAGAATGCTCTAATTGATTTAGGGGAAACAATCAATGTATTGACCAAGGACATCATGTAACAACTAAATTTTGCAAGCATGAGATCTACTCCTACTATCTTGTAGCTTGCTAATAGTTCTATTGTTCAGCGTAATAGTATAGTGGAGGATCTTGTGTTAGTTCTAGACTCCTGGGAGTACCCAACAAACTTCATGATTATTTCTCCTAAAGCTACACTAGGTAGGTATCCCATTATTCTTGGAAGGCCATGGTTAGCAACTAAAAATGCATATATTGGATGCCGGTCAGGTGACATGACCATTTCAGATGGGAAGAGCACCAAAATTTTTGTTCTTTATCCTCCTGCTTAGCCATCTCATGATGAGAATGATCGCATATGGCCACATGTTGGTGAAGAGGCTGAGAAAGCTAATTCTATGGCACATCTTATGATGCTAGGTAGAAGCTCTTTTATGAAACTTCAAGATGAGGATGAAGTATTGGCTAACATCATTCAAAATCATTGTGAAGTGGAAGAAGCATCATCTTCTCATTCTTCTATTCCAATCAAGACACTTTTGCGTGTTCTTCCTGTAGCCACTTTTCTTGTAGACGTTCTTCCTACAACAATAGGTATAACCCATACATTGGTTCCATATGAAATAAAGGCACCATACATTAATGGCGTAGCCATGATAGAGTTGATTACACAAGTGCAGGTGTCAAAAGGAAGATATCTAAATGTTAACAAAAAATTGAGTGAAGAACAACAATTTCTATTGGAAAACCTATTAACGACCCACCAACATGCATTTGCATGGGATTATCATGATATGAAGGGACTGGACCCTAAAATTTGCACACACAAAATTTATATAAAAAATGATTGCACCCCAGTGAGGAAGCCGCATAGAAGAATTAACCCTACACTGAGAGAAATTGTAAAAGGAGAACCACAAAAGTTTCTAGATGAAATATTTATCTACCCCATTTTAGATAGTCAGTGGGTGTCTCCATTAGTGATTGTTCCAAATAAAGGAGGGAAATAGCAAGTTTGTGTTTGTAAGAATTGGCTATGAAGGTAGCCACCCAAGATCTAGAGGCCTAATAGAAAGCACAAAAGAGAGAGAATAGAATATGACAAGAATAAATTGTATTCAATGTCAATAATATGAGATAATGGTACAAATCAATGTACATAGGAGACCCCTTGGTTATATAGCTAAGGGAGAACATAGCAGGGCATAAGATTATGACAAGTTTTGTAATCTTATGACATGAGAGAACAATGAAAAGTTATCACTCCACCTAAAGTGGGAAAGGATAATGTGATAATCTCCACAAAAGGTGGATCTCCCACAAAAGGTGGAGAGATATCACATGATGTGTCCACAAAAGGTGGAAGTGATGAGGTAATGACATGTCAAGTCCACCAAAAGTGAAAAATCTCCAACAACCTCCTATGTGGTCCCTAAGTAAACTTAAATAATGTGTAATCATGACCTAGGACAAGGTACAAGACATTTAACTACACCAACACCCCCCCTTAAGTGGAACTTAGGGAGAATGTACACAAAAGAAAACAATGCAAGATGGGTCCCAACTACTATGCCATGTTAGGTACCCATGTACAAATGCAATGGAATCTCTCACAAGTGGAGTAAAGATAGAAAAACCCAGTGGGAAAAAACTACCCTGCAAAAGAGATGAAATACAAAAGCTAGGAACATAGCATGAGAAGGAAAAAACCCCATGTGAGGAAAAAGTCCCCCCCATACAAGAAAAGAAGAGAGACAAGGTAGCCCCCCTTCAATGTACAATGATCACCCATAGAAGATGCTCGAGAAGGAATGAAGAAGCTGCTCCAAAACTATCGAACAACGTTCCTCCCCTTGGGAAGAAACAATACCAAAGGTGCATGAATGAAATCTCCCCAATCCACAAGTGAAGAAGGAAGAACCCTCAAAATGTAAGAAGTCTCTGAAATCTACTCAAATGTCCCTGTGTTGATGCTGAAAGATGCCTTCCCCAAACCATGTGAAGCTGCAATGGTGTAGTCACTGCCTGGAACCTGTGAGAACCCCTTTGCAACAACAATCTCATCTGCTGAAAAAGACAACTCAAGATCGAGCAAGGATGAAGGTAGAACATACTCCAAAGATGAGTTCTCCTCAAGAGAGAAAGTGGCCTCCTCCAACTGTTGTACATATGCATCCACAATCACATCAACCTCAAAAGACTGATCATGTAGAGGAGGGTCAGAGTGTTCCCTCACAACAACTGAAGAAGAATCACTTTCATCAAAGAGAAGATGTAAGTAATCAAGTGTGTCTCCCAAGTCTGCAATGCAGGACTCCACAAACAAACCACCAATGTCTGTCAAGTAGTCATCCCATGAAGCTATTGATGGAGGACAAGGTATACACTGTTGCACTGAATCACAAGGCACTAAAATTGTCAGAACACAATCATCAGGTGCATCAGTCAATGTAGGAGATGGAATATCAACAATAGGCTCAAGAACCTCAAGACTAGTGAGCACTCCAAGATTCAAGTAACCATACTCAATCTCCTCAAGTGTGTCCACACTAGGGTGAACTGAATCATCAATAGGAGCAAAATATGAGAAGGTGTAGAACCGAGAATGATTATCAACCTCCCCAACTACAACAAGAGCCTTGCTACACAAATCCCGAACAATGACACAATCTGGTGTGAAATCTACACTCTTTCCTGAACCACTATGTGTAA
The DNA here is from genome assembly GCA_007258455.2 of Sequoia sempervirens. Taxonomy (NCBI): domain Eukaryota; kingdom Viridiplantae; phylum Streptophyta; class Pinopsida; order Cupressales; family Cupressaceae; genus Sequoia; species Sequoia sempervirens. The sequence continues at coordinate 329,942,104 of VDFB02000008.1, forward strand.
TCTGATAGATGGAAAGGATGTTCCTTGACAAAGTAGGCACACATAGAACATCATTAAATGCTCCACCTTCAATGTCAATAGACCCCTTCCCACAAATTGCCAAAGAAGTGTTGTTGACCATCAATATGGGTGGTGATGAACAAGAATCAAATGAAGAGAACATATCCTTGGACGAATTCATATGATGTGAAGCTCCTGAATCAAGGATCCACCTATCTGAATTGGAATCTGCAAAAGCAAGAAATGCTTGCCCCTTATGTTTCTCAAATTGAGATGATGTAGAAGAAGGAGAAGAGCTTGATGTTGTTGCCATGAGAGTTGTTCCTTTTCCCTTAGAAGAAGTGGAAGGGGATGAATCCTTCTCTTGATATGCAGCTGGCAAGTTGATGTTTTTCTTCTTAAGGATGTGTTTCAACTCATCAATTTTCTTAACATGACAACGATGCTCATCATGACCAATCCTTTTGTAATATGCATGTTGGTTGCTCCCTCTTGTTTGAATTATTGTACTTCTTTGAAGAAGATGAAGTTGAGCTTTGTTGTGGAGGAGTGGATTGTTTGTTCTCTCCTTGTGGCTTTTGTGAAGATTGCTTTTTGTCCTTTCCTTTTCCTTGCTTATTATTTCCATGATTGACCACCAATGCTTTTGAAGTTGAAGACTTGAGAATGCCCATTTTCATCAACTTATTTTACTCAAGAATCAAAAGATCTATGAGAGCCTCAAAAGATGGTGTTGTGAAGTTACTTATTGTCAATATTTGAGTATGAAAACTTGAAACAAAGGTTGCATACTCAACTGGAAGTTTATCCAACAAGTTGAAGACCAATTGATCATCCTCTTTTTCAATACCACAATCTTTTAGTTGTGCTCTTAGTTCATTTGCCTTAGTGACATAATCCTAAATTGTATCAAAATATTTGGGATCAAGGCTTAAGAGATCATGTTCAAGCTTGTATCCCTTAACCTTATCAACCTTGCCATACAAAGCAACAAGTTTATCCCAAGCTTCCTTAGCTGTAGTACATTTATCAACATGAAAAATGAGATCATCTGAAATGAACTTTCTTAGTGTACCCAATGCCATAGAAGTTTTGGTGAGCCAATCCATATATGCTGTTGGATCTGCCTTAGGATCTGAAGGTGTAGTTATGGTTCCATCAATGTAGTAAATTAAACCTTTTTCCATTAGTTTACTCCATGCATGTACTTTCCATGTACCATAATTATGTGCAGTTAAGAGTGGAACTTTAGATGAACCCATGATGGAATGCAAGAGCACAAGAGAGAAAATAGGAAAAATCACACAAGATACACCCCCCCAAATTCACTCAATCAAAGTACCCCCCCACAAATAGATGATTTTGGCACTTTATAATGCAGTGCATGTACAATAGGCCACTTGCAACTTGGATATTTGGGCTTATGATTTCTGATTTACAACTTGCCAAAAATATGCTGATAATAGACTAGAACAAATAATCAAAGACCTAAATTCAGATCTATGCAATACAAGTGCCAAATAGGCCAAAAAGGACCATATGCTGAAAGTACAAAATCCACTCAAGATCACTTCAAACTGATTGTAGATTCAAGAAGTAGAAAAAAAATCAGGCACTTTAAAAAAAATGGCACCTAAAAAGGAGTTCGTATGAGCCTGAACAAAGCCTCAGAAGTTGCAAAAATGGTGACAAGACAGGTACAGTGTTGAGAAACTAAAAATTATGGAAACTCTGTCCACCAAAATCAGAAACTAAGTACACCACTATGAAGTACACGAAAAATTAGCCCAAATAAAAAAAAATTGCTCGAAAAAAGGAGCAAAAATGAGCAAGATATGAAGCTCTGAAGTTGGAGTGCAAAATCAGAAACTCCATTGGAGAGGGGGATAGAAAATTAGAAAATCCCTGCCGACGTCATCAAAACATGAGCTTAAATTTGATGGTCATTTAGCCGTCCGAAGTGTGATGGGGCTTAAAATTGACGCCCGTCTGGACGTCGCCGAAGCCGTCGTATTTGCCAGAAAATTTGGACAGAATATTCTACCCAGTTGCTAGTATATGTTGTTGCCGGAATCTTTTCAACAAATGTAATATTCTGGTTGGAGTTTATTTTTAGTGGCTGCGGGAGATTTGAAATATGCCGGCTGACTATTTTGACTTGCCGGAAAATTATTGGTTGCCGCCGATAGTAAAGCGCCCGTCGGTCATGATTTCGCCGGCTGCCTGCCTACGCCACACGGTAGGGCGTGTACAAGGTACCTTCAGGTACTGTCAATACCTTCAATTGCAGGTACAGTCTGCGACAGTAGGCTTAAATTTTTTTGATATTTTTTGAAATTTTTTTTACAGTAAAAATTTATAAATGACAATATAGTCATAAAATTTTTCTAACTTTCCAATACAAAAAATAAATTTGTGAAATTATAATACATATTTAGCAGAATATTATTTTTGAAAATAATTGCCCAAATCTGGAAAATTTTAACAAAGCTCTAGATATATATATATATTTTTGCCAGAAAATATTAAAAACTGGAAATTTTCAGAACTATAGAAAAAATTCAGAAAATTGAAAAATACCCCAAATTGGAGAAATTTTCAGATTTGGAGCTCCCGATATCCGATTTCGACGAAACGAAAGGAAATATTGATTGAAAACAGCCTCCCGAATGCAATGGTGGGCTCATATTTGGTGTAGGATGCTCCAAAATGCTGCTGCAACATAAGGCCAAAAATGGAATCCTCCAAGAATCTCTCCAAATGACTAACCAAAGGCTCTCCAATAGCTCTGATACCATGTAAGAATTGGCTATGAAGGTAGTCACCCAAGATCTAGAGGCCTAATAGAAAGCACAAAAAAGAGAGAATAGAATATGACAGGAATAAACTGTATTCAATGTCAATAATATGAGGTAATGGTAGAAATCAATGTAAATAGGAGACCCCTTGGTTATATAGCCAAGGTGAAAACATAGGAGGGCATAAGATTATGACAAGTGTCGTAATCTTATGACATGAGACAATAATGAAAAGTTATCACTCCACCTAAAGTGGGAAAGGATAATGTGATAATCTCCATAAAAGGTGGATCTCCCAAAAAAGGTGGAGAGATATCACATGATGTGTCCACAAAAGGTGGAAGTGATGAGGTAATGACATGTCAAGTCCACGAAAAGTGAAAAATCTCCAACAACCTCCTATGTGGTCCCTAATTAAACTTAACTAATGTGTAATCATGACCTAGGACAAGGTAGAAGACATTTAATTACACCAACAGTGTTGATTACAGGGAACTTAATGTTGCCACCAAGAAGGACCATTTTTCCTTACCCTTCATAGATCAAGTTTTGGACACACTTGTAGGAAAGCAATAATTTTCTTTTCTAGATGGATTCTACGGCTACAACTAGATCCAAATTGCACCAGAGGACTAGGAGAAGACCACCTTTACTAGTCCATGGGGGACCTATTCCTACTCAATACTCCCATTTGGCTTGTGTAATGCACCTGCAACTTTTCAAAGGGAAGTCATTAGCATATTTTCAGACATCTCTCTTGATTGCATGAAAATTTACATGGATGAATTTACTAATTATGGTGCTGATTTTAATTAGGCATTGGAAAATCTTAGGTGAGTCCTATAGAGATGTGAGGACCAAAATTTTTCCTTAAACAGTGAAAATTTCTTCATGATGATGCAAGAAGGTGTTGTCCTTGGCCACTACGTCTCCCACAAAGGAATTCAAGTAGATCCTGCAAAGATTGAGGTGATCACAAATCTTCCCACACTTGCAAAATCAAAGGATGTTAGGAGTTTCTTGGGCCATGCGGGATATTATAGGCATTTCATCAAGGATTTTAGAAAATAGCAGCACCATTGTATACTCTTCTCACTAAAGATGTTGAATTCTAATGGACTGAAGCTTGTGACAAGTCATTTTATTACTTGAAGGTAGCTTTGAGTCATGCTCCTGTACTAAAAGGACCTAATTGGGAGATTCCTTTCCACATCCATACTGATGCATTAGATTATGCCATAGGATTAGTCTTAGGATAAAAAGGAGCTATTGAAAATTCCATTTATTTTGTTAGCAAAAAATTGTAGGGAGTTGAATTCAACCATACAGTGATAGAAAAAGAAATCTTGGCAGTACTCTATGCTCTGAAAAAATTTATACATTACATAATAGTTTATCAAATCTTTGTGCACACTAATCATGTAGACATTGGGTATCTCATGAAAAATCCTGTGATCTTTGGTAGGCTGGAAAGATGGTTATTGTTGATGTAGGAGTTTGACATAACCATTGTGGATAAACCGGGGAAGGCTAATGTTGTTTCAGGTTTTCTTTCAAGGTTGACTACATGAGGGGATAATCAAGCCATAGATGACTCTTTTCCTAATGAGCATCTATTCTCCATCAGTGTAAAAACACCTTGGTATGCTGACATAGCTAATTATCTAGTCACAGGTAGAGTTCTTCCTCACTTCTCTCCAAAAAAGAGAGGGACACTCATTGAAAAATCTTTTCCATTCTCATGGATTGTTGGATGTTTTTTTTATATTGGACCAGACCATGTCACAAGGAGATGTGTGAGAGAAGATGAGACATATGAAATTTTGCATGCATGCTACAATAAACCATGTGGAGGACATTTTGTAGCCAAGAGGACATCAATGAAGATTTTGAACATGGGATATTACTGGCCAACACTCCACAAGGATGCAAGAAGGTATATAAGAAATTGTGACAGATTCCAAAGAATGGGTAGGCCAACCAATTATGGTGAGATGCCACTTTACCCTTAGGTAGTAATCACTCCCTTTGACAAGTGGGGATTGGATTTTGTAGGACCCATTGAGCCTCCATCAAATGGTAAGACCTATATCTTGGTATGCACTAATTATTTAACTAAATGGGTAGAAGTTGAGGCCATGAAGCATGCAGGAGATAACAAGGTTGCAATTTTTTTTTATGAGGATATTTTCACAAGGTATGGAGTTCCACGAGAGACAGTGACTTATCAAGAGGCTCAATTGACATCAACCCTTGTTGCAACACTAGTCAATGAGTACAACATAAGACACATAAAGTATACTTCTTATCACTCCTAGGCCAATGAAAAAGTTGAGGTAACCAATAGAAAAATTGAAGCTATTCTGACCAAAATAGTAGCTATCCATAGGAAAGATTGGGCAAACATATTACCAGAAGCTATTTGGGCCTACAGAACTACCTGGAAAACAACTATAGGCTTCACTCCATTTGAGTTGCTATATGGAAAGATAGCCATGATGCATATTGAATTTGAACATAAGACTCTTAGGACTACAATATATTTGGGGATGGATATCTATAAGACATAGAGAGAAAGAATCATGTAGCTAAATAATTTGGATGAGATGAGAAGAGCAGCCTTGCATCACATAGAGGTAGTGTAGAATCAGAGAATCAAGTGGCATGGAAAAATCATCAAGGATAAGAATTTCCAACTAGGAGATCAGGCCCTACTCTATGACTCAATATATCAGGACAATGCAGGAAAATTGCAAACAAGGTGGCTAGGACCATATGAGGTTGCTGAAGTATTCACTAATGGTGTTGTACAACTCATTACTATTAACCTAGTTAGATTTAAGTTGCTTGTCAATGGTCACCACCTTAGACTATATCATAAGCCAACTTCCAAGGAGGAGTTCCTATAGCAATTCACTCAACATGCAACATCTGAGCTTCCTGCAACCGAAGGAAGTGGACCTAGTGTCCCTCCTAGGTAGTTAATGTATGTACTTGTCATAATAAAGACTTCCACCTCTGTGGGAATCCATTTCCTCACCCATCCGCCCATCCGCCCATCCATCTCCACCTTTCTCTCTCTTCCATCACTTCACTTCATTCCACTCCACCTCATTCCACCTTATATTTATTAATTGCTCAACTTATTTCCTAAAAAGGTGAATGATACTTTCTTCACAATATTTGCAATGAATTCTCCACACATTTAGGTATGTGTACATTAATTGCTATATCTTAATTGTCTTTAAGTGCATTCATTTAATTGTTGTACATTAGTATGGACGTTCACCATAGCATGCCAATATTCCCTACCTTGTTAAAACATCATTCTGCATGTGAGGACGCATGCCCAAATTTAGGTTGGGGGGTAAGGAAAAAGATGTGAATATTTTTCCCATGTGTCAGTCCATGCCGATCTACCTCGGAAAATTTAATCTGAGCCAATTTGAAATTTGAGTGAGAGGATGGATCATGTGTAAGGTGACACCAATTGCTACCACCACTTCTCTCTATCAAAACTTTCCTTTATTACTCCTTTCTTGCCATTATTGACCCTATCATATCTCAAGTTCCAAACAAAAGGTAAATTTAGAAAGGAAAAATTCAGTCGAAATTGGCATTCGAGAGTTAGCAAGTGTTGCAAGAAGGAGAATTTGGTTTTCAGATGGAATTGCAGGAAGGAAACTGTAGAGTTTTTGTTTGATTGTAGACAATGGGAGGAGGGTTAATTTGAAATGAACCCATGGTGCACGATGTATTATGGCAGGATGCACCCTGCTTGGCCGAATTTAGAAATTGTGGGTGGATAGACTACTTCCTAAAGATGGATGATTTTGATGAAGACATTGCACTAGAGTTCACCTAGACATTGTCTGAAGGGAAGGCCATGATAAAAGGGCTAGAGGTCATAGCGACTAAATAAATTATTGCATAAGTCACAGGGTTACTTGTTGATGGTGAAAGTTACCCTACTTCTACAGATGCTAGATTAGCTAGGGCTGAATTTACAGAGCCAATCTACCTCAGAAAATTTAAATTGAGCCAATTTGAAATTTGAGTGAGAGGATGGATCACGTGTAAGGTGACACCAATTGCTACCATCATTTCTCTCCATCAGAACTTTCCTTTATTACTCCTTCCTTGCCATTATTGACCCTGTCATATCTCAAGTTGCAAACAAAAGGTAAATTTAGAAAGGAAAAATTCAGTCAAAATTGGCACTCGAGAGTTAGCAAGTGTTGCAAGAAGGAGAATTTGGTTTTCATATGGAATTTTAGGAAGGAAACCACAGAGTGTTTGTTTGATATTAGACAATGGGAGTAGGGTTAATTTGAAATGAAGCCACGGTGCACAATGTATTATGGCAGGATGCACCCTACCTGGCCGAATTTAGAAATTGCGGGTGGATAGACTACTTCCTAAAGTTGGATGATTTTGATGAAGAAAAAGCACTAGAGTTTGCCTATAAATTATCTGAAGGGAAGGCCATGATAAAAGGGATAGAGGTCATAGCGACAAAATAAATGATTGCATAAGTCACAGGGTTACTTGCTGATGGTGAAAGTTAATCTACTTCTACAGATGCTAGATCAACTAGGGCTGAATTTACAGAGCCAAATGACCCTCCATTGAGCATAGATAAAAATGGTACAAAGAGAATGTCTCTACCCAAGCCATGGAAGTAGATAGTTGTTTATGCCATAAAGTACATCATCTGTGAAGGTTGCCGGCCAAATTTGAACTTTGTACACTTCAAGCTTTTGAATCACATGAGGCACATAAGGAGGATGAATATGTCAAACATGCTATACAACCTTCTTTTGATCATGGAAGTTGAGACTCAGAAAGGCAGGGACAATTCCATTTCCCACCATTATCTAATTAAATTTTTAGTTGAGAAGTCTCTACATGATGTGTCTGGAATGGCCTAGGAAGAATTCATAAAAAATGATCAAATTAGACCTGAGAATTTGCAACCTAGGGTTTTAGCTCAACCTTGTAGGTCTAGCAGGAGATTGAGCATGGATGAAGTCATTCTAGGTGCTTTAACCTTTGGTGTAGGCCCTAGTGTAAACCCTCCTGCAAGAAAAGAAACCATAGAAATTAGCTCTTCGGGGACAGGGCACTCAGACGAAGAAAGTTCTTCTCCTAAATTTGATGATGATGTTCCATTTGGAATTCTAATGAAAACTAGGGTACAAAAGAGACAAGTAGAAACAAGAAAAGGAAAGGGAAAAAGGCAGCTAGTAGAAAAATAGGTGCCAAGCTGTAAGAAGAGAAAGGCTAACACTATTCATCCTGTAGCCAAAGAAAAAAAATACCGTTCTGACTAGCCTTTGGTAAGCCTCCATAGGAAAGCCCTAAATCTAGAGAAATATCACAAGGGGACACAAAATCTCCAATGGGGAAAGGGAATGTCGAGGAAGAAGATATATTTAAGACAACAACAAACATAACATTGGCTGATCTTGCTAGTATTGCATAACAAGTCAAAAATCATGAGTATGAGGAAAATCAGGATTTCTTGTAGTAAGAGATCCTGCAACAAAAGCTAGAACAAGAACAAGAGTAGGAGTCCCTATAGCAACAACAAGAATTGGGTGAGCAATTAGTACCCCTACAACTAGAATAGGTGGGACAACCTGAATCCTCACAGTCAGTACCATGTGAAGAGCAAGCACTAGTGTTAGGAAAAATGTTGGTAGGAATACATAACCCCTCTAATTTTTCAATGCACAAGGTAGCCATGCATTTATGGAAAGAGATGCAAAGAAGAGAAAAGGAATGGAGGGAGAAAAAATGCAAGTTGAAGAAGGAAATTCAAAAGAGAGATGAGGAAATTTAAGATAAGGATGAACAAATTTCCACCTTAAAGAAGAAGGTGGATGATATGGAAGCTTTGGTACCATAGATTTTAGAATGCAAGACCCCTCCAAGGGTCTATGATCTATATTTGAAGAAGAAATATCTTTCTTTTAGGCTGGCAAGGATTGTATTAGGTTTGAACCCTTCTATTGAGACCCCTATTAAAATTTTCAATGCTTATTGGATTGCTTCCCCTAAAATGAAGAATTTGTTGTGTGAATTTTATTTGCATAATTATGCTGTAACTCAAGACCATGATTGGAATGCATTTTTGTATGTTGCAGATGTCCAAATAAGGTCAATTATGTCCTGGGTGCAAAATGAGATTAGTTAGGGACAACAATATGGGGCTTATAAGAAAATGGAATCCAATATCCCACTATCCATTAGGGCTAAATCAAGGAATCCAAGGGATATTTTTAGGGAATGGCACAAAATAATTTTTAGACCTACCTATGGTAATATGATTATGCCTTGGATAGAAGCAATTTATAGTGAATATGAGGTAAAGGAAAAAGCAAAAGAGAAAACTGTGAAGAGATACCTCTCACAAAGATGGAACAACCTAATTGATGATCTCAAGCAGGCTAAGGCTCATTCCATCCAGAGCTATGAAACAACTCTTAAAATAATTGAAAAATATATTCACATTAGAAGGAAAAAAGGGTGATTCTAGCTTCCACTGACTTTTTAGTCACCCATCCTAATGTGGCCTATACTATAGTTTAGGTTCTACCAATATCATATTGTTTTAGAGAGACAGAGATGGAATATATTGGATAGATTGGGAGGATTCTATTGGGATTCTGATTCACACACAACACACTCTAATGTGGGATAGTTTTCAGTTACAATTTTCAGAGCATTGACCAAGCAAAAGAACAACCCTTGCCCTGCTGGAGGACCAACAACATATTAGGTTGGGGGGAGTGATGAGTCTAGTTTATGGTCTCATTTTGGGTAGAATTTATGATTTAGTTGTTGAATTTACCATGGAGTTTGATGTTAAGTGTCGATAATTTTATGATATTTCCTCAAAACTATAGACATTGAGCTTAATCTTATTTTTGCAAACCTTTAATGATAATGGCATATTATATGGACTGTCTATATTAATATGGACTGTGGTTAATGAATGTTCCTTAAGGTGGTTACAAATGTGCAATTGATGTGTGTACTAACATTGCCATGTAGATCTAATTTGAAGATGCTAAATTCAGGAAGACACTACCAGCTAGGCATGCACCATAACGTCCAGCAAGAGAATCGTTCAATGGTCAAAAGAGGTCAATGGTAGGAGATTCCCCATGCAAACCAAATGTAACCACCTCGTAGTGTTCTTTATTGATGTTAAGAAAATGTGTGTGTTACTACAGTGCTAAATCCATGGTTGGACATGCATGTATGATTGGATTTTATGCATGCATAACCACTGCCCCAATTTCTCTGTTTTCCCTAAATAGAGTCCTCCCAGTTCATGGAGTTGACTTCCTTGTTTAGCTATTAGTATAAATAAGGATTAGATGCTCCTTCTCAGGGGGTTTCTCAATTTGAGATTGTACTTGCATTCTTAAGCTTTCAATAATATAGTTATGCTATTCTTTTGTACTCATGAATTCCAGTGAATGAAATAAAATTCTAAGTTTGAGCATCTGAGTTCTCATTAGTTTTAGTGGATACTTATCCAAGGGGGCCCACTTGGTGAGTAATCCATTCTTTAGTTTAGTATTAGTTTTTGTTTAGTAGTTAGTTAAGAATTTGGGACTAACTATTCCTGTAGCCACTAGAATTATATTATGTGACTATTCCTACAACCAAAGTAGACATAGTAGTGTCCTATTTTTTTGCTTAGATTTTAATTTTTATCATGAATTTCAACTTGGTGTAGTTGTTTATTGATGGTTAGCTTTTATGTTATTACTTTCTAAGCAATTTAATTTCAACATTATGTCTTTCTTAGCTGTAGAATGAAAATGCCTACTTTGGGTTCCTAGTGCATATTCTGCACTGACACATTTCAAGTTCACGTCCCTAGGTTGACAAGTTTAATGCACCTTCATGATGATTGAAATGGATATTCAGGTTAGATGTCCAATCTCTGAATCAGAGCTGTAACGACCTTGTTGTTAAATCATTGTAGTAGGTAGACAATAAGATTGTTGAGGATACACAACAATGCAAGGATAGTGTTAAGCAACACAAGGATTAGGATGGACATCCCAAGATGATGAGGGATTGATTGAATTTGATTTATCAAGATCGATGATGATTATATTGTTGAGGATAGAAAACAATGCAAGGATGGTGTTAAGCAATACAAGGATTGGGAAGGATATCCTAAGATAATGATGAATTGATTGGATTTGATTGATCAGGATTGTGAAGCTTGGTTTTGGAACAAAATCTATTTGAATGATTTGAAGTGTAAATTAGATTGCAACTAATATTGATTGTTTGGCTTGATGTTCAATGAAAGATAATGCTTGATAAGGAACATCTTCTTGTCAAAATATGCCATGGGCTAGTGATTTGGATTTTTTGGCTCACAGATGCTTTGACCAAATTTATTTCACATTTTCCAATGTTTGGATCACCACATAAGTTGGAGGATATAGATCAAGATTTATTCCTAAAGAAAGATGTAAATATCTACCCGAGTGTTTAGTAATGTATGAGATGCCATGGGTGGATGCTTGGATAGGTATATGGATGGATGGATATGGATTATCTTGTGATAAGATAAGGTGTTCAAATAGAGGATGATCATTTGGATAGTGCTTCATGGTTATAAAACATCAGGATAGGATAGGATCAATAAAAATGACTCATGTCAAGATGTTTACCATAAGGAAGTGTAAAGTGTACACCAAACTTTCATCAAGATCAAGATAACTTGGAAGATGGATGCAAATGAATGAAAATGGATTGGATAAATGCTTAATGGATGAATAGATTTATTATGGATAAGATGAATGGAATGTTGGATTTTATTATGGATGGGATGACATGCTTCCACTTGAACTAGTGCACGTAGATGCTCGATTCTACACATGACGCCTATTTTCCAAGTTTTCATCATGGTATCTATCGAAAGTGCCACCAAAGTGGTTTTCACTTTTCGTCTTTACTATTTTCATTATTTTTTTGATTTTTTTAATTTCTCTATGAATTATTTTGAAGTTCATGCTAAATCACCAGGTGGTGTTGATGTAGATGCTTCTGTCATAATGTGTCATCGATATCCTACCTGAAGAAGTTGTTTTTCCAAGATACGTGCACTTGAATACAACTTTTGAGATTATGTGTCTTCTTTGTTGATTTCACATTTAACTTTGTCTTTGTGTGTACATTGTGAAAGAATGTCTTTTGAATCCTTATGATGAAGGGTGGCTTCCAATACGTGGTCAATGTAAGAATTAGATATCATACATGGAGGCGTGGTTGGAGTGTGTTTAGGAATAAAAGATGGATTGGTTGACAATTTGGAGCCTTTGGCACTCCAAAGTTGGGAAGATGAGAAATGATGGGTGGATATGGAGTGTGCATGGAAGTAGGACCAACTACTTGATATTCTTTGTATGTCACTTGGGAAGCTTGATTTTACCTTTGTGGAAATCTTTGATGGATACTTTTCCCTTTTTTATTTTTCCCCATAGTTTCTTTGACTAATGTAGTTTGATAGGGATAATCTTTCTTTGTATTTATTGGTATCCACTTGTATTTGATTTGTCCTTCATGCTTCACAACTTCATTTTTTTTGATAATGCTCTTCGTACTTTGATTCAAATATTTCTTTTGATCTTGGTCCCAAATCGTGGATGGGGTGATGAGTGGATGAAGATTCATGATGTGGCTGGTTGTAGTATTTGCATTAGTTTCATCATAAGGACTCTTTGTGCTCCCTATGTTGATGTTTTCACTAGATAAAATTGCCCCTAGTATTATAGAGGCATCACTGAAATATTTAGATCTATTCACTATCAAATAACCAAGACCTTGATGCTTAGGATTTCCAATTATCTGCACTATTTCTAGGATACCTTGTTCATGTAGGCCTAATCCTCTACCTTGATAATTCATCTATTGAAACATTTTATTTGCAATAGGATATGATTTACCTTGGAAACAAGGTGCTAATCCTTCTCTACTCTTTTGTGGATCTTCAAAGGTGATAGATTCTTCATTGATAAGATAGCTTTCCCTAAAAAGGTAAGTGATCCAAATTTATAAGTGATAGTATTGTCCATAAGTGAGATAACTTCCAGATTCATATCTTTGGCTTGATCTTGTGAAATATCAGATTTTAATGCTTCTTTAAGAGGTTTAAATGATTCACTATCCCCATAAAAGTATTCCTTATGATTCATTTTTTATATGCCTTCACAAGATGCTCTTGATTCACAACTTCTATAGAAGCCTTCTTCATGACCCATTTCTGATGTCTCTAGATTGTTTTGTATCTTGATCATGTGTACAAATGTTAAGAGTAGGATTTTCTTGTCCCTTGGTAATGATATCAAGAGCATGCGACTCTTGTTTTGAATGAAGATCATCTACATGTCCTTTAGGAGTAAGCATCTCATGGGTAAATGGAGGAATATGTGTTATATGGATATGATCATCATTTCCGACATGGATGGATAGGAGAGTGTGTTAGATAATTGTAGTATCTTGGAGATACAAATTATTTATCTTGAGTGATTTTGTAATTTCTTTTAACATGCTTTGGATCAAGTTCTTAGCATGGGTTAGTTTCAAAGGATGGATTGCTTATAACCACTTGCTTATAAATTTTTCTTGGATATATTCATTAGGAATGAGAAGTGGCTCAATATCTTCTTGATCTTTGAGCGGACTTGGATCAAATGTTGAGTTGAGGATTTCCTCAATATCTATACCCATTAGGTCAAAGGATGTCAATATGTCTTGGAAAGGACCATTGCTAGACTTTAGTGAAAGATGATAATTCTTTGGAATAAATTCTTGAGATATGTCCTCTAACTCATTAGGTGATGTAGAGAAATATTCAACATGATCATTGGTCGATGGATCATGGATTATAGGATCAACCAATGTTAACACTCCTTTGAATAGATCATTGTTGGATATTGTTGAGGGGTATTTTTCATGATATATAATGACTCTTGATGTATGTTGAGTTGATCTTCAGATGAAGTAGAAACATCTTCAAGGTTCTCATTTATGGATAGATTTTGATCATTTTTTTCAACAATTGTGGTGGAGAGATTGTCAATGCTATCACTAGTGGTTGAATATTCATTGTTGTCCTCAATAGTTATTATTTTTTGATCAATAAGGTCTTGGATGAGATTTTTGAGTCAAATAAAATTTTATGTTGTGCATCCCTTTATTTTGTGAAAATCAAAAAGGTGATTCTCGTTATACCCTGGTGGTTTAACTTGAGGATCTTGATAATTTTAATAAAAGTGGATTTTTATGAGATTTTCTTGAAAACAACTATTGCATGACTGATTCGATTGGTTTCCCAAGTGGTGCATATTTTTTTTTGTTACCTTGTGAGATTTGTACTTTAAATTGACCTTTTGGTGATTGATTTTGGAGATGTGCTGATTGATCTTTGAGATTTGGTGGTTGATCTTCAAGATGTGGAGGTTGGGTTTGTTGTTTATGTTGTTGATCTTGATATCTAACCTCCTGAAATTGGAGATATTCTTGTGAATGTGGTTGTGGAAAAAACTCAATGCTTTGATGACATGGTTTAACCAATGGAAGAGTGTATTGATTTTGGGGTGGATATGTCTCTTGGCGCAATGAGTCAATTTTTTTGGTGAGTGAAGCAATTTGATCTAGCAAAAATTGATCTTGATTTTGATCTTGACACCCTTGATATAGTTGATTTGGTTTTTTTTCATGTAGATTTAGAATGTATACTTGTGGTGTTTGTATGGGATCATGGACAAATTGATTTTGGACAATGTTCTCATTTGGGATGATGCTTAGATTTGGCATGATAGGATGAAATTGAACATTGTTGTGGTTGGGAATCACATTGCCTTGATTTAGGTAACTTTAATTTTGCATGGTATTACCTTGACTTGTATCAATATATGGAGTTGTCAATATATTGTCATTTCATCAATTTTTAAATTCCACCTAATTACATTTAATTGCACAATGACCAAAATGTGCTCCACCTTTGTCCACTCACATGTTGACAAGTGGCTTTATGCTATTGGTTGGTCTTTTATCCCACATTCATCCATTTTGCCTCATCCTACATCTCTCTCATCTATAAATAAGAGGATCTCATTTGGATTTTGGATATACAACTTTATGTAAAGTCATTATCTTGAGATTTTGAATTTTTCCATCCATTGTTCATGCATTTTCATAGCCAGGTTATGCAAGAATTTCACCAAGGAGCATCAAATCTTCACCAATCATCATTCAAGCTTGCAAGGAATTGGGAAAGGGCCATTTTCCACATCAAAATGACACCAATTCCCTGATAGGGTTGACAGTTTGTTTGCATTAAATAGGATTTGATATCTTTTATTTGTGTTGTTCATATTATTATTTTTTTTACATTTCAAATGGATTTCATGGGGAATGTTGTTTCTAACTTGTATTTGGGACTAATTATGTGTTTTTTTTGTGTTTGTGGAGGTTTAGGATCACCATTCATATTTTGGGGCTAGAAGGAGGGAGAAGAAAATGATGTTAATGCCACTTGGGTCAAGGAAAAGGACATGTAAGAAACTTAAATGCCTTGTTGGATGTACAAACCCTTTTGGAGGGATTTTTCAAACTTGGAGAATATTCCCTTTTTGAAAGTAATTAGAGATTTTATAAATCAATTAAAATGATTTCCATGAGCAAGTTGCAAAAGCTAGAGGATTTGATTAATTAAGAGGGAGATTAGTTGATTTGACCATTTGATTTAGATTTTTGGATTGAAATAAATCAAAATGAGAGGAAAATGATTTCGACTTAATTAAATAGGATTTTTATTTATTTAATTAAAGAGGGATGGTGTTAGATTAAATCAAATAAAGATTAGTTTATTCAATTTAATAGAAAGAATTTAGGGCCTAATTCAATAAACTGAATTATTTAATTAAAAGAGAGACTATAAGATTAATTAAACAAAATGATTTATTTAATCAATAGGAGATGACAACTTAATTAGATAAAATTGATTTATTTAATTAAGAGATGAAATGTGATGAATTTAATCAAATAAAGATTATTCAATTAAATGGTTAGCAAAGGGGATGATTCACGATGAACTAGTGTTAGTAAGCTAAGGATTAGGTGTATATAATCAATTGGTACATTTTTTGTGCATAAATATAGTATGTATATTAAATATTAAATATTATATTAATATTATGTTATATATATTATATATATTATACAATATATTTAATAGATAATATATATTATATATTTATTGATGTGCAGCCATTTCACAAGAGAGAGAGGAGTAGGAGGGACTTGAGAGAGAGGGAGAGAGAAAGACTAGTGAGGGAGTGCAAGACTTGAGAGGGATCTGGAGAGAGAGACCTGAGAGGGAGGTAGAGAGAGAGAGATAAGGCATAGAGTGAGACTTGAGAGGGAGAGAGAGAGTTGAGAGGGAGAGAGAGAGAGAGAGAGAGAGGAGGATGGGAGAGAGAGAGGGAGAGAGAGAAAGACTTGAGAGGGAGAGTGGGATAGAGGGAGACTGAGGGAGAGTGGGAGAGAGGGAAAGGGAGAGAGAAAGGGAGAGTGGGATAATATATATTATATATTTAATATATTATGTTTTGGTTAAGGGGGAAAATAGGTTTTGAATTGACCTAAAACCATTTACAAATAGGTTTTAACTGGGACTTGAAACAAACATAGAGAATAACAAGTTGCAAAAGGATTCACCATAGACTACTAGTAGTGAACCAGCAGTAGATCAACAAAATAACAAGACTAACCAAATCTACACCAAGGTTTTGACAAGAACCTTAAACTCAACAAAGCCAAGTTTTAAAAAGGAACTTGAACCCAACTAGGTTTAAAAGGAAACCTGAAACCCACTTACATCCAGAAACATACAAGGTTTTGACAGGGACCTTAAACCCATAAGAACCCAAAAAATAGGGAACATAGTCCCTCATATTATACCAGGTTTTACCAGGGTCCTCAAACCCACAACACACATGAACACCTTTGAGAGCCCCTATGCAGGAGGCCATCCAGTCACATCAACAAGAAAAAGATGTTCTCTTAGAAAACCCATGCATATGACAGGATGAAACAAACCCCACCTCAAAAGGGGTTGGCTCCCCTCTATTAGAGAAAATGTCAAGAAGGCCCTTACCACCACCATAGTCAGGATGTAATACAAAACAACTCCACCTCCATAGGAGAACACACCACCTCAATAGGGATTGATACGAAGCAGACCAATAGCAAGGAAAGCTCCTCCACAAAACCACAATCCCCAACTCTACCTCTAGAAGAGAGGGGTCCACCTCAATAGGAGTAATCTTCACCTCAAAAGAAGACTCAGATTGGAGTAAAGAGAAGAGAGATAGCCAACCAGTAGAAGGGAGAAACCTGACACCCATTAGCAACTTGAGGAAAAGGGCTAGCAAGAGAGACATGAAGATAAATCCCACCAAAAAATTGAAAATAACATTATGGGAATAAGATTGGTATAAGAGATTCAACCCATCCAAACCAACTAGGATCAACATTAATAGAAAAAAATCAATAGGATCATCTCGCTCTAGTATCATCTGTAAAAAGAGTAACACCTCTAAAAAAATAGAGGTAGCCAAAAAAAACCCACACCCTAACTGCATAAAGAGAAATGAGTACCAAATGGGGAAACTAATCAACCAAACATGAAAGGGGCAACCAAAGCCAACTACAGAACCACAACCAACAACAAGGATTGGAAAACACCACTCCCCAAATGCCTCAGTAGAAAAGAAAATTTTAAAGTTCAACCTCTTAAGGAAAATGAACCCTGAATAGGGGAGCTACGAGAGCAAAGCACTAGATGGAAAATCCCCACCCCAGAAACACAAAAAAGACTCCCAAAGGATAAAACACTAGTTAAAGCACCAACAAAATGGAGTGAATGAAAAAAGAAGCTTGACCAATCTCCACTGGAAAATCACCGCCAAAAAACCACAAGCTATAGACCTCCAAAAACTTCGCCAAACACCAAGGCATCTAGCCGAGCCCAAAGGAGGGAACCCAAAGCACAAAACATAGAAAGGGAAAGAAAACCCAACACAAGGAAGAATAGACACCTCAACTAAAGCCAAAAACTCCCAAATCCTAGAAGAGATAATTGCTAGCCATGAATCAAGCTCGAAGATGGCCAAGCAACCAATAACCAATGAAGGGAAGGAGCCCAACAACCCCAATGACCAGGTAGTAGCAACACCCACGCATGTAACCTCAATAATGACCTCAATAGCACCATCCACATCCATAGAGTATAAAAAACCACCTGCTCCATGCCTCTTCTCACCCACCTACCTCCATAGCCAAGGAACCCCTTGTAGCCAAGGAACAACCTCATCATTATTTGAATCCACCTCCTCGTTGCCATCTCTAGCAGAAGATTTCAAACTTCTTGAGCCATTATTCTTCCTACCCAGTCGCTCTTTTGTCACCATTTTTTTCATCCTTGTGTTGTTGCTTCTTAATATATAATATATATTAATATATATTATATATTAGTATAATATTAATATATAATATGCATATTAATATAATATTAGTATACAATATATATTAATATAATATCAATATACAATATATATTAATATAATATTAATATATATTATATATTATACAAATGTATATAATAAATTAATTTAGTATATTAATATATAATAAGTATATATATCATAAAATATAATAATTCTTAAAACTAAAGTAAACAAACATATGTTTTAGAATGAATATCCGTTTAGTAAGTTATATAAAAAAAATGGGACCATTTTGAGTATTCCAACAGTCCCTACATTCTTTTTGTCATGAAAATCTCATGCTTTCTATATGTATTAGACAAAATTCTACTTTTGAAAGATTATTTTACACTTTATTTACAATTACAATCATTTGTGTGTTTTTTTGTTTGTGTAATGGGGAGCAATAGTCACTATAAGAGAAAAGGTAAAAGGAAACTAATAGGAGATCAAATATAAGCATATAGAGAAAAAGATAGAGAAATTCATAGGAAAAGAAGATAAGGTATGAAAAATATTCAAATTGAAGCTTGTTCTGCTTTGTTAAATGTTAATTCAAGTGAATATGAAATAGAATTTGAAAATATTGAACATCATATTGAATTTTTTTATATTAGATATAGAGTAAGAACTTAGTACAATTGATAGATCTTAGTATAACACCTTATATTGTGTAGAAAAATGAAGCTTGAAATCTTATCAAAGAGGATTTCAAGAGTTCAAGATATACACATAAATGATACAAAAAAACTTTTAATAGTTTTGCAACCAAAATATAGGCGAAAGGAACTGCATGAAAAGCATCAAGGCTATTGATTGTTGTCACCACTGTTGGCTTCATCCACACCCCTATCCAGTCCACTCATTGAGAAGGCCTCACTTTCCTACTGGGCATGGGGGAAGGGGTCCCTATGTCTCACTTTTCTGCCTCCTACATCATCATTATTGAAGGTTCTTTGGAATTCATGAAATGGTTTCAAGAAGATCTCAATTTCCCTATTGTCTAGCCTACACACATGACCACATCTAACATTTTCCTTGTTGATCATGGAAGATCCACCTCTGCAAAGCCTTACAAACTAGGGAAGGGAAATATTGATGTGAAGTGGGACCTGCAAAGCAACATGAAGAATGTGAGTCTCTTATGTGACTTAGTAAGCACCCTCCTGCAACCCTTAAACTTATCCTCATTTTTTGCTTTCCAAATGTGCCAGAGTATTTCAATAGATAGAAAATTCCAAAATTTAACACAATCCTTACTCATTTTATTTGTCACAGATTAACATGTTTTTTCAACTAATTTTATCATTATGCCAAATTTTTAAATTATGGCAGAAGATTTTCCAGATTTCCTTTGTATAGAAGCGTTCAAATAAAATATGTGTAACTGATTTCGGGGTGTGACATATGCTACAAACATCAATATCATTCATGTTAGATCTGAAAGGTAACTTTTGAACTAAAACAAGCTTTCTTTGCTCAACATTATTATTCCAAATATTAGAAAGAACTTTTTTCCAAGCCTTATCATTAAGAGAAACATTCCAACATTGATTAAGGTGATCAAAAACAACATTTTTAGGGACTAAATCTTTATAGATTTTTTTAGCTTTGAGGTCAATCAAATTTCCTCCATCCCTCCACATAATATCATTCCCCATGTCTATCACCTTATCAATGTTTCAAGGGAAGTTTTTGTTTTATAGGATTCCAATAATATAGTGAACATCCTTGCCATGGAGGTAGGGAGATAAAACTCAGTGCTCAAGATCTCCTAGCTCTTAACCTTACCATTAATGATAATTTCATTGAACACCTTGACCCCTTTTTGGTTCCATAGTTTAGCAGAGCAACCTTGGAGGAGAGCAAGGGGTTTACTTTTGTGATGTAGGTTCCATGACATGGAGTTGTAGGTTTTGTAGCGAGAGTTTTGCAGGGAGATGTTATTTGATTTGAATTGGGCAGTGTGCTTGGAGAGCTCCCAAGCCCTCTAAAGAATCTTGAAAACTAGTGACCTAGCAGGGTTCATAGGGTGGTTGCTAATGAGAATTTCACACAAAGGCAAGTGTTTCCAAGCCTTCATTGATTTTGGAGTGGCTTCTTGAATTTTTTTCCTAATAAGAACCTTCAGAGGATTGTTGCCAACTAATGCTTTCACTATCCACTTGGAGGAAAGGGAAATCCCTTGCTGGCTTAAATATTTTAAGTCTTGTCCACCTTGCATATTGTCTAGGTAGTACTAATCCCATCTTACAACATGCTTCTTTTTTGCCACCTTTACCATCAGAGCAAAGGAATCCCCTTATTCTTTTTTGAATATCATTTATCTAATAACTACAGAAGAATGAAATTGAGGTGAAGTAAATGGTGTAAGAAGATAATACCTTTTGGAAAATTTGCATTCTACCTACCAAAGACAAGTAGTTTCTATTACACTTTTAAAATTTCTTCTCAATTTTGGAGGTTATCCATTTCCACATTTCCTTAAGGTTAGGATTAACCATGAAGGGTATAAATAGATACCTTACCTGCATGTCTAGGCCTCCCCATTGGAAACTAATCTCTTTCAACCAGTTAGGGAGGACCTCCTTCTAACCTAGAATAATGGATTTGGAGCTAGAAATTCTCACCTCAAAAGCTTGTGAGAACAATTCAAGCTTCCTCATTAGGGAATCCATATTGTCATTAAGCACTTCAATCAAATTGGAAGTATCATCAACAAACTAGACATTAATTAGTTCATTATTATCTGGGAGAATAATACCTCTGATCCTTAGATAGATGGAGTGGTCCCTTAGCAAATAAAATAGTCCATCTAAAGCAATGGAAAAAAGAGTAGGTGCTAAGGGACAACTTTGGTGAATAGACCTTTCTAGCTTTATTTCTTTAGAAAGAACCCAATTTACATCAACTTGGGCAGCTGCATCCTTTAGGAGTACATCTACCATCTTGCAAAACTCCCTAGGAAAGCCAAAAGCTTTGAGGATTGTCCTTAAGAACATCCATTCCACTTAGTCATAAGTTTTTTCAAATTCAAACAACAATATTGCCCTATTTTGTCTAGAATTCCTATCCCACTCCATCGCTTCCCAACTTGTTAGAACATTCTCCAAAATGTATCTTCCATTTATAAATCTTGTTTGGGTAGGACTGATGAACTTTGGTAGGATGTTGACTAGTCTTAGAGCTAAGATCTTCACCAAAATTTTATAGGACACATCCAAAAGGGTAACAGGTCTCCAATTCTTGACCAAGGTTTTATCCCCCACTTTTGGAAGGAGTTTAATAATCCCTTTGTTAATAAAGCTTCCTAGGGAACCACCAACCAGAGCTTGCTTATAAAACTCAAGTAATTCTTCACTTAACCATTTTGAGAAACACTTATAGAATTAAATAGGCAATCCATCATAGGCCGAGGACTTATCATTCTTCATTGAGTTTATTTCCTTTTGAATTTCCTGCTTAGTTAGCCCTAATATAAGCTTAGTTGCATCTTCCACTGATATTTTCCTAGGGATTAGATTTTCTAAAGAAATTCTATCAGATAGGGAGGTTTCACTCTCCCTCTAAGGAGAATAGTTCTTTAAAAAAATAGGCAAACTGGTTAAGTATTTCTTCTTGGGAGTTCAACATCTTTTCCCCATCCCATATTTGGTTGATTTTCTCTCTAGCCCTCTTTTCTTTTAAGAAATTGAAGAAAAACTTTGAGCCTCTACCCCCACCTTAAACCAATTTAGTTTGGCTCTAACTTTAAGTCCATTGAATTTGTAATTATGTACTTTCCTTAGTTGTCCTTTGCCAAGGCTAACTCTTCAATTAGTCTGACATCATCCGGGTATTGTTGGATGTTGGATTTGGCTTTAAATAACCATTCTTGGAGTTCCTTCTCTTCTTTCCTAGCATCAAGAGCACATTTTTTACCCACAGTCTAAAAGAGTTTCCTCAAACCTTCCACATTGGAGTTCCATCTTTCAATGGTATTGGAGTCCTTTAGAAGCCATTTATTAATTTCCCTTATGGATGCAATAGATTCACAACAATCTGGGTTTTTTAGTAACTGAGTGTTGAAAAGGAATGATGAATTTCTTTATTTTTTCCTTGGTCTACCTTGGCATGCAATAAGGTGTTCTTTGATTGGGTGATTATCAGAGAGAGTGTATGGGTAGACATTCTCTCTAGTCCCTAATTCGTCTGAAGTAAAATTGAAGTAATCCTTATTTGCATAGATCTTATCTAATATGTAGTATATTTCATTGTCCCCCTTTTGGGTATTACACCAAGTAAACCAAATCCCTTTATAATATTTCTTTCCCTTTTCCATAGGGTCAACCAAATTGAGCTTATGTTTCAATCTTAGCCAAAATAATCTTTCATTTCCTTTCTAGGTCATATCAATGCCTCCCCATTTATCCTTTGGTTGCTCAATCATGTTGAAATCCCCCCAGGTTCCAAGGGATCACTAGAAGATAGGTTAACCACTGCCACAATAGGATTCTCTCTCTGTATTCATTTGGAGCATACATGGAGCACAACCCAAATTCTAAGTTATCCTTTTTCAAGGTAATCCAAACAACCTAGTTGTAGGGTGATCAACCGCTACCACTAATCCATTGTGTTGAATGGGTAGACATCAAGATGGAGGAGCCCCCCTACCCCACTCATGATTTTTTGAGGAGGTAGCCCCATTCCAAATGAACCTTACGTTTGTTTCCATGGAGAACCCAAATGCTTTGGTTTCTTGCAGCAAGACAAAATCCTTATTCTTTTCCAAGTTTAAAAACCTCCTGATGATGTATTTTCTATCTGGGGATTCAAGTCCCCTAACATTGCAAGATATATAGTTAAGCTTCATCATCTCCAACCATTGGATTGTCACTCATCTCCTATTAAAATTGATCAAATCATTTAGGTAATCTCTCTTCTACTTCAAGTTTCTTTTCCACAAGTGATTGAATTACAACACTATTATTTTTCCTTTTGTGCTTGGAGTTCCCAAAACATTTTCCCATTAAGATATATTTTTTTATTCTTCCTTTGACCTTTCAGGGCTATTTCTTATCTTCAAGGTTTTGTCCTTAAGCCCCTGTGTGACATCCTCAAAATTTTCACTACCTAAGATAGAATCCTAGTTGGGGGGAGAGGTCTCAAAGTCTTTTGAGGAACTAACTTCATTCTCCACCCGAGGAGGGGGGCCGAGTTTTTGGCACGAATTCTTTATCCCCATAATATGGCTTATTGGCTAAAATATCAACATTGTCATCCAATTAGAAGTGACTAAGGTTACTGGGGTGTTCAATGGCACCAAGGGGCCCATCCCACAAATTAGATGAAGGCCCAACCCAGTCAAAAAATTTAGGGGTATTACCAAAGCTAGGTAGTGTTATTTGAGATCTTAGAATTTCCTCAGAGGTAATGGGAGCATGAACTACAATAGTTGAGTCTTTTTTTAAATTTATAGTTTAAGTGACTACACTATTAAAGGTGCAATCCATAAAATCTATTGAATTATCCCTAGGGCCATTGACCATCTCAATACCTATAGTAACCTCTTTATCTACAAGGACAAGCCTAGAGTTTAATTGATTGACCCCTTTTTTAATTTGAAGGTCATAAAATTTAGAGTTAGAACCAGGGCCCCTCAAAAATTTTAGAATTATGATTTTTTAAGCTTCTCAAGGAAAGTTGTTGAGCATTCAGTCGCTCAAGGAGAAGTATATCCCTAGTGAGCTCTTGGGTTGAAATTGGACTAGGGTGGGGAGAGCTGGGAACACTTTGCAAGCATTCAATGGTGTCCTCACCACCTTCAAAGGTAGAGAAAGTTTTCTTGTGAGAAAAATAAATAGGAGATTGAAATGTAGGATGGATAGGGTCTCTATCCATATTTGGAAGTGGGTTTCTTGTGGTGCCCTCGAAGCCAAGCATACATTCATCAATGCCAACTGTGTGTTCATTTTCAATGATTTTAGGATGCAAATTGGACTGGGTTTCACCTGATGCCAAAAAGGGGTTAGGATTAATGGGGTTGGAGAGGTTATCCCTTCTAGGTGGTTGGGAATTCCTCACCACCTTCTTTTTTGGAGGATTGGGAATTTTTTTCTAAGGTTCCCTTATCTTTTGCACAAAAAATAGGCATTAACCCTACCTAAAATATCAAGGGAACAAGAATTAATCCCACAATCTTCTACAATATTTAAGTATCTAGGCATTTCTATCCTGGGGTTGATTGAAACCAAAAACCTAGCTTCAAGATTTGGGAGAACAACTTTGGTCTCATCAAATTTTAAAACTTTTCCCACTAGTTCTGGAATTTGTGGTATTATCCTCCAAAATTTTAGTGGAAAATATTTTGCAATCACCCATGTAGGGTAGGAGAGGGCTATTATTTCCTTTACAACTGTCGAGGCCGACTAGGTGAATAAGTGAAACGTTCATCCATGAATGTTCCAATATGACTTTTCAAGGGTTTTTTTCTACATTTCATTATTTAAAAAGAAAACCACAAAATACCTTTCTACAATAATCTACAATAAGAAAATTGAATATTAAACTTCTTTTGCCAAACATTAATGAACCAAGAGTCAATATACCTCCTTGCCAAAAAATTATTTGCATCTATAGCCACTAAACAATAGTAGTGTCTTTTAACTGATTTCTTTCTTTAGCAATGGTTTCTTTCATTTCCACATTTGGATGCAAGAAAAATTATTTAAAGGGTTTGGAGGAAATATTACCTTCCCCTCTGTCCTCCTCACCACCATGTTCTACCATTGTAAACTTCAAACCTTCAATAACCAAGAAGATGGGGTCAAAGAGTGTTTCCTTGAATAATTTTACAACATTATTTTGCAAAGTGCCTAATTTATTGGAGTTAAGAGGAGGGTAAGAGGGTTTTGTACCCACCTCCATAAATGTTATTTAATTAACAACTAGCAAAAAATTACAGACCAGAGTTGAGATGAATCAACACACATGTGAAAAACACAAAAAACAACACTAGTGAAGAGAACCATGACATAAGAAAAATAAATAAATGAGCATAAGAAAGGGTACAAGAGGGTGAATACCTAGATCAAACCTACGTGGGCGAGGCGAGCTTCCCCATGCCTTGGGAAGTGTGCACAACCAAAACCCTAAAATTCCTCAAACACAGAGCACCCACTTGTAGCCGAAACCCTTGTTCAATTATGGTGTTCATATTGAAATTGAAAATGAAAATGTGAACAACATTGAAAATGAAAATGTTGTTGAAAATGTTATTGAAAATGAAATCGTTATTGAAATTAAAAATGTTGTTGAAACTGATATTCTTTTTGAAAATGAAACTGTTATTGAAAGTGAAATTGTTATTGAAAATGAAAATTTTGTTGAAAATGAAATTGTTATTGAAAATCTTGAAAATAGTGATAATGAAAATGGTAATAACATTAAACTTGAAAATGAAAATGTTGATAACATTGAAAATGTTGAAAATGAACCTTATGTAAAATCTAAATACACGAGAACCCCTAAATGGTTGCTTGAACATAATAGATAATCTTCAAGGAAAAAGGTCACAACAAATGGTTCGTTTGTGGGCTACCAATATATTCAATGAATACTTTCCTAATAAGAAATTAACTAAAAAATGTCAAATTTTTGTGCAATTACTTAATTCTTACAAAATGAAACCATTATTGAAAAAATTGAAGATTTGTGTCACCAAAATATTAGAAAAAAATAGTATTATTGTAAAAAATATTTTTAATGCTCTAACCTCTATTGGAAAGACTAGTAAGGAAAACGATAAAAGGGCTACTCATAGAGTGATCAAAACCTCACTAGTAAGCCATCATTTGAGAAAGTATCGTTTAATGAGCCAAACTTGTATTGATGGGTAAAACCACAAAAAAATATTTACAATTTGAGTGAGGAAAGAAAAGTGGCAAAAAATGACCCCATACAAAAAAAATTGGTTTTGGGGGTTCAAATGAACCCTTTGGTTTGAGCGAACCAAAAAAGGGTTTGAATGAACCCTAGTTCATGTGAACCAGTTAAATGCAAGTTGGGCCCCGTTCTTTCCAAAAAACAAATGAAAAACACTTTATGGGAGGGGTTTCGCTCAAACCCCTTGGTTCTCTCGAACCCTAAATTGTTAAAAAAATTTGTTTTAGTGTCTAGTTTGGCCAAAAATTGTAAACCACTATTGTGGGATCACCCTGATTTAAATCTAAATAATAAAACATTGAATAGAGCACTCTAAAAAAGATGGAGAATTGATAGTCCTCTTCAAAATGATACGTGGGATTTTAGGGGGAGGCTTC
The DNA here is from genome assembly GCA_007258455.2 of Sequoia sempervirens. Taxonomy (NCBI): domain Eukaryota; kingdom Viridiplantae; phylum Streptophyta; class Pinopsida; order Cupressales; family Cupressaceae; genus Sequoia; species Sequoia sempervirens. Next base: position 329,968,792 of record VDFB02000008.1, read on the forward strand.
CACGTGTTGATAAGAAGCTAACTGATAATGCAAAGATGTAAACTGAACAATTTTGGAACTCTCACTCCAGAGTATTACTAAATGTAAAGGATGTTTTAAAGTAATGAATTGGTAATTGAGATCACACATTGCATCCTAAAAATTTCTTAGAATCTAGCCAAACAATTTTGTACAAACAATTTTTACAAGAACATCCAAATTTACAAATCTCACAAAGGGATTTTGAGTCTTGCAAGCCATTTTATTGTATGCCTATTAATGTTCGTAATACATGTAAATACTATTTTGAGTTTTCAATGTATCATGAATTTATTATGCTATATTCGTTCTACTATGCATACTGACGAAATGTTGTCGGAGTGTCATGTAATGCAACTTTCCAAGTTATCTAGATACTTGTTAGATTCATTTTTATGCATTAGAGGTGATGGTTGCTTATTTTATAGAAATGATTGTTTGAATGAAATTTTTTTGCAATGCAGTGTTTTATCAAATTTTGTAACATTCTTTCATGAGGGTAGTAATCATGATTTTGGTAACAAGATTGTTTAGAAAAAAAGGTTTGAGACAGTCAAATACACATTGAAGAGTGGAGTTGAGGGTTCTAGATGTGATTTGGTTGCAAGAGAGGTAAGTATTGCTGATGTTATTTCTAATTTTAAGAAAAATATTTTCTATAAGTATGCAAGGCATAGCCACAGGTCATAGTGGTAGGATTAGAAACTTAGGATGTGTAAGGAATCTTTCTCGATTGGAACTATTGTATCCATAGTTGATTTTTTTGAAAATTACACATTGCAACCACAAAATGAAGTACAATCACAATATTATAATTCTATTCAAATTGCTATTTTTTTCCACATAACATATAGACATTCCCTTGATAGTACAAAAGATGTTAGGAAGATAATTAGGGAGAACCATTTTTACATGAGTGATGATAGATCTCATTCATTTGATATTGTAAAACATTGTTTTGAAAACTTTTTTGAGTTCTTGCAGGGAAAATATATTAGAATGGGTCCAAAATTTGATTTGGCTAGATAACTGCACAAGGTAATTCAAGAATGTTCACATGTTTTATTGGTTGAGAAGGATGCATATAGAGAGGGGTGTACCACATATTTAGATTTTTTTTGAAGCTGGGCATGGAAAAGGTTTGCATGATGGCACATGTGCATGTGTGAAGAGAGTTTTGGTTAAGGAAAAAATGAATATTAGAGGTGGTGGAACATTCAATGGTGCATTTTCTAGTGTTGATTGGTGTGCTTATCCATTATCACGAGGAGGGACAATTGATTCAAAAGTGTGTAGGTTATTTTGGTTGGTTGAGGAGGGAATAGTGGGAGACAAATTGGAATTTCAAACAATTAGAGATTATTCAAAGATGCATTCATTTTGAAGCTCAAATGTAGGTGCATGGACCATATGGGCATGATAGTTGGCTTGTTTTTGTCAGAATTGTAGTTAGTGTGATTGGGATCAATGTGAGTCAAGTGATTGGGTACATACATGGATTCCATAGTACCTAACCCCTTTATCTATAGCACAATCCTCTTTAGAAGATGAAATGGAAAGTTGACTTGACTACAACCATCTGTTAGATCTTGTACAACTAGGACATGTCTATGTAGTTGTAGCACCATGGGGGAATGAAGAGGGATCAGATTATTGGTTGGCATGATGTGTATAGGGAAAGAAAAAGCTAACATAATTGATGATAGATGATGATGGGTTCATGTATCCAACATGTTTAGTTGTTGTTTCTTGAACTTGGTTGCATTACCATTTCATCATCATTTAGGTTGTTTAGAATAATATATATTTGTTATTTTAAGCATCTTTTCTAGTTTTCATTACCATTTCATCATCATTTAAGTTGTTTAACATAATATAGATTTATTATTCTAAGTATATTTAGATGTTTATAAAAAAATTATGATCGTACAAGTTCAATTATTGTTTCCAAAACTTGGTTGCGAACATATATGATTAGAAAGAACAAGCTACCTACATTTGAACACTATGAGAAACACAAAACCATTATAATGAATTTGCACCTTGTTATAGCAACAAATGTTATGTTATTGAGACATCATGCTAGACCAAAAAAAAAGGAACTATGGATAATTAGTAGTGTTGATCATGAAGCATTACTCAAAACTCTGAAGGTAAGAGATGACCCTTCAGGAAAACTTTAGTAGTAGATCATTTGTTGTACGGGACATATATGATATTTTTCATCACATTTTGATATTATTTATTTTCTAAGGTTCATTATTTAGGTTGTTTATAATAATATAGATTTGATATTCTAAGCATCTTTTCTAATTTGCATTACCATTTCATCATCATTTAGGTTGTTTAGAATAATATACATTTGTTAGTCTAATCATCTTTTCTACTGTGATCATATAGATGTTTTATTCAAAGTATATTACAATGTTCAGGGCATGATGGATCATGGAGTTGTTGCAACAATAGCTTGCTCTAATTCTTTGGTAGAGGTATATGATAGATTAGAATAATATAGATTTGTTATTCTAAGCATATTTTCTAGTTTGCATTACCATTTCATCATAATTTAGGTTGTTTAGAATAATATAGATTTGTCAGTCTAAGCATCTTTTCTATTGTGATCATATAGATTTGTCATTCAAAGTATATTATGATATTCGTGATAGGATGGATCATGGAGCTACTACAACAATAGCCAACTCTAATCCTTTGGGAGAGGTATGCAATGGATTAGTAAAATTGACATTATATTTTCTCTTCTATGACTTATTATTGAATTTTTTTGTGATGCTTTTATGTATTTTAACTACTACCTTGATGGTTTGTACAGGTGCTTATCACTCTAGAACATCAACATGTTATTGTTGTGCAAGAGTGTACGAACTGTGAAGAAAACATGTGATCTATTTCCTTCCCCTATTGGGAAGTGACTATGTATTAAGGTCATTTGTTGTATTCCTACATGGAATTTTATAAATCCTATATTTGATATCAATTCTTGAATGATAATATCATGCATTGTGTACACTTTACATGTATTCAATTGTATACTTTATGACTTATGAGTATTCCAATGTATACTTAATGACCTATATGTTTTCATGCGTATAATTTGTATTCATGTGTGTAGTTCATGACTTAAGTGTATTTGAGTAAATGATTCACTTATTAACTTGCAAATGAGGAGCCCCTTTGCACCTTTAAATTGTGTCCATTTAAGCCTTTTTCCATCAATTGAAAACTTGACACCACAAGAAAATGCCTAAGAGGTATCTAAAACCTTGAGAGGTTATTGTAGAGGGGCCCTATGTGGTCCTATAGACTTAGACAAATTATTTCTAGGTGACATGATTTCTGAGTAATAGCTCATTAGAGATTGCTGCCTTTTAGCACTTTGGACTCTTAAGGGAAATCGTCGGTCCAATGTAGCTCAGAGTGATTTGGAATGTTTGGATGTAAAAGAGGACCATGCATAGCCTAAATGTACCTATCCAGACATGTTGGAATAGTCCATTGGTTGTACAAGTTTTAAAACAAAAGTTGCACCACTTTGCAACTTTACATTGCATGTATTTGATAACTTTTTCCTCAACTGAAAAATTGTCACCCTGGGAAAACGTCTCCAAGAAAAAAAAAATTGAGAGTTTGTTGTTCAAGGTCCCAACATGATCCTGTAGCCTTAGACATATATTCTATAAGCATAATGGTTTTCAAGTAATAGCTCGTGAAATATTGGTACCTTTTTGCACTTTAGACTCTTAAGGGATCAAACCCATTGAACATAGCTCAAAATGATTCAGTGTGTTTTGGTATGAAAGAGGATGATGTCTAGTGTAAATATACCCATCTAGACATGTTGGAATAGTTTTTTTGGTTGTAAAGAGTTGTAGAACAAAATATGTACCACTTTTAAACTTTACACTACTTGCATCTAATAAGTTTTTCCTCAATTGAAAAACTCATTACCATGAGAAAACGATTCCAACATGGAAAAAATCAAGAGAGGTTATTATAGAGTGTCCCAACATGATCTCATATCCTTAGATGGAGAGTCTATAAGCATCATGATTTCTGAGTAATAGCTCATCAAAGATTGTTTCCTTTTTTGTACTTTAGACTCTTAAGGGATCAAGCAGGTTGAACGTAGCTTAGAGTGATTCAATGTGTTTGGATGTGAAAGAGAACCATGCCTAGTGTAAATGTACCCATTTGGACATGTTGGAATAGTCTGTTTGGTTGTAAGAGTTGTAGAACAAGAGTTGCACCAGGGTGATCCTACAATAGTGGTTTACACTTTTTGGGCACCTATAGTTGCAAACCATGAGGAATTTGAAGGTGATGAAAACTAGTGATTTGTGACATTTATTTGTAGATTCCAAATATACATATTTTAAATTTTTTGAATCATATTGCATTTCCTTTTTCCATCTCCTTCAAAAAAATAGTTTTTAACTATAAACACCATTTTTAAAGAGTGATGTTTTTTTATTCAAGGGGTAAACGCTTTTGGTCAGAGCTATGAACCGGAATACAACCATTCAACAATACCACCCCAACGGGGTTTGAAACTTGGTGGCAAGAACAACAATGCCACCAATAAATCATCACACCATGCCAATATCGGCTTTTAAAGAGTGATGTTCATTATAAACAACATAACCTATTTTCTATGAAGGATAAAATTATAAATTTTTCAAATTTAAATTTGTAACTACGATATCTAGTAGGTTCATTTGGTTTCATAGTGTTTTCTTGATTTTTTTTTCTTGATTAGGTTTTGAAGTCAAACCAATTACAATTTAGAGATAGGTGCATTGTATACAACATAACTTCTTTTGTATGGATCAAAATTATTATTATTATTTTTTGATCAAAGACATGAATACCTTGCAAGGAATTTTTATTTTATTTTTTATAATATGCTATTTTTCCATATGTTTGGAATAAAGAGATTTATTTTGGTGAAAAACTTACATTCAAAAGAAATAAAAAATAAATTTAATAATCAAATTAAATATATTTAAAATTATACTTTTCAGGAAGCTTATAATAAGGACTGCATAGTTACAAAAAATAAATTTTAAATGAATTTATTTAATCCCCCAAAATGTAAATCAAAAGTTATTTTTTATTAGCATTTTTATAGGTGTAAAGGAGACTTCGTTATAGGTATGGTTTAAAACTAGCAGGGTTCTATCCAAGGGGGTTTTATCTAAGGTGGTTTGATCAAATCCTTTTGAATTGGAATCCTTTAAATGGAATGTTTCAGGGCTTAAATCATTATATTTTCTAAAAATATTTGATTTCATCAAAAATAAAGATGTCCCAAAAAGTGTAAACCACTATTGTGGGATCCCCCACAACTTTGTAACTTTACGCTACTTGCATTTGACAAGTTTTTCGTCAACTGAAAACTCATCACCATGGAAAAATGCCTCTGAGATAGAAAAAATTGAGAAAGGTTATTATAGAGGATCCCAACATGATCTTGTAGCCTTAGTCAGAGATTTTGTAAGCGTCACGATTTCTAAGTAATAGCCCATCAAAGATTGCTACCTTTTTGCACTTTGGATTCTTAAGGGATTGAGCTGATTGAATGTAGCTCAAAGTGATTTGACATTGTAGATGCATAAAAATGTCCTCTTAATCATTTTTATCCATTGCATAATCATATCCCCATAAAACCATTAAAATATTATAAACATTTATAAGCATTTACTCATAACCATAATCCATTTACATAATCATTTAGTCATTTATCCATTATTTATCCAAATGCATATTTTATTAATTCATTTCATAAATATTTATCGTTTCATTAATTATTAACATATTCATAAATCATTTCATATTCATCCATTTACATAAATCATTTCACTTTGACTATTTGCATGATTATTCATTTTCATTAATCATTAAAATGCATCCATATTTCATTAAATAATTTAAAATTCATAAATCAAATTTCATGAAATTAGCTTAAAATTGTACAAATCAATTTCCATGGAATTAGCTCAAAATTGCACAATTTGAGCTTCCAAACATGAATCATGGCATAAATCACTCCACTCATTTCTCATTTTCACATTATGCATTCATCTATAAAAACCTCCTTATTCTCACTTTTTGGGGATACACATTTGGATATACACATTTTGATTTAAAAATTCAATATCAATCTTTCTTCCACTCATCATAGCTTCTTGTTGCACTTGTGCTTATAAAAATCTAAGAGCATCAAATGCATAAATCAAGAATCATGGTGAAATAGGAAAACAATGGAGCTGATTTTCCTTTGAATGCATTTATTTCAGTTTTGCATAGTTTAGTTTGCATTTTTCATTTGTATTCATTTGGAAAGGCTTTATTGATGATATGCTAAAATTTTGATTTGAATTTATAGATTAAATCATTTGGCTTCTTCAGTTTTCAGCATTAAACAAAATGGTGAACCCGACATGAACGACTGGATGAATATTTTTTTGTCACATTTTACATGCACACTGATCTACAAGAAAATTGAAAGACAAATATGATATGATCTACATTTTGCAAAGCAGCAATTTCTTGACATCTACAACATATTGACTTCTTCACATCTAAAGATGATATATATTTTGCAGCAAGTTACATTGTGAAAGCATTTCAAAATACAATAAAAACTTAAATCACCAAAAGAAAAAAAAAGCAAAAAATCATTGGCATAATTTAAAAATGTATCAGTTTCAGCATTTTATTATCCTGCAATTTAATTTTGAGTGTCAATTTTTAGTTTTAACATTTAAATTAGATTTTTAGTTTTTAGTTTTTTAGTTTTCAACTTTTAAATTAGATTTTAGTTTTTAGCTTTTAACTTTTAATGTAGAGTTAGCTTTTAATTTTTAAATTAGATTTAGCTTTTGTTTTTAGCTTTTAACTTTTAATAGCTTTTTCTAAATTAGATTTTGCTTTTTTTAATTTTGATCTTTTTAAATTTAGTTTTATTTTAGAATGTAGATTTAATATAGATTTATTTCAGATTTAATTTAATTTAATCTAGTTTAGATTAATTTTTTAATTTAGATTAATTTTTAGAACTAGATTAATTTTAAGGCTTAGATTAATTTAGATTAGTTTTAATTAACTTAGACTAATTTTTAATTTAGTTTAGAGTTTTAGTTTTTAATTTAATTTAGATTTTTTAATTTTTAGATTTACTATTTAATTTAGATTCTTAGCTTTTTAATTTAGATTTAATTTAGTCTCTAATTTCTCATTTAGTTAGATTATTTTTTCTAGATTTTTAGTTACTCATTTAATTTAGTTTAATTTTTACTAATATAGTTTAGATTTTAGTTTTAGATTTCTTTTCTTTTAGTGTGCATTTTCAATTTAGAATTAAATTAAACTTAGATTTTAATTTAATTTAGATTAAATTAATTTTGTTAGGATTTATGTTAGTTTTCATTTTGGTTTTGTGACTAATTTTGTTAATCTGGTTTCTTTTGCTAGGTTCATTTGGCAAAGAATTGAAAATCAAAACATACGCTTATCAAAGAAAGGAGGCATGAAACTACTAATGAGATTTTGATGCAGGACGTTCGTCGAAGACATGATTTTGAAACCAATTGTCTTTTAGATTATAAAACACTTCTGTTGGTGCATTAAAATGAACATGTGCTTGATTTTGTCTGACTGTGCTTGGAGGTGGTAGGTGATTATGCTCTCACCTTGTAAAACTAGGTGATCAGAAAACTAGACCCACCTTATTTTTTGTCACCTTCACAACTTAATAATCGAAGTATCCTCTCCCCTTGCGCTTTCGAGTGATCCTGGGTGTAAGAGAAATGGTTATTATTTCTAGAAATGGGGCTGCCTTAAGGGAAAAAGTACTCACCTTAAGAGACGACCTGACCGGTAACAGGCTAAAGCCAAGCCACTTCCAGTCGGGATATAAAATGGGTGCTTGAGGAAAGTTCAAGTGCCACGAGTGTGGATGTGTCACACGGACGGAGTAGTACTCCCATAAACCCTATTGAGCGTAACCTCTTCAGGCTGGAGTGCCACATAATTGGTGATTAATCTCTCACCCCATGTGGTGCCACTCGAACAAATGCCCTAACTAAATACCTATTGTTTTAGAAGCCAACCATTTTCAACCGTTGCTTGGTATAGTGCATGGTACAGTATCATGCCCGAAGATACTCACTATTGACTCCCTTGAGTAGAGATAGCCATTCTTGGGAAGTGATGACCCAAGAATTCAAAGTTGGTGTGCTTGAATGACGTTAATGAGTCGTGGAGGGGAGCCAATGCCACCAAACTTCTAAGCTATCCTCTCTCGAGTAGGAAAGGTGTTTAGCACCAATCCGGGGTATATCAGTGGGCTATATCAAGTATACAAACCCTTGGCCTATTAGGACTGTGCTTATCTCATGTGAGTTTGCATACACCAAAAAATCATGCTTGTCAAGTGTTTTCTGGATTTTCAAACAGTATTCACTACATTCACAAATCTGAACACAAACAATCGACCTCAAACAAATATCACACCTCAAAACATTCCCAAAACTCTCAAAACCAAACATGTCTAACCACTATCCTCCATATTCATCCATGACCTATGAACGAAACCAAATGATTAAATATCTTGACCATCGTTTGAAAGAGCTTGAAAAACAACTTGAACCCCAACATTTGAAAGAAGTGATGCAATCATCTCATAAGCCTTTATCCTCACCCAAAACTACATCATCCAAGTTCAATGTCCATGAATTTCTGCAAAGGCTAAATGAGAAACCTAAATCTATGTCCTCAAACAAAAATAATATTGAGCAATCATACCATGTCATGCACCTATCTTCATCTCCTATAAGTCAAAATAAACCTCATGAGTCTTTCACCCAAGTTAATGAATCTATCCAACCATCCTCTCTCATCATACCATCTCCATCCAATGAGTCATGTCAATCTATTAGTCCAAAGCATGCTAGCATAGACTCCCCTACAAATCAAGATCAAAGTATTGTTTCCATTCCATCCAATGATACCAAAAATCTCCAATGCTCTCCAATATTTGACCAAGATCCCATCTCTCAAGAAACTCATGATGATCTCCTTCCATCTCATGAGAAAATTATCTTTCCAAATCCTCCTTCCACCTCATCTAATGAATCCATACCATCTCATGATTCCATCATATCAAATGATCAAGATATGCTTTCCACAAAACCTCAAGATTCCCTTCCTCATCAAGATCAAGATAAACCTCCATTCAAGGATATCCTTTCATTCCATGATGATGTTCATCCTTCTCATGAACAAGACATGCCTTTCATACCACTTCATGATGATTCCATATCTAATAAAGAGCAAGCTAATCCATCTACTACACCTCATGATCCTTTTCCAAGTCAATATCAAAGTACCCCATCATCCCCATGTCAAGATCCTATCACCCATCCTAATTCCCCTCATGATTACAATCCTCCACAAGAGTCTATCACCCCTATTCAAGCTATCCATGAACCTCTTACCTATCAAATGGGTTCCCTCACTTTTATCCAAGGTGGTCTACTCAAAGATCTTGTTATTCCTTCCATATCACATCCACCTCATGATAGACTTGCATCTTGTTTCATAAATAATAGATACCCCATTGGAAAACAGATGTGTCAAAGTATGAACTACAAAGGCAAAGGATTAGGACTTCATGAACAAGGTATCCTAGAACCCCTTTATATCCAAGAAAGTCCATATTATTATGGATTTGGTTATACACCTCATACTGAAGAAATTGGTACCCATCGTAAGCCTATATTCCATAAAAATAAACCTAAGTATCCTAGTCCATCAAACCTTCCATCTATCCTAGGTCCTTATCGTAGTCCATCAAACCTTCCATCTATCCTAGGTCCTTATCATATTCCATCAAACCTTCCATCTATCCTTGGTCCTTATCATCCAAACCCTAGATCATCAACCCTTCCATCCATATTGGGGCCCTACATCCCTCCATCTCCTATTCATCAAGAACAACAAAGGCACACATCCTTGATGCCCTCTCAAAATTCTACCTACATTAACCCATCCATAATACCTCCATATCGTTCATCTCCATCCACCCATCCCATTGCTCTTGGAAGCAACTTGGGTGCCAAATGTCAAAAGCTTCCATATCAAAATCTACATATATCAAAGGATCAACATGTCTCCTCGAAGAGACATGCAAAAATAAAAGAAAATTTGATCCCAAGTCAAAATAAAAATCCAAAAAGCCACAAAGGCCCATCAAGTCAAAAGAAAAAAATTCAAAGGCCACAAAGGCCCATAAATCAAAAAGAAAAAATTCAAAGGCCACAAAGGTCCATAAATCAAAAAGGAAAATTTCAAAGGCCACAATGGCCCATAAAGAAAAAGAAGAATCTCAATGGCCACAAAGGCCCATGAATCAAAAATCAAATTCAAAAGCTATGTGGATTCCTAAAAGTCTCGTAAAAGCAATCAAATCTAAATTTGCATCCAAATTTGCTAATCCAAAAGCTTCCTCCAATCGTCCATCTAAAAACCTATCACCATCAAACTCCATTTTTCATCCATCACTCCACCACCCTTCAAGGTGTGTGCCGATGTTGATCTTTCCATCCTTTTCGTATAACCATCAACAAGCATTCCAACCTCCTATCCATTATCCAACATTAACCCCCCATTACTCTCCTTTAGTCCAAACCTTTGCATGAGTCCTTAGCTTCTCCCATCATACCATTAAAATACCTATGTTTATGAGTCTAATCCCCATTGCCATGGTTTATTAGAGCACATATTCAAGGGATATTAGTTGTGAAACTTGATGCTTGATTCCTCTCTCCATCTTCCTATCATGCATATATTACCTTCCATTTTCATTTATCCCTATCCATATCCTATCTTCCATATTCCTCTTGCACTCTACACTTGGGGGCAAGTTTCATCCATCCTTTCATTCATATCCATTATCCTCTTTACATTCATCCTTTTCCTTTCCACCTTTGATCTTGACAAGGTTAAGGATCCTCTTAAACGTCATACATCATATCCTATACACTTTATCCATATCTTTCATATCATATCCTTCACCTTATCCATATTCCATCATTCTATCTAAATACATCCTTTCTTCCCTTGGTCTTGATGAGATTAGGGGCAAAATTATGAATTCATGCTTTGGATTTCCTTTCATATCCTTATGTGCTACCATTCCATCATAGTTCACACCCTTATCATTTATCCATGATTAAATTACCTCCAACATTGGTCATCATGTCCCTTTGCAACCTTGAATCTTATCATGTGAATGCTATTTGAGCCTAGTTGTAAAACATTATCCAATCCTCATATTTTTTGTCAATCAATCATTAACAATCATCAATCTTATCGTACTTAGAGGAATCAGTGATCCTAAGTACTTATCATCATCATGTATTATGGAATCAATCATTCCTGGCATCTAATCAACTAACCATTATCATCTTTTGACAAAAGATATGTTGCTTGTGTGACATGTTTTGTAGTGAATCTTTCATTTTGATCTATCAGTTATCCATGGTTGCACTACCTCTAGTATGGGGCATCTAGTTTCTTTAATTAGTCATATCACATTTCATCTCACTCCATCTTTAAAACTTCAAAAAATCCAAAAAAATCATAAAATGTCTTGAAATAATCCAAAAAAACCATAAAATGTCCTAAAAAAAACCAAAAAAAAAAAAATCATAAAATGTCTTGAAAAATCCAAAAAAAATCATAAAATGTCTAAAAATCCAAAAAATCATAAAATGTAAAATCCAAAATCATTAAAATGGAAAAAAAAACCATAAAATGTCTTTGAAAAAATCAAAAAAAATCGTAAAATGTCCTGAAAAAATTCAAAAAAATCCTAAAATGTCCTAAAGAAATCCAAAAAAATCAAATATTCCAAAAATCCCAAAAATCCAAAATATCCAAAAACAGTGACACTTTCAGATCACCACACAACTTTGAACTTCAACAAAATCAAAACATGCAAGTGTTGACAATCAAACAAACATTATAACATATATATCAACCCATCTTACAAATCCAACCAAACACATAAACTGTAACAAGAATTAGTTCTACATCGAAGCAAGACCACTGTTTGTTTGTTGATCTTTGCTTGTTTTATGATTTTATCTTTGGTGACGTGTCTTTTAGCTTCTCCAGGATGTCTTTGACTAGAGAGGTGAGGATGGGGCATGCTCATTTATTTATTTATTTTTGTTTGTGGATTGTTTCTTATTCACAAGATGACTCATCTTAGGACATGGTTGTCTCAAACCATTGAGGACCTATGAGTCTACTGTGGATGAGAGCATTCCTTGTCCAATAGTGTCTTCCATGCAATAAGTATTTAGGTCATCTATGGTTCTTATACCTAGATGCTTATACTTCATTACTAAATAAAAATGCAAACAATATTCAGGTCGTCTAGATGTTCATGTTCTTTAGATGCTTATACTAATTTGCGACATAATAAGCTTGATGATGATAAAAGCACTTAAAAGGCACAAGAGGCTTCATCACCTTCATTCTCTTCCATCTTGCATTTCATTTTCTTCATTTTTCTTGTCACAGAGAAATCAATCAATTGCTTAACTCACTGATATATGTCTCTTGAATCAAATCTCAAATCAATCAACCTGCTTCTCGAAATTTCATGCCCCCTTAATCAATCAGTCAATCCATCATTGCAACACCTTGTCTTGCATAAGCATCATTCTAAATCAGCTTAATCAGCTCAATAAGCTTCATTAGCTCATCAACTTGGCTATACTGATCATTTCCATCAATTGTTCAGTTACGCCCATCAACTGTGCATTTTCATCAAATGTAAATCACTGCTTTATCACTTGCACAATATTAGGTATCTAATCATTTTCTAGACATCTATCGAGAGATTAATCTTTTTACAATCTGTTTGATCAATCTCTCGAGGGGGCATATCATCCTTATCATCATCCTTATCAGGATATCCTTGGGGCATGTATCAGTTAATCAATCTTTTTTCTTTGAAACAATGCGGCAGGCTGCATTGTCTCAAAGAGGGGAAAAATGTAGATGCATAAAAATGTCCTCTTAATCATTTTAATCCATTGCATAATCATATCTCCATAAAACCATTAAAATATTATAAGCATTTATAAGCATTTACTCATAACCATAATCCATTTACATAATCATTTAGTCATTTATCCATTATTTATCCAAATGCATATTTCATTAATTCATTTCATAAATATTTATCATTTCATTAATCATTAACTTATCCATAAATCATTTCATATTCATCCATTTACATAAATCATTTCACTTTGACTATTTGCATGATTATTCATTTGCATTAATCATTAAAATGCATCCATATTTCATTAAATAATTTAAAATTCATAAATCAAATTCCATGAAATTAGCTTAAAATTGTACAAATCAATTTCCATGGAATTAGCTCAAAATTGTACAATTTGAGCTTCCAAACATGAATCATGGCATAAATCACTCCACTCATTTCTCATTTGCACATTATGCATTCATCTATAAAAACCTCCTCATTCTCACTTTTTGGGGATACACATTTGGATATACACATTTTGATTTAAAAATTCAATATCAATCTTTCTTCCACTCATCACAGCTTCTTGTTGCACTTGTGCTTATAAAAATCTGAGAGCATCAAATGCATAAATCAAGAATCATGGTGAAATAGGAAAACAATGGAGCTGATTTTCCTTTGAATGCATTTATCTCAGTTTTGCATAGTTTAATTTGCATTTTTCATTTGTATTCATTTGGAAATGCTTTATTGATGATATGCTGAAATTTTGATTTGAATTTATAGATTCAATCATTTGGCTTCTTCAGTTTTCAGCATTAAACATACATGTTTGGGTGTGAATGAGGACCATTCCTAGCATAAAAATACCTTGCCGGATGTGTTGGAATAGTCTGTTTGGTTGTAAAAGTTGTAGAACAAAAGTTGCCTCACTTTGCAACTTTACATTGCTTGTATCTAACAAGTTTTTTCTCAACTGAAAAGTCGTCACTATAGGAAAACGTCTCCAAGATAGGAAAAACCAAGATATGTTATTGTAGAGGGTCTCAACATGATCTCGTAGCCTTAGACAAAGATGTTGGTGTAATTAATTATTAATTACACTTTGCATAAGTTTACTTAGGTAATTATTTAATTCCTAAGTTTTAGACTTTCATCTTTATCTTATCGAGCTATCTTGTTGCTCAAGATAAGATTAGGTTTGCATCCTTGCTTTTATAAAGCAAATCATATCTTGTAATTAATTGAATTCTTGAATATAATATTTGCACATCTTTTTGCAATGGCTTTTGCTTTTTTGATTTTCTCTGTGGAAGGTCTTTTCGGTTTGCAGATCTGATCTTGGCAATTTCTACATGGTATCAGAGCCACGATTTGTAGCCCCTTCTCAGATTTTTTGAGAAAATCATAGCAGGGTTCGTTCGGGATCCCTCAAGGGTATCATGCCTTGAGATCATTCATGCGGCGTTTTGGATCAGATCGGGCCTCACCATTGGATTCAGAGCGCTGTAAAAAGTCAGGATTGACTTTTATTTTATAGATTTTGGCCATCATTTGCCAGATCTGTGAGGGTTTCAGTCTGGGAGTTTTTTTCTGCAAGATCTAGGGGTAGCCAAATTTTTGGCTCACTTTGGGCTCAAACGGACACCGCCATCGTGTTCGCAGCGGCCAAAAACCCTAAAAACGATTTTTTGATAGGAAATTTTTTCCGCGTACGGCCTCACGACGTGGATCGAGGCAAAAAATCTCGAAAATCATGCAAAAAGGGTCGAAATTCCCTCTGGTTTCTGTGCGCCCAGTTCAAAAGGGGGTCCGCCGCCCGGCGGCCACCGGGCGGCCACCCATCCGCGGCCTCCTCCGATCTCCACCGCCGCTGCTCCGCCGGCTCCCAAACAGCCCCCGAGGGCTCCGCTGCACCAGCCCCGGTCACATGGCGGATTGGGGGCCTCCTGTCTAGCCCCCGCAGGCTCCAGCACCCCAGCGGTCATATGGAGACCGGGGCTCCGCCCCAGCGACAGATCCAGCCCCCGAGCTCGGCCCGCGGTCATATGCACGACCAAGGGCCGAAATTTTTTTGCAGGGGGGGATTTTTTCTGTCGACGGCCCCCAGGCCGTCAAATTTAAGCTGGTGAAATGATGACGTCAGCATGACGTCAGCGTACGGCCGGCCCTCATATGCCCCCTCCTAACCCTAGTTTGCCCTAAAGAAGCAGTTTTTTTCTTTTGGCCATAACTTGGGCATACAGTATCGAAATCGGGCAAACGAGATATTGCCCGAAAGATGATTCCGAGCTCTTTCATGTAGTGCAGTTTATTTTACAGTATTTTTCTGTTTTACTACATTTATTACTGTTTGAAGTCAGATGTAGTTTTTATGCTTCCAAGCTCATAATTTTTTGCCACGATCTCCTTTTTTCACCTCGTTTGAAGCGTCGGAAAGGTATTGAGGAGCTCTAGGTTGCTATCCATGCAATTTTTCTGTATCTGTCCCAGGTTTATCAGTTAGTCCAGATTTGGCCCAATGGGTTGTTTGGTGATTACTTGGATGTTTTGGCAGTTGGGAGAGTGCATCTTGCATCTTTGCACTTCATTTTACAGTAATATATCATTTAATAATCACTTGCTGCATCATAGATTCCAGAGTTGTTCCAGTTTGGAGTTTTCGAGTGTTCCGTGGCATCGGGGTTTCTGTTGCTTTAATCATGATTCCTTGAGTCAATCAGTGACTCTCATCCGGTTTCAGTAGTATACAGAAGAATATTTCCTTGCTTGCCTATATCAAGTTCCAGTGTTACTCTACAGAGTTCTTCCAGTGCTTCTTTGCAGCATGTAATCTCATTGTAGGGGGGTTTTGTCCCACTGGGTTTTTCCTTCTCTACTCCTTTTTTGTGTTGTATTGGGTTTCTTGCACATCACTTTGTGCCATATTTTGTACTCGCACTGTATTATAAAGTGCCATGGGGGGTTGTGTAGTGCCTTTGTTTTGCCATCACACCTTTGTCCGGTGAGTGTCCCTCCACGACAACAGTGAATCCAGATGATTCCAGTCTCATGTATGTGTGCTTTATTTTGTACACCACTTTTTCAGTTGCAGGTGCTTTCTTGTGCACTTTTAAATGTTCTTGGTTCCTTTTCATGCACTTCATTATTGCATTGTAAATGGGTACCTAATCAGGCCTTGTTGCTGGGACCCATTCATGCTTTCTTGCATTCATCTTAGTTTTAGGTGCATGCTTTATTTGCTTCTCCCTAAGTTGCACTTATGGGGGGGTGTTGGTGTAATTAATTATTAATTACACTTTGCATAAGTTTACTTAGGTAATTATTTAATTCCTAAGTTTTAGACTTTCATCTTTATCTTATCGAGCTATCTTGTTGCTCAAGATAAGATTAGGTTTGCATCCTTGCTTTTATAAAGCAAATCATATCTTGTAATTAATTGAATTCTCGAATATAATATTTGCACATCTTTTTGCAATGGCTTTTGCTTTTTTGATTTTCTCTGTGGAAGGTCTTTTCGGTTTGCAGATCTGATCTTGGCAATTTCTACAAAAGATTCTATAAGCATCATGGTTTTTGAGTAATAGCCCGTCAAAGATTGTCGCCTTTTTGCACTTTAGACTCTTAAGGGATTGAGTCGATTGAACATAGATCAAAGTGATTTAGTGTGTTTGGGTGAAAAAGAGGACTGTCTCTAGCATAAACATACCCATCTAGATGTGTTGGAACATTTCATTTGATTGTATGAGTTGCAGAATGAAAGTTGCACCACTTTGCAACTTTACACTGCTTGCTTCTAACAACTTTTTCCTCAATTGAAAAGTCATCACAAGGGAAGAACACCTACAAGATACAAAAAAATGAGAAAGGTTATTGGAGAGGGTCCCAACACAATATCGTAGCCTCAAATAGAGAGTTTTTAACCATCACAGTCTTTGAGTAATAGCCCATCAAAGATTGTTGCCTTTTTGCATTATGGACTCTTAAGGGATATCATTGGTCTAATGTGGCTCTAATCGTTTCGACATGTTTGGGTTTGAAACAAGACCATGCCTAGCCTAAACATACCCATCCACATGCATTGGAACTATTTTTAGAGTAGGCTAACCTCCTTTTCATTGACGATAAAATCTGCTTATCTTTTCATTCCTTTTGTAAGTGGTTAATTTTAGT
Organism: Sequoia sempervirens; assembly: GCA_007258455.2. Taxonomy (NCBI): domain Eukaryota; kingdom Viridiplantae; phylum Streptophyta; class Pinopsida; order Cupressales; family Cupressaceae; genus Sequoia; species Sequoia sempervirens. The sequence continues at coordinate 329,986,067 of VDFB02000008.1, forward strand.
CTTCAGTTGTTTTGCTTCAATTTCAATGATTAGGAAAACTAGACCCCTTTGTTTGATAAAATTTTCAACGCTTAGGAAAACAACTTCATTTGTTCAAATCCACCTTAACCATCATTTGTCACTTTCTTTGCCTAGATAAATTATTACCAAATAAAAAACTTCAATTGCATTAGGTTGAATGGCATATATGACAAAAATTGCAATATAGAAAGTTTGGTGTGGGTGAAGGTTGATTGACATATATGACAATATTATATTAGTGTTATTGATTTTGTGTGAAGTGTGTATTATGACTAGTGTGCATAAGGTCCATATAGTATGCCTAGTTTGCTTATTTATGCATTATGGTTAGCAACATTCATTGTTGTGCAATATAATAATACAAATTTCATGTGGAAGGTAAAATAACATGCATGCCATGGAGTTGTATTTGGTTTGTTTAAAGGTTAAATCACACTCATTTTGTTTATTTAATGGTGTTTCTTATTCAAGATGATTTTATACCTTTTACATGTTATTAAATTTGAATGAACATTGTGTGACATTGATTTTTATCAAGATGATTATATATTACTTTTGAATGAACACTATAATGGAATATTTCATTAAGTTGAATCTATTTGTTTGAAGTTTTTAATCAATCAAAAGAATCAATGCCATAAGAATTTCATAAGCTACTATTTTCATCTTTTTTTCTTTGTCTATGAGACCACAAATCTTTGAGGCATATTTTGAAATAGTTCTTCTCAACAAATATTATATAGTGCTTCTCATACCATTTTTAATTAATTTGAATTTCTTTTGAAATAAAAATTAGCTTCCTACTTCATTATAGGAGTTCAAAAAAGAAAATAATGTCAAATGTAAATTCATTCAACAGAGCTTGAAATCATGTGTATTCTCTCAAATTGAGTGTTTGATAAAAATGTTTTGGTAGACATGTATGAAAAATGTGGTAGAATAGAACAGGAAATGAATTGTTTAAAAAAAATCCTCAAAGAAATACAGTCTCATGAAATGTAATGTGTGTGAATCTTAATATGAATGAACTCTAACAAAGATGGATTACAAATTGTAATTCATAAGTTCTATTAGAATGCAATTTCATTAATCTATAACATGTTATTGACCATAACTTTAAACCATTATAAGATAATTATACATTCCATTTTGGAGATTCAAGGTAGAAAGGCATGCACATGAGGAACATATTAGATTGAATATCAATTCTTATATATCAAAATGTAGAATAATTGTGTTTGTGCATATACAAATATGGCATATATGCCTACTCAAAACAAGTTTTACAAAATGTGGCATATATGCCATCTCAAGATCTATTAAACCCAAAGTACATATCAATCTATATCAAATCCTAATCTTGTGCTGGACCATCAAAATAGATCATCCTTGAAGAACTTAGTTGCTCTAAAGCTTCTTGCACGATAACAATTCAAACCACAAATTAGATTAATTATGTGAATGGTTGACAAGATAGGCTAGTAAATAGAATCTTATATACTATCATTTATAAATTATGAAATTAACATAAAAATATCTATTTGTGTACTATATTATATCAATAATGCAATTCTTGTTTCCCTGAAGTCTTGCTCTTTTTTCTATGAGACAATCTGCATATGATTATCCCTTAGGATGATTAGGATTCCTCGTATAATTTTTTTTTCCCACACTCATCATAGTGCTAAGTTGGGAAAAGGAATTTAGTAGGTAAAATAAAAATGATACAAATTAACATCTAATTTTTGACTCTGAAGTAGCAACAGCCTATCATGGCATAAAGCTAGCTAGGGAGAAGGGGATCTCAAAGCTATGGGTAGAAGGGGACTCTCTTAATATAATTAACTTCCCTAGGAATTGTTCTCCTATTTCATGGACTATTAAGAACTTTATTGTGTACACCCAAGCTATGTTGCATGAATTTAATGAGGTGTATATATCCCATGCCTTTTGTGAGGTGAATGGGGTAGTTGACTAGATGTCAAATCATGGGGTGACGTTAGCTAGATACTAGGAGGCTAATGATAACCTACCCATTTATTTAATTAATTTGCAAAATAATGAAAAATCGTAGCTCGTTGGAGGAAGTCTTCTCCTCATCTAAAGGATTGTATAGTAATCATGGCCATCTATAGTTGATTAGACACCTCATACTTGTGAAGAACTTTAGAATCCACATGGGCATCCAAATTGTAAATGTAGGAAGCTATTCACTATTATTGTCCTTGTTACCTAATTTTTATTTTAGCTCAATTAGGTAGAGTGGAAATAGCATGATGATAAAAGATAAAAGGTGGAAACAAAGATTTTGGGCATCCGAATGCTTTACGCTCCTTCTAGGTTTTTTCACCTAAAAAGAGATAAGATTGGAGCCAAAATGCAACGTTTACATTCAATGAGGGATGTGATAAAAATGTAATATTCCTAAATGAATTAAAATAAATGAAAAAAAAAAACTATTGATAATGTTTACAAAACTAATAAATATGAAGTCTTTGAAAACACAGTGTTGTTTGCTAAAGACCTAAAAAGATGAATAAAAATGCAAATAGAATCAAATAGAAAGCTGTCACAAAAAAATTGTGTACCTATAAGCCTGATGGAGAATAGAAAATACTCTGAAAAACTAGAAATGTTAACTTTTTTATTGAATCTAACTCATTCACCACCTTGGGCGAATCAGTCCCAAATCAGGGTTTTCTACCTAGAATCCTATTTTTTCCAAAAGGGTATTGGAATATGCATTCAATTATGATAGTCACCTCCAGTGGGACTCATTCACCATCCATGGAAAATAAATGCTTTTTCTATTTTATATAAATTGAAGTTTCAGATATGCACTTTGTCACTATTGATGGGTGTTTTTGCACGCTTTCTCAACACAAGCAGTACACGAATGCAATGCTTCTATTGAAAGGAAATATCCCACGACGAGTGCTGAAAATCTCCCCAAGGTCTCTCGGGTGTCAGGTCATGACTTGCATGGAATTTCTTAGTTGATGTTGATGTGATTTTTCTGGTAATCACAGGGCAGACTTACTTAGTTGGATGCGAAGTGGATCTTCAAATACGAAGCTTCTGAGATAGGGGGTCGAGTTTTACTTTTACTGCAGGTTCAGGCAGTGATCCAAACTTTACAATGTGTAATGAACCTTAGTATAGGCCACTTCTAAAAAAAGGGGGTAAAAGAGAGTGGGGAGGATAGAAGGTTCCTGGATATGTAGCTAACTCTTAATAGCAATCACGGAGTTCCTGCAATGGACAGCTCCCTTAAAACAATACTCCACTTAACAAGAAATCTCATAGTCTAATGGAATTTGTGCTATCTTCTAAGGTCTGCAAATATTTCACCTTTCGTTCACCATATGCATGCATGAATAAAGATGAGAGTGAGGAGCAGCTTTGAATTCAAGCCCAGACTAACTTTACACAACCATCTACCAGCAACAAATAGAAAAAAGTATGGACTAAGAAGGCATCTACATAGCAGGAATTTTCACAATTATGGAACAAAATTTCTAAAATCTACCAAAGCAATAATACAGCTTAACTAAAACAACAATACAAATCTAACTAGAGCATCTAACAATGGAGGTTGAATCAAGTAACATGTGAAAAACTCATAAAATGCACTAAGTCAATGTATTTTCATAATAAATTTCTGCAGCATGTCTTTACAACTCAACTCTCTTTGCAAATGAGAGGAGAGCCCTATTTATAGTGCCCAAAAAGAAAGATGAATGGCCAAGATTAATTCTCATTGTGTGGCCCAGATTTGTTACAAAATAGGGTTTCACCAACCCTCAATATTTTACAATTTAAAATTACATTTTGTCATTTTCCCTATTTTGTCATCTAATGGCAACACTGTAGCATTTTTCATGTTTTGCTGATTGCTATTTTACTATAGCTACTCCTTGGGGAGCTCTTTACTGGTAGGAGGGTTGTCCTCCTACTTTTTTGAAGTTGTATACTCTATGAACTTTAGAATGACCGGTTGGAGCTTGTCTCTTGTATCGCAATGTTTGGTAGCTCCAATCCTTTGCATTATCTTCTAGCTTCTTCTAGTCCTCATCGTATTTTGTGACCTAATCTCTGAATAGCTCTAATTGATCAAATTCATGGGTGGTAAAACTCATGAATTCCACCGTTATTTCACTAGACATCCTATCCTCCATCTTCTTCTAAAAGTAGGGTTTTACCTTTTCTGGATCCATCTGCACTACATGCATGTTATACTTTGTTATCAACTTGAGGTATCGAGCACATTTTGCCCTGATTTCCTTGTTGAATGCAAGCTCCTTTTCCCATGTGGCCCTTGGTAACTTAAGGATAGCCTCGATCTTATGAAGTGTGGAGTCATATGTTGCAGGGAAGTCGGTGCAAAGCTTTCTTGTGCCCTCCAAAGATTGTTGCAGGTCCAAGAACTTGTTGGCTATTCATACAGCCTGACTAATTCCCATGTTTCTGAAGTACAAGACTTGTCAGAACCAGCTCTCCATAGTTTTTTTCATGTTCTTTCTTCTTTCCATCTTATCAATCTGTTCTTTGGGCAACAACTGGGGTGGAGCCATGGACATGGTAGGTAGGTCATCCACTGAAGACCATTGTTGGATATAATCCCTCAAAGCATCCACCTACGCTTTAAGTTCATCAAACCTTGTCCTACTTTATCAAGTGTACCATTGTAGCCTCCAACTCCTCAAGGTGTTCTACCTTATGTTCCCTAGTAGCAATTCCTAAATCAAGGGTGGAGATGTTGTAGGTTATTCCCTCCTAACCTACCACAGACATTGCTATTTGCATAGCTCAAGACCCAGAGTCATCCATTGTTATCTTGGACCTGATCTTAGGTTTCTTCTCTTTTTTGGTTGTGATCTGTGCTTGGGATAAGATGGCCTCCAGCTTTGCTCTTGGGTCCTTTAGAACAAAAGTTTTCTTTTCAAGCTGCCTTCCTAGCCACTCAGTCATAACAACCCTCTCTTTAGGTGATTCGTGATCACTTTCACCTTTTTTGGCTAAGGTTTTTGTTTTCTTATCTTCTGGGGCCCTTTCTTTTTCCCTAGCAGTATCTCCTTCATCATTGGAGTCCTGGACGAACACGAGGCACTCGATAGGAAGCTTGGTAGATAATATTTGTCAGGGACTTTCTTCCTTCTATTTTCCCTTGGTTTTCTTGACCTCATGTGTGTGTTCCTTGGGCTGCTCAATTTCAATGCTCTTGATAGCTTGAGCCTCACCCTCCAATTTATCCTCCCCTGGACTATCTTCTTGTTGGTGTCCCTTTCCTCCAAGAGGTGACCTTTCTGCTTCCTTTTCAAGACCCTTTAGTTGTCGGGCCATCTCTTCTTCAAGATCATCGTCAAAAGTTTGCACGATGACCCTACCACTGGCATCATCCTCTGCATCCTCACTTTCTGAGGAACCAGTTCCCTCCTCCTTGTAAGCCACCTTGTCGATTGTTCGGTGCTCATACTCTGGGTGCTTGTGGTATTCATCGGCCTCCTCCTCAAATGGTTTTGAGGTTGCTTACTCTTGCTTCTCCCATCCCTCATAAATTAACATGGTGGATTTCACAGCTGGTGGCCCTTTTAGAGGTTGTGAAGGTTTGGCAGTAGCGAGGACCTGTGCTAGGGCTGCTTGAAGAGTAGGATCCATAAGGATTTGGGAGAGCTCGGAGGGGGATATTTTGCATATGCTTGGAGAAGGCCTCAGGAAAAGTGGATGCAGGTATAGGTGCTGTTATTGTAGGTAAAGGGAGTGATGTGGTGGGTGACATGGCAGTGGAGGAAGGAGGAGTAGTTACGGCAGAGGAAGAGTCAATTACTATCACAGACTCGACTAGAGGTGAAGAGGTGAGATGGACAGAGATGTCCACTGTCGGCCAAGATGTGGCGACCATAGCTAGAGAAGTCGGTGGTCGGGCAGTTGGGGCAGGGAGATCCAAGAGGGGTTCTAATTGATCTATACCCTTTGCTTCTTCCTCTTAGGTTAAGGGTTGTTCTGTGGCACTGCCTATTGGCTTAATTCTTTTGGAGGGTGAAGCCCCTGTTTCTTTCCTTGTATAGACCTTGGGCTTAGGAGACTATTCCATTTTTGTCTCCTTCCTCTTCTTAGACCTGGTGACTGGAGGAGACTTGGACATCTCGCTTATTGAAGTGGTGGTAGCAACATCCTCCATGGCACTTGGCTCAGTTTTGAGCCCTTCATATATCAAAATTACCCCCTGTTGTTTTAGTTGGGCACTTGTCTATCAACCCATTCTTTAGTTCAGGCCAAGATGGGCTTGGTTACAATGTTGAGGTCATCGACCTCCCTCTCATCCTAGTCTATCATTGGTAATGGTCAGTTGGAAACTGCAAGATATCTAGGATCCATCACGGTGCTCTCATCTTCTTCGACTTGGTCTGGTATGGGGAACGATTGCACCTTTCTTATAAAATACGCAGTCATCCACATATAGTGCCTTGCTCATACCTCCTTTTCATCCTGACAATTTTCCTAGAAAATCTTAATATGGTGAAGATGAGCGTACCCCAACCCTAGAACCTTCTTTATGTGTCTGTATGGGTCTACCCAGGGGAAAGCAGTGTGCAAGTGAAAATGATAATCTTTTAGTTCCTTTTTAGAATTCCCCGTGCACTGGGAGGTTTGTAACTTGTACATTCCCTGGGTGAAAGTCAAGGGATAGGAAATCCCAGCCAAGTGTTTGTCAGTGAGGACTAACTGTATGTGTTGAAGCTACCGAGAAAGCTCCAGTAGGATGATCCAGTTGTTAGGGTATCGAGGCAGCTTGTTTGGCCTTTCCGTGGAGCCCTGGGCATAGATGTACATAAATTTTGGATATTGGATGAAGAGGAAGGCATATTGCTTCAAGAAGGCCTGAGCACTGTGAGAGACCCTTCTCTCAAAATATATAGCAATCATTCTGATCATGTGGCCAATGAAGGTGTCGTTGACCCTACAATTCTCCTTGAAATTCTGGTATTGGAGCTAGGGACACCTATCATAGGGTTTCAATTTCTGACCCTGCTCTTCATGGAGCACCACGAATAACCCATTGTATTGCCTCCATTTTTCCAAGGAGTAGATGAGGCAGGAAGTCATATAGAATTTGGAGCTTTTCTTCATGTTGAGGAATTTCCCGTGGAGGCAATCACTTATTATTCCTCCCCAGTAGAACGAGGACTTTGTGGTGACGTCTTCATCCCCATAGAGGATTTTTTCAAAAAAGTATACCATCCACCCTGTAAAGAAGGTTGTAGTAGGGAGACCCACAACCCTGCTCAACATGGTGACCAAGTCATGGTAATCTTTGTGGAAATCACTACGGAAGAGTTTGTTGGGGACCTTTGCAGCGCTGCCCCATTTTTCCTTAAGCCAATGCTGATTTATTAACTTTTTGTAGGCTTTCAGGTTATCATCCTATGCCACTTGACATTCCTCTATGGTAGGTGTTTCCATTTTGACGAAGGTGGGAATATGGAAGGTCTTTGTGATCCCTTTAGCCAACATATGATTGATAATGTTGCCATCTCTGTCAACAATTGTTCTTGTACTTAGTTGATATGCCTGCCGATAGGCCATGACTAGCTCAGGGGCTACGAGGGATGGAGGGAAGCCTGTAACCTTTGCTATTCCACTTTTCCTAATAAGCCTTGCATTTTTAGTCATTGGATTGACCTTGACCCTTTGTTTGAACTCGTCAATATGGACATGGCTGATATTGGTGTCGATGATTTCCTTCCAATCCATGGAAACTTTGGAATGTAGGGGTTCACCCTAGAACTGGTATTTCATTTGGTCTTTATCCTCTTTTCATCGAGGAGTCTTGATCGGCTTCTTCCCTTTTTCCTTTTCTGCAGCCGCCCCCGAGTCCATATATTCTACAAACAAAGGAGCAGTTAGTGCAACTAATGATGAAAGTCTTGATGTTAGTCAAAATTGCATGGATAAAATCAAATTTAAAAAATTCATCGCCCATAGAATGATACTTCTACTTTCAACTGCTATTATTCTTTCAGTCGAGTGATTTCAGACAATCTAGGCCTGAGGGCCTGGACTTCCCTGGCAAGAATGCTATTTTGAAAGGAAAAATGGGGTAGAGCGACTCAGGAAACCTCTCCTGATCAGATTTAGATGGTTCAAAAGGTTCGTCGTGAAGAAGGTCAATTTGAGCACATGGGTCAAGGTCAGATTTAAAATTTGAGCTCATTTAGACCGATTCAGGAGCATCCGAAGGTACAATGCCAGAAAGTCATTCAAGGTTGGCCATTTGAAATGTCCGAGTAGGAATGAAGTTTTGGGGGACGAATTCTGGGGTTTGAGACCCGATGGGTCCAAGGGTGGCTTATGGTTTTCTACAAATTCAAAATGACCGGGACGACGTTGCGCTTTCGCCGTTCAAGACGGCGATCATCGAGTGGAAGGCTGGAGGGGGTGGTTCGGCGGACGAAACTCGACATCAGGGTCAGATGCTTGATTTTAATTTTGAGTTTTTATGGGAATTAGGGAGGCAGAGGCTTGAGCTCGAAAAGGCAGGGAAGATTTTCCCTTTTCAGCGGTAGAGATGGAACAGAGTCCTGGATGGCAGAGCCTGCCGCGGTAGAGGACGCCAAAATCCAACATTTGGGACCATTGCGGTAATAGGGGGATGGGAACTAGGAGGTGGGAGGATCCCTCGCATTTTCCATTCACAACGGCGAAGTCCAAGGATGGAAGTTCGAGGACAAAAGTCCAGGGACAGGGAGCCAAGGAACTGGAGGGCGGTCAGCAAACTTCAACTGTGGATGGTGACTCAACAGACGGGCACCGAGGATTGGGAAGACAAGACCCATTCACCATTTAGAAACGACGGGAGTGAGGTGGATTCCCGGGCACAGAAGTCCAGCAATGCGGGCCCGAGAGCTCAAAACAGAGGTTGCCTTTAAAAGTTTAGTTCGTCATGCTAGGTGGTGATCTGCTAGCGGATGTTCGATGTTCCAGGCTCGAGGAATGGAGGAGCCATTTGAAAATTTTGGTTATTTCTCTAAGTCTCTGCCAGTGAAGGGGGATTCTAGGCCCGAAAGAAGTGAATTCCCTTGTGTGAAGAACAACCGCGTGGGGGACAAGCTCCAGATTGATCACGGGGATGCAACAAGGCTTTTCTTGAATTTTGAGGACATGGGTTTTGTTCGTTGTGCCATGTTTTATCATTCACATGTCCTTTTAATTGTCATTGTTCATTTTAAGCCTTAAAAATCATGAAAACATTGCTCGAGAGGGTGGACAAAAAACCTATCTCGGACACGCGATGTGGCAAAGTGTAAAATCAACCAATGGTCGGAAAGTAATGACAACGGGTGCGAGTGCGACGGTTGACAAAGATGATGGAATCCTCTTTGGAAAGCTTTGACCTCTCTCTGCAACAGTGACAAGTGAGAATGATAGGTTTGGGTAGGATATTTATACCCCAGCCACCATTAATGGCTTCATTAAATGCAAGTACGATGAACAATTGGGTTGGTGGATTCAAATCCATAGACGACGATGGGAGGTCTGGGGCCCGGAGGCCGGAAAGACGCAAGGCAACAACTGTTTTGGAAAATTTTGCTTGGAAATCACTAACAACAATAGGGAAGTCAAAGTCTAGAGGGCAGAAGTCCTCCACTAGTTTGTTGTCTGGGACGACGAAATCCTCACAAAACGTTGAAAGAGGAAGTTCGGAGGTTCGGTCTCGGTAGGGGGAAAGCCGTTAATCAAATTTTTAGTTTTCAGTCGAACAAAGATCAAGGTGTTAGATCTCAGGTCTCAAGAAGGCAAACTCCATCCGACGTCTGAGATGACAGACATGATGAGGAAGCCATGACAAGGAAACCTGAGGGGCGGGCCAGCTAGGCCCAAGGCCGCTGGCAGAGGCAAACTACCAGAGAGACCCCACAAGGCACTAGTGCTTGACGAAATTAAAAGGGAGAAGTATGGTCAACTTATGATGAGACTTTCGAGGTGAATTGACCACCCAAGACACAAAAATGGGGCACACAAAATGAGGCAGCGAAAAAAATGACCCGACAGGTCAAAAGAAAAGAGGGTCCCCGTTCTGAACGAGGCGTGTGTGTTGAGGGCACAACAGTCACCTACACAACACTTCTTGACGGAAACCCGGATCTGAATCTCTAAAAACAATCTTCAAAATAACTTTAAATTAGTTTTCTAATGGGGCGTTTTCCTTGGTCAAACCCCTAATTTGGCAGTTAAACCTTGAATGGATAAAATCTACATAAAACCCTATCCCTAAGTGTGTCTAAGACAAGGAAAATCTAAAGTAAGACAAAACCCTATTGTAATGTGCTAGAATAAGATAAGTAAATGTGATTTGAATGATACAAGACTTCAATCCAAGAAACCCTACAACATTTCAAATGAATGTAAATGACATGGAAACCTTAAATTTGAAGATAGAGAGAAAATGGAAGATGGAATCACTTTGAAAATAAGTCATAGGGTATTATTTGATGGCTAGCTGCATCTCCTCAACCTAGATATCTCCATGATTCTCCATAGGCATCCATGATCAACTCTTTGCAATGTTAGATCTTGAATGGTAAGTGAGCTTGAATACTTACAAAAACCATCCCTTGCTTTGAGAAAGCTTCAACTTTTTTGTATAAATGCTATTGAATATTCTTGTGAAAGATACTTTTTCTCTTGACTCTTTATTTTGCTTTGTAAAAATGACTAGGAGATGTGAAAAATGACCAAAAAACACATATTTATAGGCAACAATACCTAAATTCTCATTATTAAGACCTAAGAGACTGACGTCCACTGAAAAATTGAATTAAGTTAGTGAGTTTCCCACTTAAAAATGAAAATTCCCCCAAAAGGGACTCATTCGCCACCCTTGGTGAATGGGTCCCACCAAAGTAGACTCATTTGCCCAAGGTGGCAAATGAGTCCCACATGAGGTTTTCAGAGGTGGGTTTTTGAGATATGACTATTTTAAATATTATTTTTTGGGATTTATATGATTTTTGAGTGAAATGGGACTCTATATAAAAAATAATGAACATTAGGGGCCTATAAATGTAGTTATTAAGAGGTGATAGGTGCAAGGGTGTCTAAAATAAGACAAAGTTAGGCCACAGATTGTACTTTCTACAAAGGAGTACAATTTTTGTGTCCACAAAAGGTACACATTTATTTTTGCTAAAAGTTTCATTCATATGCACAAAAGTAGTTATCAAATGAATTGCATTCTATTTTACAAATGTATACAAGAGAAAGATTGGAATTTTTTTGCACAAATGATGTTTTTATTGATAATTAGAAATGTATGGTGTCCCACACAAGTCATGGGAATAACTATTTGAATACAATATAAGACATAAACCATACATTTGAAGAAATAGGAAGGAAATAGTATATTAAAAGAGTAGGGATATGTCATTGCCTGAATGATAAACCTTAGGTTGAATTGTTTCATCCTTGCTTTAGTCCCTCTCACTTGGTTGCTCCAGAAGCTGACCTGTTTGCTACTTGAAATGCCTGAAAAAGATGAGAAAAGTTTTGTTAGAGCTCGGGACCCATATTCTCTACATATACTATATCAACAAACATATAGTTTATTCTCATAAGGAATTGGAATAGTTTTTACATTATCAAAAATATACAAAAAGCAAAAGAGTATCATCAATTATCATGAAACATCATTGGAATCTTTTAGTTTCATTATTTTTTATCTAACATGTTTGTTCACTGTGCAGGTATAGGTGAAATTTTCATTGCTGGATTATTTCTATTTGAAATCATAGCATGTGGAGTAAAATGGGCCCCTACAAGGGTTGATGTTGCCCTCTTGTGTTTTAAGAGGGATAAGAATGTTACTCATCTCACTTGTTTGCATTGAGTAGGCATTTATCACTCATGAGAGTGAGTTGATATATCACTACCCTAAATGAAAAATATCTACTTAATTTATTCACCATGAGTAAGGAAGTAGTGATTTCAATCATGAAGACAGTCACATAATGGCATAGAGTGCACCTTGCAGTAGTCAGAAAGACTATTCAAAGGGTAGTCATTTTAGCCACTTAGATAAAAGATTTTCATAACTTATGAATGCAGTCATCCACAAAGACTAGAGTACCTCTATGAAAATACTTAGAAAATGAATAGAAAGGTTTAGATTAGTATGCCAGCCAACAAAAAAGTGATGAAGTACCAAGCAGGGCACAAGTAAAGATTATGTGGATCATAAGATACTCAGGTGGATTCAAAAAAAGTTTGCAACTACATAAAACGTTGGCAAGAGTAAAACATCATATCAATGAGAATAGAACTCCATAGGAAATAATTTTTATGAGTAGAGAGTGTTCATTGAGTGGTCTTGTGGAATATTTTCCTCTACAAAATGCCATATTTTTAGTAAGATTCCCTTTAAACAAAGTTGCACCATTAAAAGAAGTGGTTTATTCTCTGAAGAATGTCAATTTAATATATGCACAATCTATGGATGGATCATGTGATAAATTACTACCTGCTCCACATAGATACTAAAGGCTTGTTATTCCTACTACAACTTACTTGGTCTAAAAGACTCCCAAATGATGGGTCATGAAACTCATTTATAAATTCAAGATATGCAAATTGAAATTACTACGACCAAGAGTGGATTTGGTGAAAGATGACCATAGGTTATTACAGGACAATTATGTTGCTCCATTAGGATTACATGATGATGAAAATATCATTATTGTTGGAGAATATAATAGAAGTTGGTTAGCTACATTAGTTGAATATGAAAAATGATTTTCTTGTTAAATGGGAGCATACAAAATCAATGATTTGAGAAAGCAACTATGGGAAGCTCGAAAGGCTTTGTCTTGAGAACGTGATCAGGAGAGAAATTTTTCTCGAACTGCAACTGAGGAAATTTTGATAGGTAGACAAAGGATGTGTAGACTGTTTGACAACATGCTTGAAATCCTAGACTAGTTTTTTTAATCAAATAATGGGAAATGTAGGGTTAAGTTGCAGTTACAAGTAACTTGTCAGGCATTAAGCTTAAAGGAAAGTAGCTCATCTTTTTATGTACAATAAAAGCTAGAATATAAACTTTCACTTCATACTAAGCATATGAGTTTGAGATTACACAAAAATGCATGAGAAACATACAGTAAATGAAGCTCTTCACCATGTCTTCTATACAAGATAATGTGCATGGAAAACATAGAGAGACAAAATATATTCATCATTTTGGTCAAATAGAGCTCAAAACAAGATTTTCATTTATAGATAATGAAAAATGGTACAAGTTTTTATACAAATAAATCTTACCATGATTGACTCTATTAGTTTTGCAATATTTCCACCATGAAAACCCTCCACAAAGTTCCAATCAAAATCCCTTTGATGACAGCTTGAAGTTTCTAGATTATGCAAATGAAAGATTGCAAATGAATTGGAGAATTCTTTGGCCGTGTTTTTGCTTTAGGGTTTCTTTTTTCCCTAAAGTTTGGCCGAACATCAAAAGGAATCTTTGCCTTATTTTTTAACATTTGCAACATAAATTAATACCTTTGCATTATGTTTACTATGCTAAGTGTCTAGGGGTCCCCTTTAGGACTTGTAAATTTTTGCATTGACTCGCACGTTGGTCGAGTCATGATGCCTTTTTATTTTGCACCAAGAGTATAATGTAAAACATGGTTGAAATGGTAGTTTATAAACTATTTTAATTAATGTTATTTATTGTGTAAAAGAATCTAAAGAGGCATTTTTTTCAAGATTTAGTCAAAGGGGATATGATTGAGGATTTATGTGCAAGTGCCAAGAATATAGGGGAGGTTGGAGGAAGTTATCCAACAACTGGAGGGAATATAGGACCTATTTTGACTTGGTTTTGGAGGGGTTTGAGAGCATTTTGGAGCAGTTTTTTGGTGCCTTCATGATAGGAGATGTCAAGGATTGACCTTTTCTTCACCTTTGAGATTTGTTGGAGTGGGATTATGGGCTAGATTTTAGATTTTTTGGTTATGCACGACCAAGGAAGTTTCTAGTTCCTATCTTTGTGCAACTCCTTTGCAAGCATAAAATAATTTCAAACAATAGTTTGGAGTTAGTTCTTTCTTCCTTTCAACATGTATTGTAGCTTATTTTGGAGCTCTTTCAGGAAAAAGAAAACATTGTAACTCAATCTTAGATATGTAAAACAATATGTAACACCTTTTTTATTAATGAAATTTAGTGTTCTTACGTTCTTAGAAGCTCTCATTATGTGGAGTGTGTGATTGATGAATATTCTTATGAGTTTTGATAATTCCTTTAATCTTTGTCTCATTTTAACACCTTCAGGTAGAAGAAACATATATTTTTGTAGGCTGTAAGTTGTGTAGTGGTTCAAATAGCTATTTTAGTTGTGAAAGAACTCCTTTCCTTCAAAAGTGTTAAGAGAAACAAGCCTCCTTGTAAAACACTTATGCATTGAAATATAAAAATATTTGAGTTGTGTTAAGTTAAGTTGAGCTATTGAGAAAATTTTGTGTTAAAACAACAGTATAGGTTCTAAGATAATCATTTGGTGTATCACCTTAATAGAAAGTAGGTTCATTTTTATGCAATATTTCTTACTCTTTTTCCAATAAGAGGTAGTTTAGGTGAATACCATAAGAGCTAGCTTACTTTGGATGTTCATTTATGATTTAGGTAACCGACAACCTAGAAAACTTTCAATGTTTTAACAATAGGCTTAGTTCACTTAGCAAGGGTTCACTATTAGGAGACAATAGTCCTTAGTATGGTACTTTGCAGGCACACATGCTTTCTGGGTGCTTTTCTTCCTCTCACCTTTGTGTTTATTTGCAATTTTTTGTTGTTTCTCTCTACATCTATGAAGTGTTCAATGATGGGTGGGGAGAGGTGTAGAATGAAGCCTATTTCTTGTAATGAATTCAAGGAATTTTTTGATGTGTGGGAAATCTTGTAGAAGGGAGGGGTCACCCCTTTCATGCAGAAACTGCATGACTTTAAAAAAAATGTTTCCAAAGAGTTTTTTTATGTTTGGAATGGTTGGGTTTTGAGCATGTTTGTTAGGGGTACCACCATTAGTGAGGAATTCATTGTGGAGGTAACTAGGATGTTGACCAAAGATAGAAATTTCTATAGAGACAAAAATATTTTAGGGGTTGCTAGATTGAATTTTGTCTGAGACAAAGAGAGATTCAAAATGGTGAGGCTTGACTATGGTGGATATGATATGTCCAAGATTAAACCTATCTAGTAGGAGGTTTCCATGGTGTTGATTCATTATTTCAACTTGGATGGTAGGTATTTAGCCTTGTATGGTCATCACTTTGTGATGCTCAATCATTTTCATCATGGTAAGATCATTTCTTTCCTTTTCTATTTGTTGCTTTTATTGGAAGAGGGGATTGCAAATTTTAGAAAGAATTTGAGAAACCATTTCTTACATGAGTGTTGAATGTTGCTTATCGTGGATCACATAAAGGATAACTATGTTATTGAAGCTCCTCATCCTCTTGATTTTTTCAAGTTGACAAAGAAGAAGGGGAGTGGAAAATGATGGGTTGAGGAGGTGGATGCGAGTGAGGGACAAAAATTGAGGAGTTTGATTTGTGGTTGGATGGGTACCACACCAACTTAGACTACACTCCTTGTTTTGGTGGGAATAAACTCTCCTCTAAAAAGGAAAAGCCCTCCAACTCACATGTAAAGTGCAATATTCAGGAGGTTTGTGGTGAAGTTGAGGAGGGAAACAACATTGGAAAGAAGGCTAAGATACTGAGGCTTGTGTGCTCTAAGGAGGTTGCAAAAATGATTTTGGAGCTCTTAGGGGTTAACTAGGTTGGTGAGGTGGAAAATTTTGGGAATGTGGTATGGGATATGGTGATGGTGGAGGGACCCTTGCTGCTAGAAAGGTGAATAGTGTGGTGGATGTGGATGATTCTATTCATGAGTCAGCTTCTAAAGACAAGGGTAAGTCTAAAGTTAATTTTTTTGATGGTTTTTAAGATGATGAACCTCTCGTGAGCTCCCATCAAGGGAGAGGTTTATTCTGGGGTGCCATGGACTACTCACAAACCTCAAGTCTAGTTAAGGAAGGGTTGATATTTCTTTCAATCTTCTTATGTGGCTGGTTTAGAAGGTTAAGAACCTCCATAAAAAATAAGACAAAATTTCCTGTTGCAATATCTCTACACTCACAAGTCTTAAGGAGAAGGATTCCATTGTTGGATTGGCTAAATGTTTGAATTATTGTATGGGCCTTTTGGTTGAAGATATGGATAATTTGAAGAGAGACTATGGCTCGAGGCTATCTATGTTGGAAAAGAACTATCGGTTGATGTGCAAAGACCTAGACATGATCATCAATCTTAGCAAGGAGAAATTTAAATCCTTGGTTGAAGGTCTTGTGTTCTTGAATGAGAAGGTGAAGGAATAGACTAGTAGATCTTTGTTGAGTGAGCCAAAAAACAAGGAGATGGGGGAGAATTATGATAGGGAGTTGTAGACCACGAACTTTGGCATGAGGCCTAGTGTACGCACTAGGAGAAAAACCAAGAAGTGCAAAATGGTGCCAAGGAAGGAAGTGGAGGAGGTCATGGAAATGCATGATAGGGTTACTTCTAAGGACCTCGAAGTGGGTAGAATGCTTAAGGAAATTCTCTAATGACTACTTGTTCTATTCTTTTTTGTTTGGTTTTGATGTTGTGGCTTATTGTTTTAAGTTGTGGGTTGTTGATGGTTCTGTAATTAGCTTGTCTTTTGGTTTTTTGGGTGGGCATCCTATTGCTTTATCTTTGTTGCCCTTGCTCTTTTTTGTTTAGGGTTTCAGGGAACCTTTAAAACATCTTTATCATTAAAAAAATATATAATTGTTGAAAAATAATCATATTTACTAAACATATATCTACGTATATCTAAACATAAATATTTGCAATATAAAATAAACACTATGATGTTATGATACTAGATGGGTTGATGGTAGATGAAGCAAGTAAGATGGTTTCCTATATAAAAAATTACAATAATGTAACACAAGTTTAATGCACATGTACATATAATCATAATGTCGAGAATAAAATAAAAATATATACCTATTGTGCAACTTCATCCAATGGGTTAGGCACAATCAACATGGCTATAAAAGAACCAAATTGTTGTGCAAAAAGACTAGATTACATTAGACTATCAATCTATATAGTACATCTATTTAAAAATACTAAATTGAAAAAATTAACATCTAAATAACAATTTAAATAGTACTATATACTAATTCTATAGGCCAAATGAAATGGCTAATTACGTAGCCTCTTGAATCATAGATTTTTGGCACACTAGGATTTCTCTAGCTCTTCTAGGGTTTTTGACCTAAAAGGAGAGAGATAAGGCCAAAAATGCTAAGGGTTCATTCAAATTAATGTTGTGTAAGCTGAATGAAATAAACTAAATACAATTGAATGAATATGAATTCAAAACTAAGGTTTTAACTATGTTTGAAAACATGTTGTGATATGCAAACAATGACATAAATGATAAAATAATGCAAAACAAAAAGAAATAGGATGAAAAAGAGTGCACCTAGGCAATGTTTGATGAATCTGGAACGTTATGAATGCTGATTGGAATTATTGAATTTTCTTAGTGGGACTCATTCACCTAGGGTGGCGAATTAGTCCTCGTACTGGTGAAAAATTGTTGGAAACTGGTTTCTGATTGTTGAGATTTGGAATTTGACAAAATTCATATTTTCATTCCTAAGGTGGGATTCATTCACCACTAGTGGTGAATCAGTCCTCTCCAAAAATTCTAAAAAATTAGGAGACAACTCTGCGACACCAGATCTGGAAATCTCTGATTGTCAGGTTGTTGAAGTCAAATCTATAGGAAATGGACAAAAAACCTTCTCCAAGCTTGAAATATGAATGAGTTGACTTGAAGCACCTAGTTGACTTGTTTACCAATCTTCAACACCAAAAAGCTTGTTAAATCTAGATACCCAGGGACCTACAAACACACATACAATAGGGGAAAAATGGTTGAGGTTTAGAAAATAGGGGTTTTCCTTGGTCAAACCCCACTTTTGGTAATCAAACCCTTAATGAAACAATGAAATGAAAGAGAATGATAAACTAATAACATATAATTGCTATCAACTTACCAAACCCTTGATGATGCAAATTTGAAGTCATGTTAATGGATGCTCCAAAATGCTTGAGTATTGTTCAAATTGATGATGTAGAATGCTTGAATTCTTGAGATGTGAGATGGAACACTTGAATGGATGAGGAGATTGTAAGAGATCATAAAATGAGGTGAAAATCACTTATTTATACAATCTTGTGCCTTAGTTAACTGTTCATACCTCATCACAGGCCAACATCAAGTGTTTTTGACTAAAATTTTGAAAGGAAATTTTAAATTTTTTGATTTTGGAGCCAAGGAGGACTCATTTTCCACCCATGATGAATGGGGCCTACCTAGGACCTAAAAATAGGTGTCGTGAATTAAGTTGTATTTAATATTGTTGGTCAGGCTTACATTAAAAAATGAAATTAATTAAGGCATATGGAGGCAGAAAGGGACAAAATAAAGCATGAGAAAGGGATAAATATTGAAATTGTGCCTAGAAAAGCATGAAATCTTGTTACAAGAATTTACAACACTTCAAAATAGGACTTGATAAGTGATGAAAAGGTGATTTCTAGGTAATTTGTAATAAATAGAGTCTAGAAGAATGTAGAAATGTCTTACAACACTTCAGAACACCCTCACAAGACATCATTATTTAAATTTTAGTACATAAATATGGATGTTCAAGCCATGTTACGACATAAAATCAAAGAAAAATAGATCAAACATCATGAAACAAGACCTAAAAGGCCATGAAAATGACAAGGGGTCATTTTTCTATGCCACATTTAGCCCCCACTTTAGTGAGAGGATGAACATATTTCAAACTCACCAAAGTAGCCATGAACATTGAGGGGAGGGTTCAAAAGTACTTATGCTATCAAGATGGAATAACAATGATCAAGCCCCCAAGTTGAAGATCCCATGGAAAACTATGCATAAGAACAAAGGAACACAAAAGTGTTGAAATGAATCAGATGAAGCTTCGATCGTCTATCCAACTAGTTGTGGATTAGATCTATGCTAAAAGAGAATGTATACTCACTTTGGGGAGACAAAACACATGTCGGTCCACTGGGTGAGAATTCCCAAATGTACTCACTCTGGGGCCATGAAACTTCTGGCTATCTGTAGGGTGAGAAAGCCCAAAAAGGTAAGATACATATGCTAGTTGGTATGCACTCACAAACATAAAGTTGGATATGGGGAACTATCATGCAGCTAGGTGGGATTCCCGCTCAAAAATATCAAAGCTATACCTCCTGATAACTTTAATAAGATACCACAAGGAAAAACTTCATGAACAAAAAGAAGGTAGCATAGTCACACAAGTTGCGTTATGCAAGGTGGGAAAAAGGTACAAAATGCAAAAATGAAAAATGTAAAAATGTAAATTGTAAAATGTGAAAAATGTTCAAAGGAGTCTTCTTCAGTTCATGCAAGGCTAGTCACTTAGGGAACATTGTGTCTAATGTCTCCAAAAGATGACCAATCAAAGAATAGTATATTCATAGCTTATAGGATGCAGTGTTTCACATCAAGCCACCAAGAGGAATGTAATATGCTAAGATAGATCACACTTATGAAGGAAATCACACCAAATGTCATCCACAAATTGACAAAAACATCACATAAATGACAAGGCTACACTAGGAACCAAGAATTCAAATGAATTATGGTAATGTATGCCCCCCACTTTAAAGGAATTGTTACACACCATTTTGTGAGCAATTACTTTAAAGTAGCAAAGGAAAGAAAATGAAAAAAGAGAACAAGACATGAGAGCCAACTTGGAAATCCCTATGCCAAGTCATATGTTTCAAAGTTAGGCTATGTCATGTCAAGGAAAATAAAAGCAAGATAAAGGGAGTTTCCCCCCAAAAAAGAACACACCAAACACATAAGGGATCCATGGCTTTGGAGTCGGTATGTTCATTGCTGTAATGTGTTAATGAAAGAGCTCAAAACTGTCATCATTCCCAAAAGCACATAGAACTGGAAGAATGGCACAAAGAGAATGAAAAAAAAGGAAAACGAAAGTCTATTTTGGGTCAACATGGAAGTGACATAATGGTCTCAATGCATTGCATCATCCCCAAAAGGAAAACAAAAGCGGAAAGAAATAAAATGAAAAGGAAAAAGAAAATGAAAAATATTTTGGGTCAACATGAAGGAGACATTTTAGTCTCGATGCCTTGCATCATCCCCAAAAGGAAAACATAAGAAAAATACAAAAATAAAAGGGACCATTTGGGTCAACGTGGAAGAGACATAGGGCATCTCTACACTTTGTGTCGTCCCCAAAAGGAAAACACAAAAAAAAAAGTGAAAAAGACAAGGAGCTTTTGGGTCAACATGGAAGAGACATAGGGTGTCTCTATTATTTGCATCATCCCCAAAAGGAGAACACAAAAAGCAAGAGTGAAAAATTGAATGCACGACATATAGAAGAATAGAGGTACAAATAGACAAAGTGTACAAAGAGAGGGAACATCAAACACATGATACGGGGGAACACAATAAACACATGAAAAGGGAAAAGGAGAGAAGTAAAAAGGCTAGTTAGGTGAATGCAAGTTAACCATATAACAAGTCATATGCCTCCCGATCATGTTTAGTATAATGCGAGGGTGGTTGACATTCCAAAGGAATAATTGCAAGCATCGAACTAGGAGTCGTATCAGGTTCTTCACTTGGTGGAGAGGATGTATATTTTAATATCATTGTAGATGAAAATAAAGAGTTTAAATATTTATGCACTTCTTCATCTATTTTTGCTATCGTCGCATTGTCATAATCATCATCATCATCAAGATTAATGACAATGGGAGGACGAAGGGTGATTTCTAAGAAGGGATGTATCAAAAGTTGTGGTTGTTGGATGGGTTCATTTTGTTGTGATTGTTTCATTGGATGGTCTTATGGTAGGTCAGGAGAAGGAGGGTGGTCATCTATTACTTTTTTTAAAGGTGTAGTTTGATTTTCTATGTTTTCTTCGATGTGAGATTGACGAGCAAGGAGATGACGACAATGCCTATGTTCCTAGCATTGTGGCTTCGTTTTATTTAGGTTTGGAGTTTTTGGGGTGTAAGAGTGGATTGAGGCATCATGGGTTCTTGTACTTCCGAAGGGGGAAGAATAGAAGAAACCAAATTGGATGGGTCAACCACTTTCTTTGTGGCTTTATACACTTCTTTAATAAGAGGATGCATGAAAGGAGTTGTTTCATTTTCCCTAGGTCATTTAAACGATGGTTGGGAAGTATCTAAGGGTGGTTGTTCGGGAGGTTGTATGGTTTTTTCAATGTCAGACTCAGGTTGAAGCATGGTTTCATCTATGATAGGAGGTGTGGAAGTGGATGAGGACGTGTTACTAAGAGACAATTCAGCTATCTTTTTGGCTTTGAACTTGTGATAAGCTATGAAAAGAAGTCCTTTCGAGGGGTGATGGGTTCCATGGATTTAGGACAAAAGGCTTCTAATGAAAAGTTACATTTGGAAGATAAGGGATGAAAGCCACTATGGTGTATGGGACCACTTTCATTGAGCAAATACGAGGGTAGCCTAGCCACAAATGAAATTGGTGGGATTGTGGAATAATTGAAAATGTTACATCCAAAGTTTTAGGTCCTATTTGTAAGGGGAGAACGATCGATTTGATTGTAGGGAATGCAAAACCAATATTTTTTTTACTCCATGCAGTTGGTTTATTATAAGCATCTTGATATAACTCATGTAATACTAGAAAATACTTTGTGATCACATTCTTGCCACAAGCAAAATCTATTAATATCCCATTAGTGGGCTTATCATAGATTCTTCTATCTATGTAAAGAGGACCATCAAGAAGTTTTTGTAGTAGGTCTTTAACATAAAAAGTGATATCAAGAGATTTAGTGGTTTGGCCCTTATTAGGGATAATGTCTATCATAGCCACAAGTTGATCCATACGACCATCTTCAGTAATAGGTGGAGGTATATCATGTTGTTCATTGTTTGTATCAATAGTCATTACATCTATGTTTGAAGGTTCAATACTCTTGAAAAATGAAGTAGTATGTTTAGGCATAGGATTGGTGAAAATTTGCAAGTTCTGGTTAGGGGGTGCAATAGACTTATTGCCTTGATCATTAACACCCATAATGGAAAAATGGCCTAAATCAATGAGGTCTTGAACTAAATGTCTTAGACACTTGCAATGTTTAGTGCCATGTCCATTTTTGCGATGAAAATGACAATAAGAATTAGGTTTAAAGGTGGGTGGTAAGGGTTGATTTGGATCAAGTGGTCTAACAGGTGGCAAAGTGATCATGCATTGTCGAATTAATTTGTTCATTGTGTTATGGAGGGTATCAAGTAAGGGAGTAAATTGCCTCTTCAGGTCCCCATAGGTATAAGGCACCGCTACTTTAAAAATTTCCACTTGGGTTTGAATTGGTTGGGTTGGTTGTGGTTGTGAAGGAGGATTGAACTATAAGAAGCCTCTATTTGGTTTGCAAAATTTTTGCATGTTATTTTGGTTTTCATTGTTGTGTTCAGGTTTTTTAGCTCGGTTAGAAGTGGATTTTGAATCACAAATTGAAACTGAGTTATGGTATTCACACAAGGTTGTGCATAAATGCATGAACGAAGGGAATTTTATCATGGTCAACTTATCTTGAAGGTTTGTGTGTAATTTTTTGATAAATTTTTTTTGTAGATGTGCATCAACAATCTTGGCATGAATTTGAGCATACAAGGATTGGTATCATGAGATAAAATCAATTACTTTTTCATTTGTGTTTTGTCTACATCGCATTAGGTTAGCTATTGTCTTTTTAGGTGTCATGTTCACTTGAAAGTGACTTATGAAAGCATCCACCAATTCATTGAAAGAATGGATGGAATGATTAGGCAAGTTGGAAAACCACTCTAAGGCAGTGTCTTTCAAGGTCCTTGGAAACAATTTGGCTAACAGCTTATCATCAAGGAAAAAATCACTACACAAAGCTAAATAAGCATTAACATGGTTGATAGGGTCTCCTTTACCTTTGTATTTCTTAAATTGAGCCATTTATATCCCTTGTGGCATTGGGGTACATAATATATCTAAAGATAAGGGGATACTATAGACATGATATGTGGGTGGAGTGGTTTGATCTTGGGTAATGGTGGAAAGTTTATGTTGCATGGAAGAAATGGTGTTTAGAAGTTGTATAAGAACAGGGTCGGGGTATGTAGGTTTAGGTGGAAGGGAAAATGGTGATGGATTTTAGGTAATATTAGGGGAAGTGAAAGGAATACTATGGGGGGTGAAGGTGGTGGAGTGGACTTGTGATGCCACAAGAGAAGTAGCTGTATAATTAACTTGATGCATAGTTGTGTGGATTTGCAGATTGGTATAAGTTGGTATGGATGCTATGGTTGAAGGGGGAGGAACTTGAGGTCCTCCTTAGCTTATAGGAATGTTTTTGGATTGGGTATTAGAAGATGCATGTTTATTGTAAATATCGACAATTCTCTTCATTACTTGCAATCCATCATCACTTTCAATCAAACAATGAAGATTATCAATGGTAGGTATGGCAGTGGTGGAAATGTTTTCAAGTGACAAATATTGTTGTAAATGTTCAAAATCCTCATGAATATTAAAGACTTTTTCTTGCGGGAGGGAATTTTTTTGGGTGTCAACATTCATTGGATGGAAAGGTGAAGGCATAAAAGTGGTATTGTCAGTGCCTAATGCACCATTGTCCATACTATGAGTAGGAGCTCGTGAGATCCCAAGATCCACAATGAAAGTGCTATCGTGGGAGGCCATGCTTTTAGAACTTTTTCTCACTAACGTATTATCAATGGGGAACCAAACACTAATACAAGTACCACAAAGGAGGGGGTGAAATCAAATGCAAGGTAATCTAAGATGTATAAATGCAAATAACAGAAATGCTACTAATTGTAATAGAGAACTAACTACAGAAAAATGAAATGCAGGAAAATGTGAGAAATGCTATTTAAAAAGTGTTGAGGGACTAATTTTCCCAGGGTGGCGAATGATTCCTAGTATGATATTTTTGTGTGTTTTTCAGAAATTTTAAGATGATTTTAATGCTCTACATAATGTAATCAAGAATTCAAAATGCATATTTTCATTTTTTTGAATGAGATGCAATGCAAAAATGAAATCTAAATGAAGTTTTCACTAATGCAATATGAAAATTCCTAGGATGTAAAAACAAAAAAAATTATTAATTTAATGTTGATGCAAATGTTAACTAAGGTGCAATGTGTAATTGAAATTAGAAATGCAAAGTGTTCTAATGTGGGTTCACCAAAACGAACTGTAGATTTTTGGCACACTAGGATTTCTCTAGCTCTTCTAGGGTTTTTCACCTAAAAGGAGAGAGATAGGGCCAAAAATGCTAGGGTTCATTAAAATTAATGTTATGTGCAATGTTTTCTAAGCTAAATGAAGTAAACTAAATGCAATTGAGTGACCTATATGAATGAATATGAATGCAAGACTAAGATTTTAACTATGTTTGAAAATATGTTGTGATATGCAAACAATGAAATAAATGATAAAATAATGTAGAACAGAAAGAAATAGGATGAAAAAAATTGCAGCTAGGCAATGTTTGATGAATCTAGAATGTTATGAATGTTGACTAGAATTATTGAATTTTCATAGTGGGACTCATTCAGCCAGGGTGGTGAATTAGTCCTACTAGTGAAAAAGTGTCGAAAACTAGTTTCTAACTGTTGGGATCTAGAATCTAACAAAGTTCAGATTTTTATTCCTATGGTGGGCCTCATACACCATTGGTGGAAAATCAATCCTCTCCCAAAATTTTGAAAAATTGGTAGACAACTCTGCAACACCAGATAGGGAAATATTTGATTGTTGGGTTGTCGAAGTCAAATTTGTAGGAAACAGACAAAAAATGTTCTCCAAGCTTAAAATATAAATGAGTTGACTTGAAGAACCTAGTTGACTTGTTTACCAATCTTCAACACCAAAAAGCTTGTTAAATCTATATACCTAGGTCTACAAACACACATACAATAGGGGAAAAATGGTTGAGGGTTAGAAAATAGGGATTTTCCTTGGTCAAACCCCACTTTTGGTAATCAAACCCTTAATGAAACAATGAAATGAAAGAGAATGATAAAATAATAACATGCAATTGCTATTAACTTACCAAACCCTTGATGATGCAAATCTGAAGTAATGTCAATGGATGCTCCAAAGTGCTTGAGTATTTTTTGAATTGATGTTGTAGAATGCTTGAATGCTTGAGATGTGAGATGAAATGCTTTTATGAATGAAGAGATTTTAGATCATAAAATGAGGTGAAAATCACTTATTTATACAATCTTGTGCCTTAGTTAACTATTCATACCTCATCATAGGTTGACATCAAGTGTTTTTGAATAAAAACCCGAAAGGAAATTTTAAATTTTTTGAATTTGGTGCCAAGGGGGACTCATTCGCCACCCATGATGAATGGTTCCCACCTAGGACCTGGAAATGGGTTTCAGGAATTAAGTTGTATTTAATGTTGTTTGTTAGGCTTACAATAAAAAATGCACTTAATTAAGGCATACGAGGGCATAAAGGGACCAAATAAAGCATGAGAAAGGGATAAATAGTGATATTGTGGCTAGAAAAGCATGAAACCTTTTTACAAGACTTTACAACAGTTCAAAATAGGACTTGATAAGTGATGAAAAGGTGATTTTTAAGTAAATTGTAATAAATAGAGTCTAGAAGAATGTAGAAATGTCCTACAACACTTCACAACACCTTCACAATATGTCATTATTTGAATTTTAGTACATAAATATGCATGTTCAAGCCATGTTACAACATAAAATCAAAGTAAAATAGACCAAGCACCATGAAAAAGACCTAAAAGGCCATGAAACTGACAAGGGGTCATTTTTCTATGACACACCTCCTATACTTGGGAAATTTAGTCTTCTGTCAGCAACTGTTAAATATTCCAACACATAAACATATATTAGTACAAATATCTCATATAAAAGATGAAATAATTTAGATAAAACACACTATGAAATAACTTTAAGTCTTATTGGTGCTCCCAAATCGTCCCTACTAGTCAATGTATCTCTTGCAAATGGTCCACTCTATGCTCTATCAACTCCTACATCCAACATAGCCTAAACCTCATAGTCAAATGTGTCTATGGGAGGCTCAATGGACCATCGAAGAGGACCCAAACATAAATCATTGCACGTGATGCAGTAATGGGGCACACATATGTGTGTCGAAGAGGATGGTGTACCAGTCAGAGCTGATGATGGTGTACTAGTCAAAGTTTATGCAATAGGTGCACCACCATCATGCTAAGATGTATTAGGTGCATCACCATCATGGTAGGATGCACCATCAAATGGCTACACAACATGATTGATCTGCATGAGTAAATGATCACTCAATGAATGTAATGCATAAATGCTTTAAGTCCCTACATGTAAAGTAATCTTAGGGTAAGGTAGTGGAGTCAGGGCAGCAATTGGTAGAGCAAGACAAACTGGGGTTACCCATTGTGCTCTAGGTTTATCTTGTGGCATCCCTCTACAAACACCATGGAAATCTCGCATGTAAAAGTAATTGACATGCCTCCCTAGGAAAAAAACAACATATAAATTTTGAAGAAAATACTGAGGGATGTAAAGATTGTTGTTGGGTGATTTATCAAAAACCATCCACCAACATCTCCAAAAATTATCTAATATGCCTCTATGTGTGCACCATTTAATTGAAAAGTTTGTCTTTGCACATTAATGGGATGTCCTATTCTTTGATTGGTGAATAATTGGGCTAATTAGGCTTTGTCAATATCAAGTGCCCTCACCTCATCATATGATAACCCATTGGCATAAAATTTCCTTTGTTCCTTTCGCCACTATGCAAATCTATTGTGTTGAGTTGCCAAAGTTTCAACTTTTGAAATGATTATTTCTAAAGTGTTTTTCATGTCTAATATCTCAATGATTGTCTCATAGACATTTCTCAATTGATGTAAATTTCTATGAATAGATTCATGTCTTGTTGGCACGTTTAAGTTTGGAAACAACAGTCATGGTGAAGGAGGATTTGGAGGGTTTTCATGTTGAGCAAGGTTGGATCAGTCTTTTTAAGCCTGCTAATTGATATTTTTTTACAAAATTAAGAATCATTTTAATGCAATAAAAAAACTTTTCAAATATCCTATTTTTTACTAAAATTCACAAAAAAACAATTGAAAACTAATATAAATCGAAGAAAAACATAAAAAATCCAAAAATACCTTTGAAATTTGATTGATTTGAGCAAGAAGATTCACTTGTGAACAAATATCTGAGTTGTGGAGTAGAAAACTCGCGTGCACTTTGCTAAAAAAGAGCTCTCAAGTTCTTTTCTTTTGATTTTATAAAAAAAGAAATGGATATCTATTTCAAAACAAATATTTGTCTCCTTTATGTAGTTTTTTTAATATATGGTTGGGTTTAGGAACTGACCATATAGATATTGGTGGTAGTTTTCGATATTTAAGTAATCATTTATCATTTTATGTTATAATATAAAATTATATTATATAATATATTATATATATTATAATATAATATACATTATATTATGTATAATATATATTATATTATATTATATTATTATATAATATGATATATTTAATATTATAATATAATATAATATAATAATATTATATAATATTTAATACTATATAAGTATTATAATATAATTTAATATTAGAATATATTAAATAAAATTATTGGTCAGCCCCAGACCCGACCAAATTAAAAAATTTGACCTACACAAAACATATATCTATTTAGAAATGGATATTCATTTCGAAATGGATATCCATTTCAAAATGGATATTCATTTCTAACATATATCTATTTTGGTCTGGTATTTCCTTTGACACTATGTACTTTCTACCCAAGCCTAGATAAAGTCAAAGTGGATTTTTGCATTTTTGAGAAAGTTAAAAATGTCTTTTTTTCACATTGCCATGTTTTGGTCCCCCATGATCTTGTACAGACCCTGATATAAAATGATACCTTCTGATTAGCAAGCCCGAAAAATACCAAAATACTCGTAACTCCCTCAAAAATCTGCCAAATGAACTCAAACTGAAGGTGAATGTTTCCTAGAGGCTAAGTGTCCAAGTTCAAACAAAAAAACTCCGTTTATTTTTTCACACTTCCTAATGCAATACTAACCAAGGGAACAACTCCCAAGGAGGGTTACCAACAACTATAAAGTAGATTATCCTTTTAAAATTGCAAGATTTTGGACAAAGGAGCACCTAGATACTAGGATTAGGATGAGCGAATACCCACAAAAATATGTCACATCAGCAGAAAGGTACAAGCATAAACATGGGTCGGCTAGGTATGAAGAAGCTAACTAAAAACCCTCCAACATCAAAGAACACACCAAAATATTTCTAGAAGACATCAAATCCATGCCAAAATAAAAACACCAATGAACCCATCACCATTGAGGATAAATTTATAACCTCTATGTAAAGAAGGAGTCACTAATTAGCTAGAAGTTGTCTTTCAAACTCGAAATTGATGAAGAAACTAGGAGGCATCTCAACCTCGAAGGAAGAGTCTAGATAAAATTCAATAGAACTTAGTTATGAAAAGACAATGGATACCAAATGAGAGGGTGAGGCATTGTATTTATAAGCTTCAAACCCCAAAAGTTAAAATTGTTCTTTCCCTCCAAAAGGGGATGCCCAAGAAAGGAGAATACAATATTAATTAAACTCTCTTTTGCTCCTTCAACCTAGGTGTCAAACTTCACTTAGCAAATATTAACTTTTTAAAATACAAATATTCCTTCAATTTGGATGACCACATGAGAGACAACCTTTTAAAAACAACTTAATTCCCTAAACCTAGGTGTGGAGACCAAAAAGCACATTAGAAATATCAAGTAATATAACTGAAGTTGTCAACTTTCCAATTCAGGCTAAAAGAAAGTTGGAGACGCGTCTACATATACTACCCTGCTAGAAATAGAAATTGAGTGTTGAATTGTTCCCAAACTACATTGCCAAAATAACACTTCCTAAAAATAACATACTAATAAAAATAGTAAGTGACTCCTGTTGTGCATGTTTTGCACACACGCCCTGCCATAGGTAGGGACCCCCTTTTTTTTTGCTCCCAACAGGCTACTTTACTCATGTCCTGTTTTGTGTGCCCCATTTTCTAAGCCCAAATTGGTCATGTTCCTTCAAATGATCAAATCCCCGTACCCAAATTCACATACTTGGGGTATTCAAGTCTGGGGAGAAACAAAGTCCCCTTTCCCTTTTCTGCCTTTTGTCTTGTTCCTGCTAACTTGGTCCCTGATCACTCGAATTTTTTTTTCCACATTTTTTACTTTGGGGATAACTTTTTGGTGGATTTGGGATGTGTTTGTGGTGCCTAAGTGAACTTCCAAGTTTTTGTCAACTTGCATTAAGTTTTGGTGGTTTCAGAAATTTCCCTCCAGAAGTCCCTCCCTCTTTGACTATTTTGGAAACATCCGTGGACCCCCACTAGGCCGGTTTCCACATTTTTAACTTTGGAGACAACTTTTTGGTGGATTTGGGATGTGTTTGTGATGCCTAAGTGAACTGCCAAAGTTTTTTCAATATTTTGTTAACTCTCGGTGGTTTCAGAACTTTTCCTTCAGAACTCCCTCTATCTTTGGCTGTTTTGGAAACATCTGTTTACCTCCGCCGGTCCGGTTTCTACATTTCTTACTTTGGGGACAACTTTTTGGTGGATTTGGGATGTGTTTGTGGTGCCTAAGTGAACTTCCAAAGTTTTGTCAACGTTCCATTAAGTTTTGGTGGTTTCAGAAATTTCCCTCCGGAACTCCTTCCCTCTTTGGTTGTTTTGGAAACATCTGTGGACCCATGCTAGTCCGGTTTCCATATTTTTGACTTTGGGGACAACTTTTTTTTGGATTTGGGATGTGTTTGTGATGCCTAAGTGAACTGCTAAAGTTTCCTCAACATTCTGTTAAGTCTTAGTGGTTTTGGAACTTTCCCTTCGGAACTCCTTCCCTCTTTAGCTATTTTAGAAACATCCGTGGACCCTCGCCAATTCATTTTCCACATTTTTGACTTTGGGGACAAATTTTTAGTAGATTTGAGATTCTTTTGTGGTGCCTAAGTGAACTGCCAAGGTTTCATCAACATTTCGTTAAGTTTCGGTGGTTTTAGAACTTTCCCTCTGCAACTCCTTTCCTCTTTGGCTATTTTGGAAACATCTGTGGACCCCTGCTGGTCTGGTTTCTACATTTTTTATTTTGGGGATAACTTCTTCGTTGATTTGGGATGTGTTTGTGGTGCGTAAGTGAATTGTCAAGGTTTCGTCAACGTTCTTTTAAGTTTCGGTGGTTTCGAAACTTCGTCCCCTTTTGGCTGTTTTTGAACATCCGTGGAGCCTCGACGACTCGGTCTCCAGGACCCAACCCCTTTGTGGCTATTTTGAACATCCATGGAGCCCCGATGAGTTGGCTTCGGGACTCGGCCCCTTTGTGGCCGTTTTTGGGACTTCGTCCCTCCGTTGTCATTTTGAACATCTGTGGAGCCCCCAGCGACCCGACCTTTGGAATCTGACCCCCTTCGTCCCCGTTTCTGAGACTTCGTCCCTCTGTGGCCTTTTTGAACATCTATGGTGCCTCCGCGACCTAGTCTCCGGGACCCATCCCCTCCTTGGCTATTTCCGGGACTCCGTCCCTCTGTGGCTGTTTTGAACATCTGTGGAGCCCTGACGACCCAACCTTAGGAACTCGGCCCCTCCATGGTCATTTCTGAGACTCCATCCCTTCGTGGCCATTTTGAACATCCATGGAGCTCCCATGGCCTGGCCCCTCCGTCGCCATCCAGAACTTTCCTTCTGGGCCACTATGTGCTCATTGACTTTTCAAAAGGGTGATGAGTCTCCAGCTTTCCCCTTCCAAGCTTCCCATTTTTTCAAATGAGTCCAATATTAAGGAAATTTCTCTGGGCACTCTTCCTTCCCCTTTTCCCATGCTCTATAATTGAAAAATATTAGTTTTTCTATGTTTTGTAAGGTCCAGAAACTTCCCTTCCGGTTTGTTGTCCCTTGTTTGTTGCCTGCCCTCTTGGGCCTACATTAATGTTTATAGTCGAAATGAGCTCCAAATATGAATATTATGATCTTTTGTTGATGCATGGATGGATCTAACAAGGATTTTGCAAGATTTGACTATCGTTTCCCTTGATTTGTGTATGCAATCACTTACAACACTTCATGTATGCAGGATTGAAGAAGCCTACCGCGTGTCCGTCAAAGAGACCCATTGAGAAATTTGAACAAGGGAATGCGCATAGCTCCTACCACCATTCATTTCATGTTCGCCTCTCCTGCTAGCACCCACCAATAGGGTCAACATTAGAAGAAGGCCTATACCAAGGAAGTCAATGAATAAAATGCAAAGGGGTGGCCTTGAAGAATGCATGAGGGAGTTGTCCTACTTTTCACCAGATGATGATGACCTATCCTCTGAATCAAGGGCAACTAATCCATTGATGTAAGTCATCAACGGGCCTATTTGATCCAATGAAGAACATTGCAAACACA
This sequence comes from Sequoia sempervirens, assembly GCA_007258455.2. Classification (NCBI taxonomy): domain Eukaryota; kingdom Viridiplantae; phylum Streptophyta; class Pinopsida; order Cupressales; family Cupressaceae; genus Sequoia; species Sequoia sempervirens. The sequence goes on from VDFB02000008.1 coordinate 330,017,842, forward strand.
TCAAGTAAGAGGGCAACTTTCAGGCAGTTTCGGCTATAGTAAAAGGGCAATTAGCTAAATGACGAAATTGCTACAGTGATTGGCACTAGATGACAAAACAGGGAAAAGACAAGGGTTTATTTTAAAATTGTTGGATATTGTGGGGTAGGTGAAACCCTAATGTAAATAAAATCTAGGCCAGACATTGTGAATTAATCCTAGCTATTCCTTTGAGCTTTGGAAAACTATAAATAGGGGCTTGCCCTCATTTTTAAGTGGTTGGAGAACTGATGTAAAGACATTTTGTAGCAATAGAAAGAAACATTGCATGATTTATAGGTGTTCCTTTGAGTTTGCTCTTTATGTATGCATGGTTCAACTTCCCTATTAGTGTAGGTGTTAGTTTCTTGGATGGAAGTGGTGATGGTGATTGTTGTTTTAGTATTTGATGAGTTTTTAACTCATGCTTTTTGTGGTTCATTAATGATGAGTCACTTTGCAAAGCTAGTCTGAGCTCTTTAATTCATTGTTGCAACTTAGTTCAATTACACGTGCATGATGTGTGTTTGTAATCTAAAAATATAGAATCCTTAGAAGATTTCACTAGTTCTCTGTAGCTATAGGTTCTCTTGGTCAAGCAAAACTTAGTTTTATGAATCTTGTCTACTTTAGCAGCCACCATTGTTACTATTCATTCATGGCTTAGGATTAGAACAACTTTATTAACCCTTCTCCTTTTGCTATTTCTTTTAATCCTTGGTTAGAGTAGGATCCAAATCATCACCATGAAGCAAAATCAGATGAACTTGATGAGTTTTAGTTTTTTTTTTTGAGTGGACAACTATTGTTCATTCATTTCCAGCACTATAAAACTGCATTTACAAACCCAACTTCCCATGCTTTGTAACTCATCTGTAAGTCTGCATTGTGATTCTAGCAAATCATATAAATCAACTGAGATATTCCAAGCACTGTCAAGACTTGACATTAGAGACCTTGGGATAATGTTCTGCAATCTGATTGTGGAAGATTATCTTTCAAGAGAGCGGATGTATCTATGTATTACCCATGTTGAGAAGTGCATAAAAAACACATCAACTGAACTGGTGCTAGGAGGGATTGAAATGTTGGGAATACTAAGCTAAAGGTTGGAAGTGATTCATTTTATTCTCTCCTCCTCCTAACACCATCAACAAAACTAGTGCAAGAAGGAGGGCATGACATGTTGAGGCTACAAAGCTGAATGTTGGCACTTCGAAAAGAGCACTTTAGAAGAAATTTGATATAAGGAGATCTCTTTTAATGCTAAAGAATCAGAAAATTTTAAAGTGAAAAGAAGCTAAGTCAAAATGGAGCATCCCACACAAATCAACATCACTCAGTTGCATGTAGATTTGAACAAGAGACTGGAGAAGCCATTCCAACAATTCACATTGGTGGATAGATGTCAGATCCGTTGCACTCGCAGGCATGATGAATTGGGGTGTCTCACTTTTTTGAGCAGGATTGAAAGGGTATGTCAAGGAGAAATTTCCTGTTGGGAAATATACCAACCTTTAGCTCCTACAGACCCAGAGGAAGAATTGACAACCATGGCAGCCAAAGCGTTCAGGGAGTTGATCCAGGACATTTGAGTAACAAGGATGGACCAATATTGGAGGAAGTATTAATGGAAAGTTGGTGTAGATTTCACAATGCACCACATTCAAAATTTACGTGTCCATCATTTGACAACATCATCGCTCAAGCCAAGGGTTGTTCAAACAAGTTGGAGCAGCCAAATCCCAATGAAGAGAAGTTGTCCCATGAGGCAAAAGAGCTATCAACATCTAGAGGACAACAAAGTAAGGATGAAGCAAGAAATTTGATACAAGTTGATGTTGGAGCAACAAACATTGAAGTTGAAAACCAGGAGGAAGAAGGAGATTTCACTAGTACAGCAAGGTGCCTTGGTGAAAATTTAATTGAAACTAATTTAGAAGGCCATCCCTCCACCAATCAAAGGTAGTCCTCCACTCTAGAAGAAGAGAAATTGGTAGGTGATGATGAACCAATGAAGTCTACAATAGTGCATGTTGGGACAACCAACTCAGATGCTGAAAATCAAAAAGAGGAAAGGGATGACAACCTTAGCAAAATAGAAAATGATGATAAAGACATAATTGAAATCAGATTGGAAGACCTCTTTCATAAACGACAATGATCGAGAATCTAAAAATGCAAGTTAAGAGGAGTGGGAACAACCACTCACCACGGCTGTCTACCATCAAGCTTATTTTTCAAGTGATGATGAGGACCTAGTAGTAGAAATATATGACTAACTTGTCTCCAAATTAGCAAAGGATTGGTTAGAGCTAAAATACCAAGTGGATTTGGAGGTGCTACTATTGTCAAATTGGTGCAGACTTCATGATTCATCACACTCAGAGTTCACACGTGAATTGTGCCAAGAAGCCATCAAACAAGTCAAAGAACAAACAAGGTAGCCAAGTCCCAACCTCCTCTACTTACTGCCTAGATCGAAGTAGAAAACCAAGAGCCTGAACTGAGTGATGGCTCAGCTAAAGGTAGGCCTCAAGAGGTTGTTGGGGCAACAATAGAAGAAGGAAAACAATATAGTCTCAGACTTCCAAGTGATGAAGATCAAGTGGGAATGTTTTCCACCAGTCATCAAGAAGTTCTTCCTCTTGAAGAGTAGTTGTGTGCCATGGACGATGGGATTTTTGGTGAGTCTTTGGAGGGAGATTGCATAGAAAATTTTGGTCCCCTTGATGAGGTGGCATCAAATGATGACTTCTTTCCATTGGGATCTGCACTACAGAGGTACACTCATGTCGAGGAAGAGCACATCCTAGAAGATGGTAGTGATGAATACATACTCCTTGAGCCCCCGAACAATGATGCACTAGAGTTTCCAGATTGGGAGAGGAGCTCCTTCTCCATATACAGCGATAGTGAGCAAGAGGAAATAAGTGAACATCATAATTATATGCATGAATAAAAAATTAAAGAGGACAAAGGTGGGGGTGTTTTGATGGCTTCCAACAAGTATGACAAAATTGACAAACTACAAGATGCAACTTGGAGCCCTTCCACCATGATCGTTGTTGATCCTCCTTCACATTCAAGGAGTTGCAATAGGATAGATTTGTCCATGTCATTATCCCATGACATTGAACTTCATAAAAAGGAGGTTGATACTTGGGGAAGGAGATGAGACAACATGTTGTCCCTTGAGGAGAACAACCAAGTGGATGCCAAGTTTGCAGATGATCAATGTGGAGAAGTATTTCTTTTTGAAGAACTACCAACTGGGGTTGTCAGTCCCATTGGTAGATTGGAAGAGTTGTTTGTTGCTCCGTCCTCCCAAGCTTATGCAAGCTTAATTTCTGAAGTGCCACACCCTCCACCGTGCCCGCTCGAGGCTACCGATGCAACAATCAACAATGTTGTGCTTGCTCTCGATTGTAAAATGTTGCCACCTCCATGTGATGGCATCTAGGTCCTATCCTTCCTTGCCCCTATTATTTCTCATAAATGCACTTATTATTTTTATTATAGGAATGAGGGAAAATGAACATGTTTATGGATTAACCAGAGGTTCAATGAGCCTCCTCAATTGCCAATTTTTCATGATGATGTGATTGAACTTGAGTGATACAATGTTGAACTTCCTTTTTCTGAATATAAAGATAAGTGTGCATGGTTAAAAATGATAACGATCACCCATTTTCTTGTGCGTGCATTAAAAAATACAATGAATGTTAATTTTAGCTTTCCTTGCCTGAACATAGTGCTTTGTAAATATCTTTGTACATAGCCCGTTTTGAGTAGCATAGGTTTCCTATAAATACTCTGCTTTCCTACTTTCCTTAGGTTAGTTGGTTTGGTGTAGGTTGCTCACTTTGTAGGTTGTTTTCTTTTTGTTTGGTTTCGCTTTGTTGTTGCTTTGCTCAGGGTCCCTCTGCTTTTAGCTAGGCACATCTATGCACACAACAACCATACTTATTGCTTAGGGTTGTTCTATGTATTTCTTTGTCAAACTCTAATAAAGTCTTCAGAGTGGATGGTGAAGGTCTTCTGTTAGTGTCAAGTGATTTGGTTGTTTGATTTAAAGAGGATAAATTGTTGGTTTAGTCTGACTCTAATGTATTCTAAAATCTTATAGCTCTTACACATCTTAAGAATCTAATGGTCATCTTCTGTGAAGTCTAGTTAAGTGAAAAATCTAAAATTCTGCTCTAGCGCCATTGTGATTCTCAGCCCTGAGAGTGACCTTCAATGCTTGCAACTCTACCAAGGCTATGGATGCCCAGTCGACAGTAGAGCAATGTTCAGGAGAATCACAATGACAAGCTTGTCGGGGCAATGAACAGTTGACTGGCAGCGAGGCAATGTCTTGAATTCTTTTGGAGTTAGAATAAGCTACATAGCTTGACTTGATGGAGCTTGGGTTCCTATAGCAACTGAAGGATGAGAATTAACGCAATTGCACACACTTGGATTTTCAGCATACTAAAGGTTGGGTTGGCTAATGGTTTTGATCCTTTAGTTGGGCATTTGGTTTATTTTCCCTAGCGTGAAGTTCAGAACTAGAGATTCTGAGTTTGTGATTCAAATTTGTCATCAAAATGCTTTGGAGCATTTCCCCAGCGAGTCACCATTTGTTGTGCATGTTTTGCACACATGCCCCGTTGTAGGCAAGGACCCCCTTTTTTTCACTCCCGATAGGCTACTTTGCTCATGTCTTGTTTTTCGTGCCCTATTTTCCAAGCCCAAATTGGTCATGTACCTTCAAATGATTAAATCCCCATACCCAAATTCCCCTACTTGGGGTATTCAAGTTTGCAGAGAAACAAAGTCCCCGGTCCCATTTTTTCCTTTTTTCTTGTTCCTACTAACTTGGTCCCTGATCGCTTGATTTTCTTTTTTCCACATTTTTGACTTTGGGGATAACTTTTTGGTGGATTTGGGATGTGTTTGTGGTGCCTAAGTGAACTGCAAAGGTTTCTTCAATGTTCTGTTAAGTTTCGGTGGTTTCAGAACTTTCCCTCTGGAACTACCTCCCTCTTTGGTTGTTTTGGAAACATCCGTGGACCCCCGCCAGTTCGGTTTCCACATTTTTGACTTTGGGGACAATTTTTTGATGGATTTGGGATGTGTTTGTGGTGTCTAAGTGAACTACCAAAATTTCGTCAACATTCCGTTAAGTATCGGTGTTTTTGGAACTTTCCCTCTGGAAGTCCCTCCCTCTTTGGCTGCTTTTGAAACATTCATGGACCCATGCCAGTCTGGTTTCCACATTTTTTACTTTGGGGACAACTTTTTGGTGGATTTCAGATGTGTTTGTGGTGCCTAAGTGAACTGCCAAAGTTTTGTCAATGTTCTGTTAATTTCTGGTGGTTTCGAAACTTTCCCTCGAGAACTCCCTCCCTCTTTGGCTGTTTTGGAAACATTTGTGGACCCCCGCTAGTTTGGTTTCCACATTTTTGACTTTGGGGAAAATTTTTGGGTGGATTTGGGATGTGTTTGTGGTGCCTAAGTGAACTACCAAAGTTTCATCAATGTTCTATTAACTCTCAGTGGTTTCAAAACTTTCCCTCTGGAACTCCCTGCCTCTTTGGCTATTTTGAAAACATTTGTGGACCCTCGCTGGTCCGGTTTCCACATTTTTGACTTTGGGGACAAATTTTTGGTGGATTTGTTATGTGTTTGTGGTGCCTAAGTGAACTTCCAAAGTTTTGTCAATGTTCCGTTAAGTCTCGGTGGTTTCATAACTTTCGCTCTGGAACTCCCTCCCTCTTTGGCTGTTTTTGGAAACATCCGTAGACCCCTGCTGGTCGGGTTTCCATATTTTTGAATTTTTGGATAAATTTTTGGTGGATTTGGGATGTTTTTGTGGTGCTTAAGTGAATTGTCAAGGTTTCGTCAATGTTCTATTAAGTTTCAGTGGTTTCGAAACTTCGTCCCCCTTTGGTTATTTTTGAACATCCGTGGAGCCCCGATGACCTATCCTCTAGGACCCGGCCCCTCCGTGGCCATTTCTGAGACTCCATCCCTCCGTGGCCATTTTGAACATCCGTGGTGCCCTGACGACCTAGCCTCTGGGACCTGACCCCTCCATGGCCATTTCTGGGACTCCGTCCCTCCATGGCTGTTTTGAACATCTATGGAGCCCCGACGACATGGCCTCTGGAACCCGGCCCCTCTATGGCTGTTTCTGGGACTATGTCCCTCAGTGGTTGTTGTGAACATCCGTGGAGCCCCCGCGACCCTACGTCTAGGACCCAGCCCCTTTGTGGCCACTTTTGGGACTCCATCGCTCCGTGGACATTTTGAACATCGGTGGAGCCCTGGCGACCTAGCCTCCAGAACTTGGCCCCTCTGTGGTTGTTTTTGAGACTCTATCCCTCCATGGTCATTTTGAACATCCATGGAGCCCTGACGACTCGACCTCTAGAACCCAACCCCTCCGTGGCCAATTTGAACATCTGTGGAGCACCTGCGACCTAACCTTTGGGACCTGGCCCTTCTATGGATGTTTCTAGGACTCTGTCCCTCCGTGGCAGTTTTGAACATTTGTGGAGCCCCGACAACTTAGCCTTCAGGACCTAGCCCTTTAGTGGCCATTTTGAACATCTGTGGAGCCCCGATGACTCGACATCCAGAACCCAACCCCTCCATCACCATTTCCAGGAGTCCATCCCTTCGTGGTCATTTTGAACATCCGTGGAGCTCCTGTGACATGGCCTCCAGGACCTGGCCCCTCTGTGGCCATTTCTGGGACTCTGTCCCTCTGTGGCCATTTTGAACATCTGTGAAGCCCTTGCAACTCGGCCTCTGGAACCCGGCCCTTGCGACGCGGCCTCTAGGACCCGACCCCTTCATGGCCGTTTCTAAGACTTTTGCCCTCTGTTGCCGTCCAAGACTTTCCTTCTGGGCCACCGTGTGCTCATTGACTTTTCAAAAGGGTGGTGACTCTCCAGCTTTCCCCTTCCAAGATTTCGGTTTTTTCAAATGAGTCCAATCTTAAGGAATTTTTTTTGGGCAATCTTCCCTCCCCTTTTTCGATGTGCTATAATTGAAAAATCTTAGTTTTTCTATGTTTTATGAGGTCTGGGAACTTCCCTTCTGGTTTGTTGTCCCTCATTTGTTGTCCCTCGTTTGATGCCCACCCTCTTGGGCCTGCATTAATGTTTATAGTCCAAATGAGCTCCAAATATGAATATTATGATCTTTTGATGATGCATGGATGGATCAAACAAGGATTTTACAAGATTTGACTATCGTTTTCCTTGATTTGTGTATGAAATCACTTACGACACTTCATGTATGCAGGATTGAAGAAGCCTATCATGGGTCCATCAAGGAGACCCATTGAGAAAGTTGAATAAGGGAATGTGCATAGCTCCTGCCACCATTCATTTCATGTTTGCCTCTCCTGCTAGCACCCACCAACAGGGTCAATGTTAGAAGGCCTATACCAAGGAAATCAATGAAAAAAATACAAGGGGGTGGCCTTGAAGAACGCATGAGGAAGCTGTCCTACTTTTCAGCAAATGATGATGACCTGACCTTTGAATTAGGGGCAACTAATCCATTCATGTAAGTTTTCAATGAGCCTGTTTGATCTAATGAAGAACATTGCAAACACATCAAGTAAGAGGGAAGCTTTCAGGAAATTTTAGCTATAGTAAAAGGGTAATCAACTAAATGACGAAATTGCTACAGTGACTAGCTCTAGATGACAAAATAGGGAAAAGATAAGGATTTATTTTATAATTGCTGGATATTGTGGGGTAGGTGAAACCCTAATGTAAATAAAATCTGGGCTAGTCATTGTGAATTAATCCTAGCCATTCATTTGGGCTTTGGAAAACTATAAATAAGTTCTTGCACCTCATTTGTAATTTGAGGTTGGAGAACTGATGTAAAGACATTCTGCAGCAATAGAAAGCAGCATTGCATAATTTATGGGTGTTCTTTTTGAGTTTGTTCTTTATGTATGCATGGTTCAACTTCCCTATTAGTTAGGGTGTTAGTTTCTTGGATGGAAGTGGTGATGGTGATTTTTTTTTTAGTATTTGATAAATTTCCAGCTCATGCTTTTTGTGGTTCATTAATAATGAGTCACTTTGCAAAGATAGTCTGAGCTCTTAACTTCATTGCTGCAACTTAGTTCAATTACATGTGCATGATGTGTGTGTGTAATATGAAAATCTATAGTCCTTAGAAGATTGCACTAGTTTTGTGTAGTTGTAGGTTCTCTTGGTCAAGAAAAACTTAGTTTTAGGAAGCCTATCTACTTGAGCAGCCACCATTGTTATTGTTCATTTGTGGCTTAGGATTAGAGAAACTTTCTTAACCCTTCTCCTTTTGCTATTTCTTTTAATCCTTGGTTAGAGTAGGATCCAAAGCATCACCATGAAGCTAAATCAAATGAACTTGATGAGTTTTAGCTTGCTATTTTGAGTGGACAACCATTGTTCATTCACTTCCAACACTTTGAAACTACATTTGCAAACCCAACTTCCCATGCTTTGTAACTCATCCGTAAGTCTTCCTTGTGATTCCAACAAATCACATAAATCAACTGAGATATTTCAAGCACATTCAGGACTTGACATTAGAGACCTTGGGATAGTGCTTTGCAATCTGAATGTGGAAGATTGTCTTTCAAGAGAGGTGATGCACCTATGCATTACTTATGTTAAGAAGTGCATAAAAAACACATCAACAAGTCCATACTCTGTTTGAGAACAAATCAAGTAGTTGTTGTAACTTACTGAAAATAGTAAGTACAAAAATATCCTCTGATGAAAATGTCACACCCCTTTGAAGCTATCTGAAAACCCAAAAAGACCCAGAAGAAAAATTTCCAAACTCCTACAAGTAACCCTTTAAAACATAGAAGGAAACCTCCTAGAAAAGAGGAAACCCTAATTCTACCTCCAACTAGCCTATGAGACTCTAGAAATAGGCTAACGACCACTAAAGAGTGTAGGGCTAAAAATTTGGACATTACATCATGACACTTACCCTTCATGGACAATTTAAGGGAAGCATACACTGAGTATGAAACTCTTCTAGAGGCTATAAAAAGAACATTTGTCTTACAATGAGTTCTTGGATCAAAAAAGGAAGAGGGGTGGTCATAGAGTTTATCATAGAGAACCAAAAGTTCAAAGGGACTTATAGTAGGCCATAGGCAAGGTAACACTTTCCCATTTTGATGGTGGTGATAAGTGCACAACTAGGGCATGGGTGCAGAAGTTGGATAATTGCCTAGCCTTGAGACCAATGGTGGAGGATGAGACAATTAAGTTTGCTACTTTACATCCAGATGGAGTAGCACATGAGTTGTGGTACCCTAGTCTTATTACCTTGGGCCATAGGTGTATCCCTTCATATGATAAGTTCACCACTAAGATCATGGAGAGATTTAACAAGAAGGATCTTGAGTAGCACTTTAGAGAGTTGGCCTAGCTAAAGTAGTACGAAATAGAAGCTTACATAATAGAATTTCAAAGGCTCGGTGATGGTTACAAGAATTGCAAAGAGGAGATTGGTGGTATTATTTAGTGAGGGACTTATGGAGCCACTTGAGGGGTGGATTAAGGCATTTGACCCTCCAAGCTTGCAAGTATATATGAAGAAAGCAAGGAGTATGGAGTGGGCTACCCCTAAGTCTAAATTTTAGTAAAAAACCATTCATCCACAAGAAGGATAAGAGACAATTCACTTAGGACACCAATTAGCAGAAAAAATCAGTCACAAGATTAGATGGAGACACTTTAAAATAATTAAGGAGGAAGAATCTATGCTTCTCATGCAAGGAGTCTTGTAACTGAGGACATAAGTGTGCAATTAAGGGAAAGATTAATAGAATTGAATAATATTCAATGAAGGATTCTTCATAAAAAAATTTAGACCAACAATCTGATCTAGATGAGGAGGAAGAGTCTCATGAAGAGTCTCGTGAAGAGGTTGAAAAAGAGGAGATAGAGGAGGGGAAGCTTTCCCAGCTATATAGCTTCCAGAATAATGAGCCTTTCTTCATTACAGGAATCCTTAATGGGAAGTGGTTGGTAGTTTTAATTGATTCAAGGGCTACACATAATTTTATTGATGAGGGACTTGTAGCATGCAGGGGACTTTAGGCACAAGAGGTTGACAATTTTAGAGTGATAGTTGCAAATGGTTTCACCATTACTTGCACTAGGATGATTCCACATCTTAGCCTTCAGTTGGTTAATTTCAAAGTCAAGGATTACTTCTATGTGGTTAGCATCAGGGACATAGATTTAATAATGGGCATTCAATGGTTATGTTCCCTAGGAGAGATCACTCTTAATTTTTAGACCATGAAGTTAAAATTTAAATTAGATGGTAGGAATGTGGTGTTGAGAGGGATATCTAATGAAGGGCCTCATGTTGTTTCCTTCAAGAACATGGAGAGGCTTTTCAGGCATGATCATGTGGAGTGGGAAACATAGTATGCCCATAGTTATAGAGGAGAAGTGCCCTTATCCACCTGATATTCAAGGTTTTCTATCCAAGTGAAGTAAGGATTTTGGAAGTAAACCTCTAGGTAGGCCTTCTAATAGATGCATTGATCATGTCATTGAGTTGGAGGGGTGCAAGCCCATTATCACTACATCATACAAGAACCTAAAGAGACATAAGGATGATATTGAGAAGGAGATCAAGGAGCTTCTGTACATGGGACACATTAGGTAGAGTAAGAGTCTATTTTCCCTCTTTTGGATGGGACTATGAACATTTGCATAGATTATAGGGAACTTAATAAAAATATTGTCAATAATAGGTACCCCATCCCACAATTAGATGACCTCATTGATGAGCTACATGGAGTAGTCTATTTTTCCAAAATAAACTTGAGGTTTTGTTACCATCATATCAGAGTTAGAGAGGAGGACATTGAAAAGACAACATTCAAATCCCACTATGGTCACTTTGAGTTCCTTGTTATGCCCTTTGACTTAACTAATGGTCCTGCTACATTCCAATCATGCATGAACAAGATATTTAGTAAGTAGCTATGTAAGTTTATTTTGATATTTTTTGATGACATACTCATTTACAATAGATTATAGGAGGAACATTTGAGGAATTTGGATGAGGTGTTGAGCATCTTGGAGAGTGCTTCATTGTTTACAAAAGAGTCCAAGTGTGAATTTTTGCATGTAAAAGTGCTTTATCTTGGGAGTATCATCAATTCTAAGGGAGTTAGTGTTGATCTTGAAAAGATCAAGGCTATTCTCTATTGGCCTTCACCCACTAATATTACATTGTTGAAGAGGTTATTTGGTAGTTGCAGTTTCTACAAGAGGTTTTTCAAAGGGTTTTCATAGTTGGTTGATCCATTCATTGATTTAGCCAAAAAGGGAGTATTTGTTTGGTTTGAAACAAGACAATAATCCTTTGAACAGTTCAAGAATTTCATGAGTTCATGCCCCATGTTAGAAATTTCATACTTCTCCAAGCCTTTTGAGATTGAATGTGATGCCTCAGGTGAAGGAATAGGAACTATTCTCACGTAGAGTAAACATCCCAATTTGAGAGCAGGAAGTTGAGGGGAGGTGAGATATCTTACTCCATTTATGATAAAGATATGTTAGCAATCATGCATTCCTTAGCTAAATTTAGACAATACGTCGTTGGGGGTAGATTTGTGGTGAAAATTGATAATAACAGCCTTAGATACATCCTTAATTAGAGGGATCTCAATGAGAGGCAAGATAAATGGGTACAAAAATTTTAGGGGTATGAGTTTGACATTAAATATGTCAAAGGGAAGAAGAATGTGGTGGTTGATGCCTTGTCTAGAAGGCCACATTTATGCTCCAGTTTAGTTATATCACCAAATTGGAAGGAGGGAATATAGGTTGATTATGCTAAGAATGCACTTGAAAACAACATTCTTGATGGGTACTTTACAAGAAGATAAGTATTAGGTAAGGGATGGTCTTCTATATTACAAGTAGATAATATGGTTAGTCCTTGAATCTAGAATGAAAATGCACACTTTCAAGGCTTTTCACAACATTCATATGGTTGGTCATATTGGATACTATAAGACATACAGGTAGATCCATAAGAGATTCTCATGGAAAGGGATGAAGGATGACATTCTCAAGTATGTTCGTGAGTGCCAAGTGTTCCAACAAAACAAAAATGAGCATACTTATCATGCTAGTTTACTACAGCCCCTTCACATTCCTACTCAGAAGTGGGAAATTATATTAATGGATTTCATTGCAGGGCTCCCCAAAGTGTAGGGAAAGGATAGTATATATGAGGTGGTGGATGGATTGACCAATTTTTCTCACTTCTTTGCCACATCACTAGGGTATACTGTGATGCAAGTGGAAAATTTATTTTTTAGAGAGGTGTTTAGGCTTCATGGAACACCTAAGACCATCATTATTGATAGGGACAACATGTTCATGAGTTTTTTTTGGTAGGAGTTGATGCAGGAGCATCCAGTGGTGTAAGGGCAATCGTGCATCACCCAAAAATAGTTAAATTTTATGTTTCTCAGTTTTTAGATGTTTTTACATTTTTGGATACCCTTTTCATCATAATAAAATTCCTAATTTATGGTTTTTATTTTCTGTTCCTGGGTTGAAAGATATTGCAGTTTTAGTTTCCCAGATTTGGACCTGAAAATCTTTCGAGTTAGATTTGAGGCACTTAGAGTTCCTGAAACGGCCCCAAAAATTGCCAAAATTGGCATATCATATTTTGAGTACGTTATTGACTTCGAGACCTTTCCAACGGTTCAAACGGTTCACGAATAAGAGTCCCGGATCAAAAGTTATGGCGCCGGGAAGTTGGCGCACTTTCTAGAAGATACAATTGCAAATGCTCTTTTGAAATTTGAACTTCATGTTGTAAATTTTCTGCACCAAACCGCCTAAACTCAAATTTGAATGTTGTTTTGGCTCCAAACTAAAGAGGAGCTCTATTTAGGGGCAAGTTTCTAATTTTTGGGTAACTTTTTGGGGGATAAGCTCGCATATTGCGAAAGGGTTATTTTGTAGCTTTCTGTAACTTGCATGTGTTGTAGAACTTGGGGATTTGAGATAATCTGCATGTAAGAAGCTCCATTTTCTGAATAATAAAATTATTCTCTTGTTTGTGGGTTATTTTCTGTGTCTCAGCTGTGCCCTCATCAAGTGGTATCAGAGTGGGTTTTCTTGAGCATGTGGATAGATCGTCAATCGTGAGGCAGTTCACACTAGGACCATGGTTGTGGGTCGAGGTCAAGAAATATTCCTCCAAGAGTGATGCTTGGTAGGTGTGGTGGTGCCAGAGGTGGTCGAGGAAGTAGAAATGTTGGTGGAAGAGATGCACTCGCAGCCCTCCAGAGACAGATTGATGCGTTACAAGAGCAGTTGAGAAGAGGGTTAAACCTGAGGGAGGAAAGTGAGGATGAAGGAGAGGAAGAAGGTTCAGATGTATAAGAGGAAGAAGAAGTAATTGATCAAGACCAAATGCGGCTAATAAGGGCCATTTCAAAGATCGAGAAAAGACCTAGAGTAGAAGTCCCCAGTTATTTGGGAAGTCTGAACCCGGAAGAGTTGATCAACTAGATCAACAAGGTAGAAGAATATTTTGAGTATGAGGAAATAGAGGACCCAGATTGGGTTAAGTTTGCAAAAATGAAGCTGAAGGGCCATGCCAGTATTTGGTGGAAAGAGGTCCAGTTGGAAAGAAATCGAAGAGGAAAAGACAACATCACCAGATGGGATCGCATGGTAGAGAAATTGAAGAAGCAGTTCATACCAGTGGACTACGAGTTAGATCTATTGAATAAATTACAAGGGTTGAAGCAAGGAAGCAGATCTGTGAAAGAATATACTAAATATTTTCACAAGATAATCATCAAAACGGGTCACATAGAGGCCAATAAGGATAAGGTAGCCTGATATCTTAATGGGTTACAACCAAGCATTCAGGAGGAGTTAAGCCTAGTCAGAATGACCACCATTGAGGATGTGTATTAGTTTGCTCTAAAGGTGGAAGAGAAGCTGAACAAAATATTTGATGGCAAGCAAAAAGGATGAGGAGGTCAAAATGGAAGGGGTAGTGGAAGACCTTCAGGAAGCCGAAATGATGATGAAAAGAAAAGTGAAGATGTGGGTACCAGCCAAAGCCAAAGGAATGACAACTTCTACTACTCTCGTGATCAAAGAGGTAGAGGATGAGGGAAATATGGACAAGGATCTGGAAGAGGTGGTTTCAAAGGAACATATTTCTAGTGTGGTGAAGAAGGGCATCGAGCTTATGAATGTCCACAACACCAAGGAAGGGCAGAAAAAAGGCCAGAAGGTCCTGGAAGGGTTGCGCATGCAGATGAGGAGGCCGAATCTAAACATTCAAATAATGCTGAAAGGGGAGAAGCCCTAGTGAAGCCCTAGTGATTAGGAGAGCCCTAGTGACTGAGGAAAAGGAACCAGAACAGAGGAAGAATCTATTTCGCACAAGGTGCAAGTGTGAAGGAAAATGTTGTGATGTCATTATTGACGGTGGGAGCATTGATAATCTGGTGTTAGAGGAGATGGTCACAAAGTTGAAGCTAAGAGGGAAAGGCATCCATATCGGATTGCCTAGTTGCAGAAAGACCAAAAAGTTTTGGTCAATGAGCAGTGCCTAGTAAAGTTCAAGATCGGGAGCTACCATGATGAGGTACTCTGTGATATCATCCCCATGGATGCATGTCACATGTTGTTGGGGAGGCCGTGGCAGTTTGATAGGCGAGCTATACATGATGGCCATGCAAATACTTATTCCTTGACAAAGGATGGGGTTTGTCACAAGTTGAAACCCCTGAAGGAGACCGAAGAAAAGGTATGTAGTAGTGCTAGAATTTGTTATGTAGATGGAAGAAAATTTTTAGAAGGTATGAAGCATGAGTGTGTGTGTTATGCATTGATTCCTAGAGTGAGTAAGGAGGATAGTGAGAATGTTCTAGAAGTTTCTGGAATGTTGGATGAGTTTCAGGATATTGTTTCTGATAATGTACCTGAGGGTTTACCACTAATAAGGAAGATCGGTCATCAGATTGACTTGATTCCTAGAGCCAGTTGCCAAATAAGGCAGCTCATAGAATGACTCCAGCAGAAAATGAGGAGTTGAACAGACAAGTTCAAGAGTTGTTGAGAAAGGGTTTGATATGAGAGAGTTTGATTCCATGTGCAGTACCTACAGTACTAGCACTAAAGAAGGATGGGGAGTGGAGGATGTGTACAAATTCTCGAGCCATAAACAAGATAACAATCAAGTACATATTTCCCTTGCCAAGGATGGATGACCTGATGGACTGTTTGAGTGGAGCTCAGTACTTCACAAAGATTGATCTAAAGAGTGGATATCACCAAATCTAGATTTGAGACGGAGATGAATGGAAGACTTCCTTCAAGACCAAAGAGGGCCTGTATGAGTGGTTAGTCATGCCTTTTGGACTAATCAATGCATCGAGCACATTCATGTGGCTCATGAACGAGGTACTAAAATAATTTCTGGGAAGTTTTGCTATTGTGTATTTAGATGATATTTTGATTTTCAGTAAGATGTTGGATGAGCATCTGATGCATATTCAGAGATCCTTTGAGAAGTTAAGAGAAGAGAAATTGTTGATTAATTTGAAGTGCAATTTTGTGAAGAGGGAGTTAGTGTACTTGGGGTTTGTTGTCTTAGCAGAAGGTATCAAGATGGACCCAGAGAAGGTGAAGGTTATTCTGGAATGGCCTACCCCAAGAACTGCTACCAAGGTGAGATCTTTCCATGGTTTGGCTAGTTTTTATAGAAAGTTCATTAGAAACTTCAGTAGTATTTGTGGACCCCTGACTAAAACAATGAGAGGGGATAGAAAAGAATTCAAGTGGAGCCTTGGGCGGCAAAAAGTTTTGAGCTGTTAGCGAAGGTGATAGAGCAACCTATTCTAGCCCTCCCATATTTCAACAAGGTGTTTGGTGGATTGTGATGCAGTGGTTGTGCCATTGGAGGTGTTGAGTCAAGAAGGTAAGCCCATTGCCTATTTTAGTGAAAAGTTAAATGATGCCAAGAGAAAGTATTATGTATATGATCGAAATTTTATGCAATAGTTCAAGCATTAAAGAAATGGAGACATTATTTGTTGCCAAAGGAATTTGTTCTATATCTGATCATGAGGCCTTGCAGTACCTAAATAGTCGGGAAAATTAAATCAGAGGCATATGAAATGGGTAGAGTTTTTGTAGAGTTATACCTTTGTTTTGAAACATAGGAGTGGGAAGTCAAATAGGGTTGCAGATGCCTTAAGTAGGAGGCATACATTGATGATAAAGATGCAGATTAAAGTGGTTGGGTTAATTGAACTCAAGACACTATATGTTGAAGATCCTGATTTTGTAGAGGCTTGGAAAGCTTGCAAGGAACCTGTTACAGTGGACATGACAAGGTGGATGGATTTCATAATCCAGGATGGCATGTTATTTAAGGGACTCAATTGTGTATCCCAAGGAGTTCCATGAGGGATAACTTGATAAAGGAGAAGCATAGTGGAGGAATGGCAGAACATTTTGGTTGGGATAAGACCATTGCCATTATTAGTGAACATTATTATTGGCCTCAGTTGTCACAGGACGTGAAGAAGTTTGTACAAAGTTGTAGGGTATGTCAGATGGCTAAAGGAGTGAGCCAAAATACAGGCTTATATTAGCCCTTACCTGTACCAGAGAGGCCATGGGAGGATATAAGTATGGACTTTGTTCTTGGTTTGCCAAGGACACAACGAGGGAATGATTTAGTCTTTGTGGTGGTTGATAGGTTTTCGAAGATGGCACATTTCATTCCATGTCGGAAGACCCATGATGCAGTCCACATTGCTGACTTGTTCTTCAAAGAGGTGGTGAGGCTACATGGTGCTGCCAAAGAGTATTGTTTCAGATCGTGACACCAAATTTGTGGGGTACTTTTGGAGGACCTTGTGGAAGAAGCTTAAAACAGAGTTGAAGTTGAGTTCGCACACCATCCACAAATAGATGGGCGAGAGGTTGTTAAGTCTGGGTAACCTACTGAGATGTTTGGTAGGAGATAAACCCAAGGGATGGGACTTAATCTTTTAGGCATAATTTTCTTACAACAATTCTGTCAATAGAAAGCGGTAGATCACCCTAGATTGTGTATGGAGGTAGCCCTAGAACAACTCAAAATTGAGGAAGATGGACCAAGAGAAGAAAATAAGTGCTTAAGCCGAAGATTTTGTAGAACACATCAAGGATATACATGAGAAGGTAAGAGAACATATTAACAAGATGAATATGTAGTATAAGGCTAAGGCAGATCAGAAGAGGAGGTATAAGGAGTTTCAGATTGGTGATGAAGTGATGGTCCACTTGAGGAAAGAAAGGTTTCCAGTGGGAACATATAACAAATTGAAGATGAAAAATTTGGTCCCTGTAAGATTTTGAAGAAGCATGATTCGGGGAATGCATATGAGGTAGAGTTGCCTGATGAAATCAACATTTCCCCTGTGTTCAACATTTTAGATTTGTGAGAGTATCATGAAGGTGGACGGAGGCACCATAATAGACAGTATGGCATTCCCCACCTACTTAGAAAGGGAAGAGATTGAAGCATCTTAGATAGTTGTGTGGGAAGGAGTACGGCGAAGTATGAAGAATATCTGGTGAAATGGAGAGGAAGGCCTGTGGAAGATTCATCCTGGTTATCTAATGCAGGTTGGCCGGTTGGGTTTTCCTCAACCATTTGAGATGTGACGAGGTCACTTCTCAAATTACCCTGGGTGTCTGATGCAGGAGCATCCAGTGGTGTAAGGGCAATCTTGCATCACCCAAAAATAGTTAAATTTCAAGTTTCTCAATTTTTAATTTTTTTTACATTTTTGGATACTCTTTGCATCATAATGAAATTTCCAATTTATAGTTTTTATTTTCTGTTCCTGGGTTGAAAGATATTGTAGTTTTAGTTTCCCAGATTTGCACCTGAAAATATTTCAAGTTAGATTTGAGGCACTTAGAGTTCCCAGAATGGCCCAAAAACTTGCCAAAATTAGTGTAGCAAATTTTGAGTACATTATTGACTTCGAGACCTTTCCAACGGTTCAAACGGTTCACAAATCAGAGTCCCAGATCAAAAGTTATGGCCCCAGGAAGTTGGCACACTTTCTAGAAGATACAATTGCAAATGCTCTTTTGAAATTTGAACTTCATGTTGTAAATTTTCTGCACCAAACCGCCTAAACTCAAATTTGAATGTTGTTTTGGCTCCAAACTAAAGAGGAGCTCTATTTAGAAGCAGGTTTCTAATTTTTGGGTAACTTTTTGGGGGACAAACTCGCATATTGCAAAAGGGTTATTCTGTAGCTTTCTGTAACTTGCATGTGTTGTAAAACTTGGGGATTTGAGATAATTTGCATGTAAGAAGCTCCATTTTTTGAATATTAAAATTATTCTCTTGTTTGTGGGTTATTTTCTGTGTCTCGGCTGTGCCCTCATCAAGTGGTATCAGAGTGGGTTTTCTTGAGCATGTGGACAAATCGCCGATCGTGAGGCAGTTCGCACCAAGACCGTGGTTGTGGGTCGAGGTCAAGAAATATGCCTCCAAGAGTGATTCCTGGTAGGCGTGGTGGTGCTAGAGGTGGTCGAGGTGGCAGAAATGCTGGTGGAAGAGATGCACTCGCAGCCCTCTAGAGACAGATTGATGCATTACAAGAGCAGTTGAGAAGAGGGTTAAACCCGAGGGAGGAAAGTGAGGATGAAGGAGAGGAAGAAGTTTTAGATGTAGAAGAGGAAGAAGAAGCAATTGATCAAGACCAAATGTGGCTAATAAGGGCCATTTCAAAGATCGGGAAATGACCTAGAGCAGAAGTCCTCAGTTATTCTGGAAGTCTAAACCCTGAAGAGTTGATCGACTGGATAGAGTTGACTCCTAGCATGAGTTATCATCCTCAGACTAATGGGAAAACTGAGTTGGTTAACAAATGGATAGAAGGTTACCTACACACAAATGTTTTAGGACAGCATAAGGTGTAGGTTAAGTGGTTACATTTGGTAGAGTTTTGATACAACTCTACCTTCCATATTCCCATTAGGATTTCTCCATTCAAGGTGTTATATGGTTATGAAGCTCCTAGCTTCGTTGATTCATTTTTGGAGATTGTAGTGTGCCTAGAGCTAAACGTCTTCTTTAGGAAATTTAGGACACCATGAGTTCTCTAAGAGCCAATATATAGCATGCTTAGAATCAACATAAGTTATATGCTGATCAACATTGCATTGAGTGGGATTTTGAGGTTGGAGACATCATTTATTTTAGGTTGTAGCCTTATAAGCAATCCACTCTCAAGAGGAGTGGGTTAAAAAAACTTAAGCTCTACTTTTATGGACCATTTAGAGTCACCAGGAGGATCAAGGAGGTGGCATATGAGTTGGAGTTACATGAGAGTAGAAAGGTGCACAATTTTTTCCACGTTTCACACCTTAAAACTGCACTTGGTTACAATGTGGTTCCTTTTACAAAGTTGGCTCCTTTGGAAGAGGAAGCAAAGATTATTTTTATTCTTGAGGCTATGATGGAGTTTAGGGAGTGAAATTTATGGAAGAGGGTGATTAAGGAGTATCTTTTGAAGTGGAAGACTCTACTAGTGGACGATGCTACTTGGGAGCATGAGTAGATATTACATCATCTAGAGTTGTGATTACTTGAGGACAAGCAATCTTTGGAAAGGAGGACTATAATGTCCCCTTCTTGCACCTGAGTAGTTGGGAGTGTTCCATTAGCCTATTCCAAAGTTTTGGTAGGCTAAGTGGAATTGGTTAGTGGACTTAGAGCCAGTGTTGGGCTATTTGGTAGTTTTCAATGCTTTCTAGTAGGAAATTCTTTTTTTAGCAGTGGCCAAATTCTAGTACTTACTATTTATAGTAAGTCTCAATGTATCTCAATTTTGGTTCCAATTTGTTGTTTGGAGGTACTTACTATTTTTAGCAGTGGCTATTTATAGTAAGTGTATGTTGGTAACTAGTCCAAGCCAATGTTGCTCCAACAGTGTATATTTCTTGATTGGGAATTGGTGAGTCTAAGGTTGATTTAATTAATATTTGTATTTCCCTCATTACTTAAGTTATTTTTATAAAGTCACTTTAGAACTTAAGTGAGGGTCTTGGGGTCATAAAAAAAGTACCTTGGCACACCTAGTTGATTAAAGTTGTTTTTAAAATGCCAAATATTGAGTCTCTTAAGTTAGATGCCACACTAGGGAGATATACGGGATTTTGAAATAAAATTAAAGAGCTCATGAGGGGGGCATGGGAAACTTGGAGGGAAACCTAATTCAAAATATTTCCCTAATTTCCCTCTCACTTTTATAAAGCATCATTTTGGCACTCATTTGTCTACCTTTCATTTGGCAACACAACAAGATGTTGTTGGAATGCTTCCAGGGTTTCATTGTTACATGTTGAGGATGAAAACCCTCACCATTTGGAGTTGGTTTCAGCGGTGAAAGATCCACCCTAGCCGAATAGGAGTGATTCTATTTCAAGGATCACCTTGGGTATCAATAAAGTTTTGATTTTTAGTATTTTTGTGGAGGAATGGTGAAGATATTCTTGGTATTTTGATGTGGGTTTGGAGTTTTTGGTGTGTTTGAAATTTGGCTACATTTTGGTGGTGTTTGGAGGTGATTTGGAGCTTTTTCAAGGGTTTGATTCTCCTTTGCAAAATTTTGGAAATTATATTTTGATAGGGTTTGAAAGTGAAGATTGTTTGTAGCTTTGTGCACACTTAGTCTATCATTTTGGGTATTTTTCTATTGGATTCCTCTAATTTTGGTGCCCCATTTCAAGTTCTCTTCTATATCATGCATTAGAAGATGTATTTTTGAGGGAAGATCATCCTACCTAAGGATTTGTTCCTTTTGGAGGTTCAGGGATAAGTGATCTGATAATGTATAGGCCCTTATTCTACACTTCTCGATGTTTGTCTTGTTGATTTATGACATGGGAATCCTTTTGTTTATTGGCTACTCTCATTTGTGACATGTAATGCAAGTTTTCAATGAGTTGTTGCAATTATATGATCATTTCCAAATCTGATAACTATTGTTTCTAGGTATGAAAACATTTTTTTATTAATTTTTATTTGGTTTGTGAAATTTTCTCTTAATTATGTTGTCATTCAATATGGAAATAAATGTAATTCTTAGTATTTCCTTCTTTATACAATAATCTCTATGTATGCAATGCATCCATGGAAACTGTTACCTTATTTCACTAATAGTGTAATTAGGTAGAGATTTTTGATTTTCAAATGAAAAGATAAGGTACATTTTTACTTCTACTAAATTACATTCATGTGCATAAACAAAATCAACAAGATTACATTATCAGATTGCATTCATGCAGATGCATATAACATAAGAGAAGATTTGGAAAATATTTTCAACAAAAATAATCTTTATGGACAATGTAAATGTATAAGGTCTGAAAAAAGCCGTGAGACTGAATGTTTTAATGTAAATAAAAGAATATATTATACATTTATAGATATTAATAGAAAGGAATGCACATATAGAGAAGAGAGACCAGTCATTGCCTAAATAACTAGTTCTAGTTGAGTTGCCTTGGATCTTTATCAGTCTTGCACTTGTCCTACTTCTAGCTTCAACCTCCTTGTTTCTCCTAGTTTCTTGCATCTGAGAGAAGAAATGGTGTTAGAGAAATAAAAGGTCTTTAATCCATATATACACATACCTCTATAAACATACAATATGATCCTCAAGTAGACTAAAATAGCTAGCATCATATCAAGCATATCAAAGATGTCAAGAAAATAATAGGATTATCAAACACCTTTGCCATATGCATATATTTTTCCAACTTGTTTGCTTCCTGTGTAGGTATACGAAAAGTAATGTAGTTGTTTTGTTTCATTAAATTTTAGCATGTGGGATAAAATGTGGCTTCCACAAGGGTTGAGCCCAACATGTTGCCATATTGTGCTTTAAAGAGGCATAGTGAGATAATTCACCTTCTTATGTTTCACTAAAACAACTATACATCATCTATGATAGTGATTTTTCAGTCATTGTCATAAGTGACATATACTTATTCAAAGAATTCATAAAGGATGTATACAACATCATGCATCAAAAAAATGCATAAAATACATGAATGTGCTAAGCCATGGAAGCACAGTATAAAACATGTATATGTGATAGCCATCATATTAGGAGCTATCAAAAGCTTCTTAAAGATAGCTTATTATGTTGTGGTTGTAGGTGATTAAAACATAAAGGAATGGTGATTCCACAAACTCCAAAGTAATTAAGCAATAGGCTACCAGCATGCTGATCAAAAGAAAGCCATCAATGCTCTTTAGTAGTTCATAATAAGGAGCAGTGATCTATTAAGGAGGTAGTCCTGGAATAAGAGATAGGGATAAATGAATAAATAATGGTCATAACCAATAGTGATACAAATGCCATGTGCAATCTTGGGACATTGGAATTAGAGACATTGAGCAGGTATGACAATGCGATATTAAAAGACAAGCGAATAACTAAGTAGCAGGATGTATTCATGAGCAAGCCTTTTGGAAGGAATATTCTGGGTTCTCGGTTCTAGGATTTTAAATAAATTGATGTGACGAAGATTAGTCAGAATTTCCATTTTCTGGTGCCATGTCAAATGTCTAATACTTTATACTAAGATTCAAGATCATGTGTGAAAACCAATATTGACAGTGGCTGCAAGTATCTACCTTAAAAAACAAAGCAACATTGAAGAGGACTGTGCAAACAAAGAATGACAGTGATCCAAAGATGAAAAAAAATGGTTAGCTATCAACTGAGAGTTTTGGAGTGCTTGATCAAAAGAAACTACACATAAGATTACATATCATTTCCTAGTGAAGGGGCAGTCAAAACAACAAGTTTCTCACTTCATGATTAATTAAGGGAGGTGACCTTAATACAAGAGGGTATTGACTTTGCAAAGTTTCTTGAAATTTGAATATTGTAAGGTAGTCCAAAGAATTATCTAGATGTCAATGATTGGAATATTGATTGTCTACCATGAAGAAGCACAATGGAATCACTAGATCACTATCTACAGTAATATTAGTTGCAATTCCATCACATTCATAGAGACAATTGAGAAGTTTTTGAAGGCATAAGTGTTGGATGCTAAGGTTGTATTACTGATATGTGGTTTTCATTGATTTCAAAACTATTAGCATTATTGTATTGAAGGCTATATATGTCAAGGATAATGAGAAAATTATTAAAGGAAGAGTTATAGGTTGCTAGTGGAATAGTGAAGGTCATGAAGGTGTTTTGTTCTGTACATTGAAAATCAATTGCTATCAAATAAAGGGTTTATTGTTGAGAGTATCTAGTTCATCTACTAGAAGTTTAAGAGGTCTATGCGAAGATTTGATCATGCTTTGAATAGTTGTGTTCTGATAGTATTTCTGTGGGTTTTATTAGTGTTCTTGATTGAAGTTTATGTGATTTAGGAAATTTTTTGTTGTTGTAGATGATTCTCTATTAATTCTTGTTGTTTTTGGATGCTTCTAGATCATTCTCTATCCTTGTTGTATGTCCATGTTAATTAGAGTGCTCGTGGTCAAATATTTTTCTTGGTATGTTCGAGTTTTCATGTTCTTGGATAACATGATGGTTGTAATGTGTTGTAGATCCTTGAATATTTAAATTTGAATGTTTGGCGCACTCAAAGATATTGTTTTGGGTCTCATCATAATATTAACTAATGGTGTTTGATTCACATTAAAATATATTTGTAAATTTAGGCCAACATTGTAAATATGTTTTTATATTTTTGGCCGACAAGGTTGTTAATGTAATTTCATGTTGTGGATATATAAGAGTGATTGTTTGAGCGAAGTTAGTGTGTGTACGAAGTGAAAAAAAGATAGAGAAGAGAAAGTGTACGAATATTGATCTATTCATTTGATTGTAGAGCAGAGTTAGAAGTTTGAGTGAAGTGTGAAGAAGGTTTTCTGTGCTTAGCTGGAATTGTAATCGGGCTTGTGTAGAAGCTATTTTCTTAGTTCACACTATATGGATCTAATCCAAATTACTGTGTATTGTTGGGTAGTGAGCCCTCTTGTATTTGAGTAGTGAGATCTAGGCAGTGTGTCTGAATTCATGTGCATTCCCATTATCTTTCATTATACTTTTAATAGGGTATAATATTGTGGACTAACATCCATCGTGGTTTTTCCCCTAACATGGTTTCCATGTAAAAAAAATATTGGTGTTTGATGTGTTTCTAATGTGTTGATTGTTTATGGTTTATTGTTCATTCATCAGATTTGAGATTAAGTAAATTTTGAAAAGTTTAAAAGCTTGAGGTGATCTATGATGGCATCATAATAGAAGAATAGTTCTATATTCAATGGAACAAACTACTCATTGTGGAAAGCTATGATGTAATTTCATTTGATGTGTATTGGAGAACCCTTCTAGAAGATTACAAAGAATCAATATGTTATTCCTTAGAATGGTCCTTCCACTGCTAATGATATTAAAGAAGCTGAGAATAATGTCAAGGCTATGGAAGCTCTACTAAGTGCTCTAATAGATTCAAAAATGACAAATGTGATAGGTTTGAAGATAGCTCATGAGATTTGGAAAAAGCTAGAAACTTTGTATGAAGGAGATGCACATGTGAAGATGGCTAAGCTACAGAGTTTGAAAGACAAGTATGAAAAAATGAAGATGGGTGAAGATGAAAATATTTATTCTTTTATGCAAAGAGTAAATGAAATAGTGATGGGTATTAGATGTGTCTGTGGTACCTTGGATGAGGAAGAAATTGTGGCTAAAGTGCTTAGATCATTTCCTCCCTCTTACAAAGAAAAGGCTCATGCTATTGAAGAAACCAAATTATTGATGAATATGACAAGAGATACATTGATTGGTAAATTTGTTTCCTTTGAGTTGAGTGAATTTGGCGAATCTATTCCCAAGACTGAATCTGCATTCAACAATACTGTATCTGGAAGAAACAAACAAAGATATGATCTGGGAGAGTGTTCTAGAAAGTCATCCAAGTATGATGAAGAATTGAAACAGCTTGAAGATGGAGAAAGAGAGGTAGAAGAATTGGAAGCACTGATTGTGAAGAAAGAAGGCAGAGGACAAGGTAAGTATAAAGGATTGTTTCCTATTAAATGTTTTTCTTGCAGTAAAATAGGTCATTTTGCATCAAGGTGTCCTGAAAGAGTTCCTAGATCCAAGCCTAACAAATCTAGAGTCCAAACGAAATGTTACTATGTTGAAGAAGGAGTGACTAATGATGAGTCTAATAAATAGAATGGAAATGAAGATGAATGGGTGTTCCTTTCTATCAAAGAAAATGTTCTAGTGGCTACTAAATATGCTAGAGTTGAGAAAGCTATTGCATCTTGAATTGAAGAAAGGGATGAGTGTGTTATTGACAATGGATACTCACATGATATGACTAGCGAAAAAAGAAAATTTGTAGGTCTTGAGAAGTATGATGGTGAGGTTTTAAGATTTGGAGATAACAATGCTAGTGTGATTCGTGGTAGAGGATCTATTTGTGTTGGTGGTAAGCATAACACTTATGACATTCTTTATGTTGAAGGCTTGAAGCACAACTTGTTGAGTGTTGGACAGATGGTGGACAAGGGTTATCATGATCTTTAGTTCAAAGATGGAAGATGTAGGATACTTGGAAGATCTGGAAAAGTAATTGCTTTAGGTAAAAAGATAGAAGGTAATATTTTTCACCTGAATTTTGTTAGTGAAAGTTGTTTAATTGATCAAGTAGATGAAAGTTGATTATGGCATAGAACACTGTGTCATGTGAATTTTTATAACATTGTCAAAGTAAGTTCCACTCAAGCAGTAAGAGATCTACCTAAGCTAGTGAAGCCTACTAACACAATTTGCAAGGAGTGTTAGATGTGAAAACATACTAGAGTCTCTTTTCAGAGGAAACAACATCATTCAAATGGATTACTAGAGCTAGTACACACTAATCTATGCGGTCCCTCCAGAGTTAGAAGTCTTCATGGAGAAAGGTACTTTATGCTACTTATTGATGATAACTCTAGAATGATATGGGTTGCTTTCTTAAGAGAAAAATGTGAAGCATTAGAGAAGTTCAAAAGTTTCAAAGTTATGGAAAAGAATGAGAAAGGTCTAAAAATAAAATTCTTAAGGTCAGATAGAGGTGGTGAGTTCACCTTTAGGGATTTTAATTCTTTATATGAAGAGAATGGAATTATAAGATAGTTATCTGCTCCCTGAACCCCTCAACAAAATGGAGTTACAGAGAGAAAGAACATACCAATTCTTGATTCTACTATAACAATGATGATTGAAGGAAATGTGTCTCACATCTATTGGAGTGAAGTTGTAAGCACTACTATGTACACTTTGAATTGGGTAAATGTCAATGGTAATTCTCGTAAGACTCCTTTTGAACTATGGTTTTGTTATAATCCTCTTGTTAGATATTTTAAGATCTTTGGAAGCAAGTGTTATATCAAGAGAGATGAGGATATAGGATAGTTTGATGCAAGAAGTGATGAAGGAATATTTCTAGGTTACTCTACTAAAAGCAAGGCCTATTGGTGCTATAAAAAAAGACTAAGAAAAATGGTTGAGAGTGAAAATTTCAGAGTTGATGAGGACTTTGCTAGATCATCAAGATATTGTGGATATGATTTAGATGAGTAGGAAGATAACACAAACAAAGGGAAGAATGCTCAAACACAAAATCAACTTCAAATTGTGCCATATGTTTTGGTAAAACAACTTCAATTTGTTTTGGTGAATCAAGTTCGGAAGGAGAGAGAAGTGCAAGTGTAGAAGAAAGAACAAAAGAACCAGAAGCTCAAGAGAGTCCCAGAGTTCCAAGGTATGTGAAGCTAAATAATTTTGAAAATCAAATTATAGGAGACAAGAATAAAGGTGTGCAAACTAGGAAAAACATTATAGAAGAATATTGCCTGATATCCAAGATTGAGCCTAAAGATGTCAATGAAGCTTGAAATGATGAGCACTGGATGGAAGCTATGAAAGAAGAACCGATGCAGATTGAAAAGAATGATGCATGGATACTTTTTCCTAGACCTAAAGACAAAAATGTGATTGGTACTAAATGGGTATTTTTGAATAAGCTAAATGAACAAGGTGAAGTGGTCTGGAATAAAGCAACACTAGTATGTAAAGGGTATTCACAAATGGAAGGTATTAATTTTGAAGAAACCTTTCCCCTTGTTGCCAGAATTGAAGCTGTAAGGTTATTTCTTGCTTATGCTACATATAAGAACTATAAATTCTATCAAATGGATGTAAAGTCAACTTTTCTGAATGGTGAGCTAGAAGAAGAAGTATATACTTAATAGTCAGATGCATTTCAATTGACTAACAAGGAAGACATGGTTTTCTGATTAAAGAAATCTCTATATGGACTCAAGCAAGCACCTAGAGTCTGGTATGCTAGACTGGAAAAATACTTATTAAAGCTTGGATTCAATAAAGGTACTATTGACAGCAACTTGTATTTCAAGTTGGTTCATGAAAAAGAGTTGATTATTGATGTCTTTTTTTTTGACATTATTTTGGAGGAAATGATAATCTATGTATGAATTTTGTTGAGGAAATGAAGAGTTAATTTGAAATGAGCATGATTGGAAAGATGAAGTTCTTTCTAGGATTACAAGTTACTCAGTTAGAAAAAGGTATTTTCATATCTTAGTCCAAATAGGTGAAATAGCTGCTAAAGAAGTTTGGCATGGAAGACTCAAAGCCTGTTGTTACTCCAATGGTAATCGGATACAAGTTAACACAGAATGATGATTCTCTTAAGGAAAATCAAACAAGATACAGGTCAATGATTGGTGGATTTCTCTATTTAACTCATACTAGACCAGAAATTATGAATGTTGTATGTATGGTTGCTATATTTCAAGCTGATCCAAAAGAATCTCATATGACTGTTGTAAAAAGAAACTTTAGATGTCTAAGAGGAACAACTGATTTTGGACTTTGGTATCCTAAGGATGATGATCTTACTTTGAGTGCATATATTGATTTTGATTGGGAAGGAGATGTTGATGACATGAAGAGTACTAGTGGTGGTGCCTTCTTCCTTGGGAAGAAGTTGGTGTCTTGGTTGAGAAAAAATTAAAATTCCATTTCTCTATCTACTACTGAGGCAGAGTATATTACTCCTGCAAATAATTGTACTCAAGTGATGTGGATGAAACAGATGCTGAAAGATATCAAAGTAGTATATGATGAACCTATTTCCATATACTGTGACAACTGAAGTGCAATTAACATATCAAATAATTTAGTGCTACACTCTAAGACCAAGCATATATCAATCAAGTTTCACTTCTTGAGGGAGAAAGTAAATGAGAAAGAATTCATACTGGAGTATGTTCCTACCAAAGAATAGGTTGAAGATATTTTCACTAAGCCATTGCCAAAGGATACCTTTGAGTATCTCAGAGGGATGCTAGGGGTGATTACCCCTCCTGATATGAACTAGAGATGCATTTATTTGCATCAATCTGTGTGCTTCATAGATATTTCTTGATCCCGATTGATTATTGTAAGTGTGGAATAAGTAATGAGTAAATAACTAAAAAAATCTCTTAATAAGACATTATATCAAAGATTTAAAAGCAATTAAACTAATTTTAAAAGCACAAATCTACTGGAAGTGTCATATTGTTCTTTGTCTCTAAAGATTTATTAAATCACAGGGCTCTCATATTTGGTAAGCATCGTGATTGTTAAAATTCCAATCTAGAGAATGAGATGGTGCTAAATACAATAATCTAATCTTGTATGGTGATTTGTAGATGATATGATGAAGCTACTATAATTTATGTTGACATGAATATGATAAAAGGAAGCTATAGTAATCTATGATGCAACCATGATATTGATTGTATACTATGATTGCTATTGCTAAATGATTTGCTATTTCTAAGATGCGTGATTGCTATTCCTGCAGAGTAAGTTTGCAAAAGTTGGAATCCATTTCTTGTTTAAGAAGGTTGTATATATAGATTTCCCAGTAGCATCCTATGATGTGGCAGCAAGACAAAGGTCATGATTTGATCTAGAGGATTCATTGGTGAAGGATGAAGAAGCCTGAGAAGAATATGGGAATGGTTCCTCCCCACAAAAACATCTTGCCAGAGGATATGAAGAATCAGAGGAAGGAGATTGACAAATTGATTTCCAATTTGTCTCCACAACTTTCTCGTGAATGCTAGTTGAATTAATTATATTTTTCATATCTAATTTTATTGGTGAGTGAATAGAGGAAATTTCCCTTATTTGGATATTTTGATTTATTCAAATTAGCAAAAGAGAATAATTAATTTAATAAAACAAACTATAGAATTTTGTTTATTAAATAAATATAGAAGAGATATGATAATTAAACAACAAAGTATTTAAAATTGTTTATTTAATTAAGATAAAATAATGTGTTTACGATAGAATAAATGAATAAATATAGAAGAAATAATAATGATAATAATTAAATAAAATAAAGTATTTAAATTTGTTTATTTAATTAAGAGGAAATAATATGATAAAAATAGAAGAATTAAAAGTGAAATATATAAATAAATATTTCTATTTATTTATTAAGTAGATGAATTTAAGGTTAGTTAATCAAATAAATCATATTTAATTAATTATATTCTCCAGACCATTTTTAGGTGTATAGATTTTGCCCCTCTTTGAAGTGATGTGTTTATGCATTGCTTCAAAGAAAATTTTGTTGTTGTTGCTAGTATTGATGAAATTTTTTCAATATGCCCCAGATGTGGATTTTGTTGTGATGTTGGATATATGCCCCCTCGTGAGAAAAAATAATCAATTTTTTATTTTTTTGGATATTTTTAGAAATTTTTAAAATTTTCATGATTTTCTGATGATTTGATAAAGATTTGATGATGAAATAATTTATCTCTTGACAAAGAATGTAGAATTTACCCTTGTGATGAAATAAAGAATTAAGCTCCATTTGGAAATAAACATAATAAATCTCATCCAATCCCACCTTAATTAACCTATAAAAGGTCCAAAAAGTGATTTTGAAACTCATTTGTACTTTTGAGTTTTAAAATTTGTGAGAGAGTGATTTGGAGTAATTTGGAGCAAGATGATTTGTTACCACTCACTGGTTTGAGCGCATGCGAGAAAACAACCGCCCAACCACCTACGGACCTTTGGTACGTATCCTTGATCCTCATTATTCATATTTTCTCATTTTTTGTGTGATTTTTTGGATTTTAAATTTTTGGTTTCTTTTAGCACTTATGAGGCCTGATGTAGCATTTTCATGGTCTGTTTTAGCGCTTTTAATAAATTAATGCTTAGGTTAATTTTTGTATCCCTTTGATAGGTTAGTTTAGTGCTTTGAAATTTATAGCACTTAGGATAGGTATTTTAGTGCTTTCAATTCTTGTTGTAGTGCTTTGACTAGTTCAACACTTAGGATTGATGTTTTAGCACTTTGATTTTCTATTTTAGCACTTTGACCAGTTTAGCGCTTTGACTGCCTAAAATGGCGCTTTTGTTTCCTAAAATGGTGCATATGATGATTTAGCACTTTGAGCACCTGTTTTAGCGCTTCTAGGTGTTTTAATGGTTCTTTTCATATTGTGGTGCATAAAAACATTGTTTTAGTGCGTTGAAGTCATAATGATGTAGTTTGTCAAATTTATCCTTGATTTTGTTAATTTCAATCGTGTCAGTCGTTGGTTTGATATGATTGATGATTGATGATCTTAATCAAGTAGATGATGTTCAACCTCATGATAGGTGAGGTATGATGTTTGATTGATGATAATTATCCTCATGATAGTCGAGGAATAATTATAGTTTGATTGGCATACCTCATGATAGGGGAGGTTGATTTGATTAATTGACCTCATGATAGGCGAGGTTCAATAATGTTTGATGATTGACCTCATGATAGGTGAGGTTTGATGATGTTCGCTCAAGAGATTTAATCAAAATTTCACCAAGAGTTGATTAGATTTGATAGGATAATTGATGTTTGATGATTTGGCAAAAAGTATTGACTTTGAATATTTTGTGATGATAGAAGGCTTTGTTGAACCTTTAGATTCAAGAGTGGTTTCCCTAGACATTCTATTTGATACCACATCTAGCAAAGCCCGAGACAATAGTTATTACATGTTATGGTTTGTCCTCTTTATTAGATATGCCCCATATTAGGATTAATCGAGGTCTCTTGACAGCCTTAATAAAGAGGTGGGATAGCGAGCATAATACTTTCCACCTACCTACTGGTGAGATGATAGTCACCCCTAAGGATGTCTGGCGTATTTTGAGGATAAACGTTATTGGTGACATTGTAGTGTATGATTCATCAGAGTAGGGAAAAACCAAGGCTCTTTGTAGAGTATTTTAGGATGAGCATATTTCTAGATATTATGATTCTGTGGTGTGAGATGGTGGATGCTTATGCCACTTTTCCTATAGTACTTGTCGATTTCATTGGAGGGTTCCTTTGTCCTAATCATAGGTCAAAGGGACTTTCTATTGGAGAGTATGATTGTACACGGGACAAGATATGCTTGGGTCATGTGTATGCTTTCCCATCTGTATCTTGATTTGCATTTGGCTATTTACCTTGGAGGTCATAGTTTGTCTTCAGGAGTCACCCTACTACAGGTGTGGGCGTGGGAGCATATTTCTATTACATGTCTAGTGATGGTTAGAAAAATACCTACCATGTGACCATATGTACATATATACACAGGTTGACTTACTCAACCTAGACTGGGTAAGTTGGATCACTGGGGGAGAGTATTGGATGATATAGAAGTTGTGATATGGAAGCCCTACTTAGATTGTGAGCACAAGGATGATGACAACAATTAGTTACCTTGTCTATGTCATTCAATGATTCTGATTGGGAGGACACGTTGGGTGTTGGAGATATTTTTGCTTAGATGAGTGCTTAGATAGTATGGTATTGTTTAGGACATGCCCTAGGGTGTTCCCCATTATGCTCATCAACAGGTAGATTTTATAGACTAGGGGCCTGACCTTTCATATGATGTTGTTTTTTAAGAGTTCTAGGATCTATAGCCTCTAGTTTGGGAGATCTGACCTAATATTGTTGAGCCACCTGTGTTAGTCGATTATGCAGAGTATCTATTTCTTCATCCATTTCCTCATATTACCATTCTTAATGAGCCAACACCACTACCTGCCAAGGAGGAGGTTGTCATTGCACATGGTTATTGATGGAGGAGAGAGGAGGTTGGTGAGGTGGAGGTGGAGGATGTCAAGGGTAGTGGTGATGAGGAGGGTAGTGGGGATGAGGAGGGCAGCAATGATGAGATCAATGGAGAGGAGGAGGGGTATGATAGTGGAGATGGTTTAGGTGGGTCGAGTGTAGGTGGATCAGGTCTAGCCATAGATGTACAGGAGTATACGGTGCCTTGTAAGAGGCAAGTAGTGGTAGATCCTATAGAGCAATGTGTGTGGATTAGTGTACCATCCTACTAGTAGCAAACCTAGATAGTGAGCCTACAGGTGTAGGTACAAACCTTATAGGGTCAACTGGTTCAGGCTTAGGGTCTATTGATGTAGACACGGGTTCGTATGTAGGCACAGGCCCAGTCACATGCACAGGCTCTAGCTTAGGTATAGGCTTAGTTGGTTGTAGCTCAAACAAAGATTGCATCATTGATAGTTGAGAGGGATGTCGCTAGGCATAACACAAAGCAGGCTCATGCTATAGCTGAGAGATTGCAAAGATTAGTGGATGGTACCACTGTAACTGATTATATGCAAGAGGTTGTTTGTGTTGGTCGGGAGGTAGAGTATTACAGAGGTAAATTCTATGATGTCATTCCTTTAGAGTAGAGAGTGGTTTATACGTAGTCTCGATCTAGTAGGTCCCAGTAGAGGACCATGAGTAGAGGTGTGACACAACCCCTCCCAAGACACCCAAGCAATCCTGGTACATCTAGTGGTGGAGGGACTGGCCTCGAGATGCCTATAACATCTAGAGTTAGCAACACATAGTTTCATGATTGTACCCTCTATTATATTTTGAGATGTGATGTACACTTTGATTACAACCATTTTTCATGATATATTTTTGTTCATTTCAGACATCATTGTATACTTGACATTATGATTTTGAGATCTATATGATATGCAGTGGATTTTATCGATCTATTATGTGTTCTTTATGATTCTATGATGGATGCATTTATTTTCTATTTTCTATATGCTATGTGATGATTCTTATTATGATGTTATGGATGTAATTTTATAATCATGATGACATGCTTATGATTTATGATGTTCTATCTATGATGTGTATAATGACAATGTATGGATGCAATTTATAATCATGATGTATGTATGCCTAATGTATGCAGTTATTTATATGGATGAGTAGTTGTATGATGATGTGCAATTCTAAATTATATGATAATGTACCTATATGATTTTTTAATGATATATGACGTATGATGTAAATGGGATATGTGTACTTTACTTATGTGATATATTTTTAAATGCAAATATATGATGTAATAAGTGGATAAAAAATTATGAATATAATGGTATTTTGAATACATAATATATGATATGATGAATGGATGTACGATATGGAAATGTAATCACATGATATTGAAGATGCTTTTAATAGTTTTCTCATACAATTTTTATGATGTGTGATATAAAAAATATGATATGACCAATGCAATTTATCTAATTCAAATATATGTGTATACATCCAAATTTGGACACTTAATTTATCCAAATTTATCACTTTTCATCTAAACATTCTCTTATCCGAGTTAATTAAGTAATATTACTATTATTTAATTAATATCCTCAATTCTACCAAATCCCTAAGGTATTTAATTAATAAATAAATACCTTACCCTCCTTAATCTCTTTTTTATTAAATGAATTAAATAAATATTACATTTATTTAATTCCTTACATGTCATTTTCATATCCATCTCCTAATATTTTCATTAAGGATGTGCACATGCCTAATCCTTGATTAGGATGTGTCACATCCTCTAACTTTTACAAATTGGCTTCTAATCCTCATTAACCCCTAATTATTCTCTAATTACTGATTAGTTAAGCCCAATCAGTACATTGGTCAACTCTCCCCATCCCCCAATGAATTTTTAATTCCTTTTTATTTATCCAAGGCTCCTCTCTTCCCCATGTGAATTTTTAATTCACTTTTATTCATCTTAGAATCCCCTTTTCCCATGCATCTTCTAGAATCTTTGACTTGTCACATCAAGTCACATGTGAAAAAATCCCACCTTTTTGGAGACCCTCTCTTATCCACTAGATTCTCCCAAGCATGTGAATTTGTAATTCACATTTATTCCTCCAAGGAATCTTCTCATCTCCCAATGTACTTCCAAGGTACAAGTCCTTCTTACACATCATGTACTTTCCTTCCACATCACCTACACATCATCTCACCCTTAGCCACTTCACATTCCACATGTCAAGATGTGAGGGCTTCTGAGTCTTGAACTCACCTTAGCCCTTCATATTGGCCTTGTTTGATAAATCTCAACCATTGAATTCTCTAGAGAATTCAAGTTTCTCTATAAATACCCCCTCCTCTAAGGCATTTAGAACACTTAGTCATTTTGTAACTAAATGCTGTCATTTTGTGCACTCATCTAGCCATCCATTTTATCTACTTGCATTTACATCCATCATATAGTTAAATCTTGCATTTAGCCACATCAAGAGCCATCCAAGGAGCATACAAAGTAATCCAAAATTAAGGGACAACCAAGGAGTTTCAGCTGTAAAGAGAAGGTATAACCACTTGCAATCATTTTACACTTTTTCTCTTTGCATTACCAAATTCCTTAGGCTAATCTTGAGGTGTTTCTTTGTGTTTTTCCATTCCATTTTAGTTGTTTAGGAAAGGTAAAACATTTAGATATCACAATATGAATGATGAAATGATAAATTAAATGCTTTCTAATGTATGTAATGAAAATGACTATGCATCTACATGATAATAATGATGTTTTTGTTAATGTCAAGTATACTCAATCCATTATGAGAAAAAATATCATTTTTTTGGGATCCTTTACCAGCTTTTGTAACAAACACTCTGTAGATGTAAAACTATCATGAATGCAATCTATTTTACCATGCAAATCTACATGCAAATATTGGCATCTTAACAATCCATTTATTGTGCTTTGCATTATAGTAGAGCTTTAAAATGTTGAAAGTAAGTACAAGCATCGATGGTATAATTTAGACTATGATGACTTGAGTACTACTTCAATGATTATTGATATTGCAAGTGAACAAAAGCATCTAGGTATATTTAAACTGAGATAACCTAAGCATTTCTTATGTAAATAGACAAGAATCAATCACTTTCCAATGTGAATTCCGAATGTCATTAGTGATACTTTGTAGAGCACATCTCGTGACAATTCACATAATAATAATGATTAACTCATAGACAACAGACAAAGAAAATACCATTCTCCTTCCTAGCTTCTCTAGTTCAATACATTATCGAGTTGCTCTAAAGAATTGATAAAAAATATCAAAGTACAACCATGAAAACTTTGTTTAAAGTATTTCAACCATTATTCATATTAGATCATCCATTTTAATTTGATTTTGATTTTGATTTTCTGATGTTTTTTGTGATTTTTTGAGATTTTTACCAAAAACGTAACCTAAAGACCTATCCTAGGGGCCTCGGGGGCTGATAAAAAAATAGGCTTTCCTATGTTATACATGTAGAGACCACGTAGTTCAACTTGATGACTCTATTTTTGACTTTTTGACTGATTTTCAACTTGTTTTTGGATTTTTGATTTGATATGGATGTTTGATGTGTTTCCAATGGTGATTGATGTTCAATGTTGGGTTGTGTTTTGATCATTTTTTTGGCTTCGATCTCATACCAATGTTTGTCTATTTGATTAAGGTCAAGTTTATTGCCCCCAATGAGGTCCAGATTTTTCCCCCAAGCTAGGGTGGGACATAACCACATTGCAATGATATGATAATGGATGGAAAATGATAGTAAAACTGAATGACCATGATATGCCTCTAATAGATGGAAAATATAGTTCAAATCACAAGTAGTGCCTATTTCCAGGTTTTCACTACATGTTTTTATTACACTTTTTCAATCTTTATGATTCTTTTGTATTTTTGTCTTTTCTAGCTTTTTTTTTTTCCTATCACCGAGATGCCTATTTGCTAGGTGTTCATCAAGGTAACCATTGAACCATGCACTAGGTGATTTAGGTGTATAACTTTCTGAGATGGATACTATTGATTGGTTCATAAAATAGATCCCCTTTAGGTGTAGATAGTTGATAGACGCCATATCCATAAAATGATATGATGACAAAGGGACCTAGCTAGTTAGGTTCAAACTTCCCTTTCTTTTCTCTATCCTGTTGATTTCTAGGATTTTCTTTTAGGACCAAGTCCCCAACCTGGAAGAATCTAGGCTTTACCATTTGATTTTAGATTTTGGACATCCTCTATTGATATGTCATCAAATGGTTCATAGCTTGTTGATGACGTTCATACAATAGTTCCAACTCTTGCAGTCTAGAGACCCTATAATCCTCATCTGGAATGATTCCTTTCAATGATACATGGAGTGATGGAATATCAACCTCAATGGGTAGTATATCTTCTAATCCATATGCCAATGGATATGGTGTAGCTCTAGTGGGTGTTCTACTGCTAGTTTGATATGCCCATAATGCAGGATTTAGTTGAACATGCTAATCGCGTCCAACATTGTTAACCGTTTTCTTTAGAATTTTCAAAATTGTTTTGTTTGAGGCCTCTGCTTGGTCATTTCCTTGAGGGTAGTATGGTGTTGAGAAATGATGTTGGATATGAAATCTTTCACACAATTCCTAGACATCCAAGTTCTTAAAATTTCTACCATTGTCTGTTACAATGGATTGGGGAATTCCATATCTACAGATGAGGTAGTTCAGTATGAAAGACGAGATCTGCTTTCTAGTGATTTTTGTTAAAGGAACCGCTTCTATCCATTTTTTAAAGTACTCAGTTGC
The DNA here is from genome assembly GCA_007258455.2 of Sequoia sempervirens. Taxonomy (NCBI): domain Eukaryota; kingdom Viridiplantae; phylum Streptophyta; class Pinopsida; order Cupressales; family Cupressaceae; genus Sequoia; species Sequoia sempervirens. The sequence goes on from VDFB02000008.1 coordinate 330,054,997, forward strand.
TGTGATTATAAATTTGTTCCCATTGGATGAAGAAAAAATGATCTTTCCTACCAGGTCTAGTCCCCACTGACAAAAGGGCCATTTTGATGTAAACAGATGTAATTCTTGCATTGGTGCATGAATTAAGTTACCATGGATCCCACGGTGGGTGCCAAAATGTAAGTGTGGAATAAGTATTGAGTAAATAACTAAAAAACCTTCTTAATAAGACATTATATTAAAGATTTAAAAGCAATTAAAATAATTTTAAAAACATAAATCTACTGAAAGCATCATATTGTTTTCTATCTCTAAAGATTTATTAAATCATAGGGCTCTCAGATTTGGTAAGTATTGTGATTGTTAAAATTCAAATCTAGAGAATGAGATGCTATAAATGCAATAATCTAATCCTGTATGGTGATTTCTAGATGATATGATGAAGCTACTATAATGTATGTTGACATGAATATGATAAAAGGAAGCTACAATAATCTATGATGCAACCATGATATTGATTCTATACTATGATTGCTATTGCTAAATGATTTGCTATTACTAAGATGCTTGATTTCTTGATTGCTATTCCTGCAGAATAAGTTTGCACAAAGTTGGGATCCATTTCCTGTTTCAAAAGGCTATATATATAGATTTCTTGGTAGCATCTTGTGATGTGGCAACACAACAAAGGTTAGGATTTGATTTGGAGGATTCATTGGTGAAGTATGAAGAAGCCTGAGAAGAATATGGGAATGGTTCCTCCCCCACAAAAACATCTTGCCAGAGGATAGGAAGAATCAGAGGAAGGAGATTGACAAATTGATTCCAATTTTTCTCCAATTTGTCTCCACAACTTTCTCGTGAATGCTAGTTGAATTAATTAGATGTTTCATATCTAATTTTATTTGTGAGTGAATAGAGGAAATTTCCTTTATTTGAATATTTTGATTGATTCAAATTAGCAAAATAGAATAATTAATTTAATAAAAAAAACTATAGAAATTTGTTTATTAAATAAATATAGAAGAGATATGATAATTAAATAATGAATTATTTAAAATTGTTTATTTAATTAAGATAAAATGATGTGTTTACGATAGAATACACGAATCAATATAGAAGAAATAATAATGATAATAATTAAATAAAAAAAAGTATTTAATTTTTTTTATTTAATTAAGAGGAAATAATATAATAAAAATAGAAGAATTAAAAGTGAGCTATATAAATAAATATTTCTATTTATTTATTAAGTAGATGAATTTAAGGTTAATTAATCAAATAAATCATATTTAATTAATTATATTCTCCAGACCATTTTTAGGTGTATACAATGTTTTGTGGCTGCTACTCAGGGGGAGTAGCTAGATGTATAGATATGTGGTTCAAAGCTTGTATGTGGGAAGGTAATGCTTATCTTTTCCATTGATGTCAGAGGGGGAGAAGAGCAATGTGAAAAATCCTTTTAGGGGGAGAAGAGAAATTGAGGAGAAGAGTCAGAACCAAAGGGGGGGTAAGTGTAGTTGTGTTGATGGTATTTTTCACATCATGTGTTGCCATCAATGCCAAAGGGGGAGATTATTGGATGTTGAGGTTGTGTTGCTAATATGTGGTTGTCATTGATGTCAACACTATTAACATTATTGTATTGAAGGTTGTATATGTTGAGGATATTGAGAAAATTGTTAAACGAAGAGTTGTAGGTTGCCAGTGGAACAATCATGGTCATGAAGGTGTTTTGTATTGTATGTTGAAGATTATTTGTTGTGGAATAAAGGGTTTATTGTTGAGAGCATCTAGTTCATCTACTAAAAGTTTTAGAGGTCCCCACGAAGATTTGATTGTGCTTTGAATAGTTGTGTTCTGTCAGTATTTCTGTGGGTTTTGTCAGTGTTCCTGATTGAATTTTATGTGATTTTGGTAATTTCTATTGATGTGGATGATTCTCTGTTAGTTCTTGTTGTTTTTGGATGCTTCTAGATCATTCTTTGTCCTTGTTGTACATCCACATTGATTGGAGTGCTCGTGGTCAAAGATTTTTCTGAGTATGTTTAGGTTTTCATGTTCTTGGATGACATGATGGTTGTAACGTGTTGCAGATCCTTGAAGATTTAAATTTGAATGTTTGGAATGCTCAAAGATATTATTTTGGGTCTCATCATAATATTATCCGACGATGTTTGATTCACATTAAAATTTATTTGTAAATTTGTGCTGACATTGTAAATATGTTTTATATTTTTGGCCGACAAGGTTGTTGATGTAATTTCATGTTGCAGATATATAAGAGTGATTGTTTGAGCAATGTTAGTGTGTGTACGAAGTGAAAAAAAGCAAGAGAAGAGAAAGTGTATGAATATTGATCTATTCATTCGATTGCAAAGAAGAGTGAGAAGAAGTTTGAGCGAAGTGTGAAAAAGGTTTTTTGTGCTTAACTGGAACTGTAATCAGGATTGTGTAGAAGCTATTTTCTCAGTTCACACCTTGTGGATCTAATCCAAATTATTGTGTATTGTTGAGAAGTGAGCCCTCTTGTATTTGAGCAGTGAGCTTTAGGAAGTGTGCCTAAATGCACGTGCATTCCCATTATCTTTCATTATACTTTTAACAGGGTATAATATTGTGGACTAACATCCACCATGGTTTTTCCCCTAATAGAGTCTCCACGTAAACAAAATCTTGATGTTCTTTGTGTTTTTGATGTGTTGATTGTTTATGGTTTATTTTTCATTCATCAAATATGAGATTAAGTTAAGTAAAGTTTGAAAATTTTAAATATTCTATGACAACTAATTCACCCTTGTTTTTCCAATAATAAGGAGTTCATTTTTTAGAAAAAGATGAAAATACAAAAGAATTTCAATGGATAGTAGGTTGATTGAGAATCATAGAGCTATAGTATAAAACCATAAGTAAGCATGAATTATTCAATTCATAAAAAATGTGAAGGTGATTGTTTATCTCATTTTTTATGCATGGGTATAGGCCATAGTGTGTACAAAGAAAAACCTTCTTAAAGACCCTAAGCTTAGAACCTTTTAAATTATTTTTTAAGTTTGTTGAGAATGGAAGGATCCCTCAAGAAATCAACATTGTTGAATGGACAATGTTGTTCATTTGCTCATTGATGTTGAACTATAGGAAAGCCATCTATGTCGAAGCCAACCCAAGAGTATGAGATGCAATGCTTATGCAAGCAAGGGCATGAATATAGTGAATAGAAGATGACAACCTAGAATATAGTGCTAAGTGATATGATGTTTCATAGAATCTATGATAGTGGGTGAGAATATGGTCTTCACAAATCAAGGATAGTGATTTTTGAGGTGCAAAAATGTTAGAAAAGAGGCTTTTACAATAGATTTTCTAAACAATTTCAATTTAATCCTTCATCAATCTTATTTAATTAGACTTTCCTTTTCTAGCCTTTTATTGATCTCTCAAGATTAAGAGCAGATAGGTTTTTAAGAGTCTAAAGAGAAGCTTTTGGAACTCGGTCTTGAAAATCATGCTACAATTTCTAATGAGTATTATGCTAAGCTTTATGTCTGAGTTTCAATCAATCATATTCTTCAAGGTGACTGGCATGAGGAAAATGATAGATTGGATGAGTGCTCACTAGGGGATACAAAATAATGAGAAGCATAAATGCATAGAGAAGTGTGGTTAAAATGATAATGGAGAGGTAGTGTTGTTTAATGGAGCATGAATGCAAAATAGTGGAGAACAAGTTGTAGAGATAGTGATAAACATCATAAAGGAAGCAAAATGACAAGGCAGTCATATAAAATAATGAAGACACATTAAAGTAAAGGGAAAATTACAAGTTTGTAAACCTTGACAAGTATGTAGTGCTAAAGGGAGATTTTATATTTTTACAATAATTAAAAACCTATCAAGATTAACATAGGAGATACTATTTTATCTACAAAAAATATATAAGAAAAACACAAAGGTCGCGGCCTGTACACGAAAATAATTATAAGTAGAGGCATGGGTTTTTCTTGATTAATCTAGCAATAAGTAATCTGCCAGATATGAATGAAAATGATAGAGGGAAACAAGAATATATAAAATGTATTCATTTTCTACAAAAATGGCTCTATTATGAGCATTTATTTCTGAAAAAATAAAATAAAAACAACATATGAATGCTTACCTAACACATGGAGGCCATTTTTTCTGTCAGAAATGTGCTTAGGAATGTATCTGTAAGCTATAGATCCACCACGTAAAGCCTTCTACAGAGCCTCCCGGAAACCCTGTGGTAGCAGAAGGGTAATCTCTTGAAGCTCGATAGGGAAAGTGAATTCCTTTGCATATTTTAGCATCTTTTGTCCCTTAGGGTTTTTTTTCCTAATACATGTCGATAGGTAATGGAATTTTTTGCTATGTTTTAAGAAAAATGCATGGATTTAAATGTGAATTGGAGGCTAAGACTTATGTCTTATGCCTTAGGTTAAATAAAATTCCAATATGCCATGTATTAAGTCCTTGTGACTTTATAATATTTGCATTGACTTCCTTGTGGTCGAGTCATGGCTTTGTATTTCTACATCATTTGTGAAATGTAAAACATATAAATTAAGTGATGACTTATAAATCACTTAATTTTAATGCAAAAAAAAAACTTGAAGTTATGCCATGGGAATGAATGGACGACATATAGGGAGGTAAAATCAGTTTGCAACATATGCCAAAGATATAGGGGTTTGTTTTGACCCAATTATGACTTTTAGTGCATCTTGGAGATGTTGTCTTTTTAGTTTGCAAATATGAGGAGAAAATGTAGTAGAGATTATTTTTTCTCTTGGAAGCATTTGAAGAAATTTTAGGCATTTTTCTTGTGCCTTTATGGTGGACATAGTCATGCCTTGAATTTTTATAAATGTTGGAGCTCATTTGTTGAAGATCTTGGTTATATATTTTAGGCTTTTTGAGGGCATTCAACCCCAAGCTTCTAGGGACTTTTTGGTGGGGCTACTTGGAGTGGAGAGATATATTCTCATTTTTAACTCAGTTTGGAGTTAGTTTTGGATATGCATTTTCTAGAGTTAGTGACTTTTGGAGTTCTTTGATTGATTTTGGCAATATTTTGTATCTCATTTTCTAGATATGAATTACAAATAGCACGTTGGATATTATGGACTCAGTTTTTCCTTCTTATTATTGCAGTAGTGTGTATTACTTAGTGATTGATCAATTTTTTTGTGAGGTATTTTAATCTCCTTGTGTTTTTTTCTCATGTTCTCATGCCTCTTCTGCAAAAGTATATTTATGCAGGTTGCAAGTTGTGTTTAATGTTGCATATGTTTTTTAGGTTTGTGAAAGTGTTTTCCTTTTTAAAAGCTTATTCATTCAAACCCTCCTGTGAAATGTTTATGCATGAATCTACAAAACTAAGTTGTGCAATTCAAATTTGCTCAATAGTGTTCGAGTGTATGAAAATTTGAACTTTCATAATCCTTGTTAGTTTGGTGTATCACCCATTACTTTTACTTTTAGTTTTCATTTTTAAGCATTCATTTTTCCCTTTTCCTTTACAAAAGTAGTAGTTTAGGTGATAAACAACTAGGAGCCAACCTTATCTATAGATTCACTCCATTTTTTAGGTGACCCATACCCTATGAGTGATTCAATGTTCTCTCTAGAGTGCTAAGTCCTACAACTTAACTTGTTAAATCTTATAGCTTAGTGAGGGTGCAACTCTAGTAGACAATAGTTTTGGCACGCCCTATGGGATTGTTTGTATCAGGATAGTTTGAAGAATACATGTTACTGCTAGTGTTTTATATGCATCCAGTATGTTTTAGGCCTTTTAGAGGTTAACATCAACATATCATGGTGACTCTGAGTTTGGGAAGTAGCAGAAAAGAATTTGGAGGTGGTACAAACTATACCATGGTGAATCCAACCTTATAACATTTGGTTTGAATAGTCTAGATACCTACAATTAAATGAGTATTTTTTGTCTAGGCTTGCTTTTGCTTCATGTTTTATATTTGTAATGTCTAGTTATTAGCATTATAATGGATTTTAACCTCCATTCCATGAAAATAATGTATATATGCCTTCCTACTAGCCATATTACACATAAAAGCTCATCAGTTTTATTCCCAATGACCTTGCAACTCTAGATTACCAGAATTCTCATCATGTTTCCCACCCTCCCACTACTATTCAATCTCATTATCAGCCTACATATTCCCAAAATCAATTCCAACAAGAGTATGATTATTTACATAATCAGCCCCAAAATAACCCTTACCAAAATGTGTTTGATCTAATCCAACAGTTTGATCACATGTTGTGGGATTTGAGCCAAATCCTTGACTATATGAAGATTAATGATATTGGTAAGGCATTCTCACAGATGAATGGGATGTTGATTGATATATAGAAGCAAGAAAAGATCATCAGGAAGCAACAAGAAATGGTTGAACGAGCCTATTTTTATGATCAAGAGAGAGTTGTAAAAAGAATGCAATTTGAAGGTCTTGAAGGGGAGATAGATGCTAAGGAGGAGCAAATGAAGCTTTTGTCTGCTCAGGTGTAAAGTAGTCAGGCTTATTCAAAGTATCAATTCCAGCTACATGAGAAGAGTTTTGAAAAGTAGAGAGCTATTGCAAAGGAAGAATAGATTCAAACAACTCCTACTATTTTAGATAATATAGTAAGAAAGTAGCTAATTAATCAAAATGGCTTACTCAACATGGACGAGAATAGAAATATAAACTTGTTACATTTAGCTATGGAGCAATATAGATTAGAACAACATCAAAGGTTTGAACAAGAGAAGACCTCTCAAGATGGATCTTCCTTTTTTTTAGCTAATGATCCTCCTACTTCTGTTGGAATTGATCCAAATGTTTCAATGGTTCAGCCTAGATAGCAAGAGGAGAAAGTGGAAGTGGTTGATCAACAAGAGTATTCTACAACTGGATAGGTGAACTACCTTCTTTCATTGAGTATGAAAAAGAGGGTGTGAATTTGATCATATCAACTATTGTTTCAGAATAGCAAGAGGACAACAAACAATTTGTGGAGTTGCTGGTTGATAATAATCAGTGTGACAATAGAGCCCTGCCATGAAGAAGATGATAAAAACTAAACTTGACATCATTATCTAAGATATGAGTTTTGATATCTTTGAACATGTTATGGATGAAAAGGCTAATATTGAGCTTTATGAAGAGGTGTGCACTGATATAGTTGAACATTTTTTTTCAAAATTGGATGACAAATAATCATATCTATTAGAGTTTGGCGATTATGCTGAAATTCAACAAGTTCACAAGTTTGAACAAGAAACTTCTTATGAACTTGATTTGCAATGTCTTATTTGGTCAGAATATCTTCCTTTCTACTGTACAAAAGAGCTAGAAGCTAATATACTAGTTGAAGGTTGGTTTCAAGAGGATACTCCATTGTTTGAACACTTTCTTGCCTTCATTGAAGAAGAAAAGACTATTTTGGAGTGTATCTCTTTGAGTGACAGTGATGATTTTAAAGTTAAAAAAATTGATTTTAAGAACCTTTCAAGAGTTGATAGCTTTGATGAGTTATTAGCCACCCTAGTGGAAGAGAATTTTCCACTCACTATCAAGGAGGAGTCAATATGGAAGGTTATTATGCAAGGTGAAGGGAATGTTGTTGTTTCTATGCATTTAGATTGTTTTCTTTCTAGCCCAATGTATGGAACAACAATGAATGTGCAAGTAATCAACAATGAAATCTCAAGCTTTTTCCTTTCAAAGTGTTGTCCAATTAGATATTTTTCCCAGATGGAGTCCAATAAAGTACCAATAGTTTATCTTACACCCATGCATTAAGGTACAATTGAAGACAATATCAAAGATGTTTTGGCAGCTAGACAAGAGTATGTTCAACTCACTTATCCTCCTTTGAAAAAAAATTCATATGATCAGTTTAATGAGTTAAGTGAACCTTTTTACCTCTTTCAAGGAATAGTGTATAATCTTGTTGAACTTTTGTCCGTGTCCCACTTGTACTTAGCTGTCCTCAAGCATTTGAGTCATAGTATTTTGAGAAGAAAGGGTAGCTACTTCAGTCTTCCTGTAGATGGTTTTGTTTAAGTGGTTTTGTCTTTCTATTAGTGTAGGAATATAGGTTTCTAGATGCAAGTTTTCAATTCCCTAAGTGTTGTTCAAGAATAGGTAGATAGTGTTCATTTTGCAATTTTGGTGTTTCAATAAGTTTTGAAGGTCTTTTGCACCGATCTACTGAGTTACAATACTATTTTAAGGACTGTTTTAAATTTGTGTTAGCTTTAGGTGACTCCATGCCCAATGGATAAGCTACAAGCAACTAGTCTGATGTTTATTAGGAAAACATATAACAGATGTCACCAAACATGTCACCTTATTTTGCTAATAGCTCAATCAGGTAGATTTTTCTGATTTTCAAATGAAAAGATAAGGTACATTTTTATTTCTACTAAATTACATTCATGTGCATAAACAAAATAAAAAAGATTACATTATCAGATTGCATTCATGTAGTTACATATAATATAGGAGAATATTTGCAAAATATTTTCAATAAAATTAATCTTTATTGACAATGTAAATGTATAAGGTCTCACTAAATTCGTGAGACTAACTATTTTAATGTAAATAAAAGAAAATAGTATACATTTATAGATATTAATAGAAAGGAATACACATATAGAGAAGAGAGACCATTCATTGCTTGAATGACTGGTTCTAGTTGAGTTTCCCTGCATCTTTTCCAGTCTTGCACTTGTCCTACTTCCAACTTCAACCTCCTTGTTGCTCCTAGTTTCCTACATCCGAGAGAAGAAATGTTGTTAGAGCAATGAAAGGTCTTCAATCTATATATACACATACCTCTATAAATATACAATATGATCCTCTAGTACACTAAAATAACTAGCATTAGGTCAAGCATATTGAAGATGTTAAGAAAACAATAGGATTATCAAACACCTCTGCCATATGCATATATTTTTCCAACTTGTTTGTTTCCTATGCAGGTGTAGGAAAAGTAATGTTGCTATTTTGTTTCATTAAATTTCAGCATGTGGGATAAAATGTGGCTTGCACAAGGGTTGAGCCCAACATGCTGCCTTACAGTTCTTTAAAGAGGCATAGTGAGGTAATTCACCTTATGTTTCACTCAAACAACTATACATCATCTATTATAATGAGTTTTCAGTCACTATCATAAGTGACATATACTTGTTCAAATAATTCATAAATTATGTAAACATCATGTATCAAAACATATTGCAGAAAATGCATGAATGTGCTAAGCCATGGAAGCACATTATAAAACATGTATATGTGATAGTCATCATATTATGAGCTATCAAAAGCTTCTTAAAGACAACCTATCATGTTGTGGCTATAGGTGATTAAAACATAAAGGAATGTTGATTCCAAAAACACAAAGTAACCAATAAATAGGCTACCAATATGTTGATCAAAAGAAAGCCATCAATGCTCTTTAGTAGTTCATAATAAGGAGCATTGAGCTATTAAGGAGGCAGTCTTGTAATAAGAGATAGAGAAAAATGAATAAACAATCATGATAACCAATAGTGATACAAATACCATGTGCAATCCTTGGACATTGGCATTAGAGACATTGATTAGGTATGGCAGTGTGATCTTAAAAGACAAGAAAATAACTGAGTAGGAGGATTTATTCATGAGTAAGACTTTTGGAAGGAATAGCTTGGAGTCTTTGGTAGGATTTTAAATAAATTGATGCTATGGAGATTAGTCAGCATTTCTAGTTTTTGGTGTTGTGTCAAATGTCTAAACTAAGATTCAAGATCATGTGTGACAGTCAATATTGATAGTGGTTGCAGGTATCTACCATAATAAATAAAGCAATATGGAAGAGGACTGTGCAAAGAAAGAATAACAGTGATCCAAAGATGAAAAAAATGGTCAGCTATCAATTGAGAGTTTTGGAGTGCTTGATAAAAATAAATAACACATAAGATTACATATCATTTCCTAGTGAAGGGGTAGTCGAAATAGCAAGTTGCTCACTTCATGATTATGGGAGGTAACCTTAATACAAGAGGGTATTGACTTTGCAAAATTTCTTGAAATGTGAATATTGTAAGGCAGTCCAAAGAATTATCCAGATGTCAATGATTGGAATAATGGTTGCCTACCATGAAGAAGCATAAAGGGATCACTGGATCACTACCTATAGTAATATTAATATCAATTTCATCACATTCACAGAGAGAGCTGAGAAGTTTTTGAAGGAATAAGGAGTTCATTTTTAGAAAAGATGAAAATCCTAAAGACTTTCAATGGATAGCAGGCTGATGGAGAATCACAAAGCTATAGCATAATACCATAAGTAAGCATGAATTTCAAGCCATACAAAATGTGAAGGTGATTGTTTATCTCACTTTTATGCGTGGATATATGCCATAGTCTTTAGAAAGAAAATGCTTCAAGAATACCCTAAGGTTCGAACCTTTTAAATTATTTTTTAATTTTGTTGAGAATTGAATGATCCCTTAAGAAATCACTGTTGTGGAATGGACAACATTGATCATTTACTCATTGATTTTGAAATATAGGACAACCATCTATGTCAAAGCTAGCCTAGGAGTATGAGATGCAATGCTTATGTAAGCAAAGGCATGAGAATAGTGAATAGAAGATGATAGCCTAGAATATAGTGCTAAGTGACATGATGTTTCATAGAATCTATGATAGTGGGTGGAAAGTCTTCACCAATCAAGGATAGGGATTTTTGAGGAGCAAAAATGTTAGAATAGAGGCTTTTATGATATATTTTCTAAGCGATTTCAATTTAATTGTATATCAATCTTATTTAATTGGACTTTCCTTTTCTAGCCTTTTATTGATCTCTCAAGATTAAGAGTAGATAGGTTTTCAAGAGTCCAAAGAGAAGCTTCTGGAACTCAGTCTTGAAGATCATGTTGTAGTTTCTAATGAGTATTATGCTAAGCTTTATGTTTGAGTTTCAATCAATCCTATTCCGCAAGGTGACTACCATGAGGAAAATGACAGATTGGATGAGTGCTTACTAGGGGATACAATAGAATGAGAAGCATAAATGCATAGAGAAGTTTGGTTAAAATGATATTGGAGAAGTAGTGTTGTTTAATTGAGCATGAATGAAAAATAGTGGAGAACACTGTAGAGACAGTGATAAGCATCACAAAGAAAGCAAAATGTCAGGGAAGTCCATATATCATAATGAAGACACATTAAACTAAAGGGAAATTTTCAAGTTTGCAAACCTTGACAAGTATGCAGTGCTAAAGGGAGATTTTATATTTTTTCAATAATGAAAAACTGATCAAGATTAACAAAGGAGATACCATTTTATCTATAGAAAATGTATAAGAAAAACACAAAGGCCTCGGCCTGTATAGGAAAAGAATCATAAGTAGAGACATGGGATTTTCTTGATTAATCTAGCAATAGGTAATCTCCCAGATATGAATGAAAATGATAATGGGAAACAAGAATATATAAAATGTATTCATTTTTTTGCAAAAAATGGCTCGATTTTAAGCATTTATTTTTGAAAAATGAAATAAAACCAACAGATGAATGCTTACCTAGCATGTGGAGGCATTTTTTCTGTTAGAAATGTGCTTAGGAATGTATCTATAAGTTATTGATCTACCACATAAATCCTTCTACAGAGCCTCCCTAAAACCCAGTGGCAATAGAAAGGTAATCTCTAGAAGCTTGACAGGGAAAGTGAATTCCTTTTGCATATTTTGGAATCATTTGTCCCTTAGGGTTTTTTTCCCTAATGCATGTTGATAGTTAATGTAATTTTTTGCGATGTTTTAAGAAAAATGCATGGAGTTAAATGTGAATCAAAGGCTAAGACTTATGTCTTATGCCTTAGGTTAAATAAAATTGCAATATTCCATGTATTAAGTCCTTGTGACTTTATAATATTTGCATTGACTTCCTTGTGGCCAAGTGATGGCCTTGTATTTCTGCATCATTTGTGAAATGTAAAACATATAACTTAAGCGATGACTTATAAATCACTTAAGTTTAATGCAAAAAAAAAATACTTGAAGTTATGCCATGGGAATGAATGGAGGGAATATAGGGAGGTTAAAATTAGTTTGTAAACATATGTAAAAGATATAGGGGTTTGTTTTGACCCAATTATGACTTTTAGAGCATCTTGGAGATGTTTTCTTTTTAGTTTGAAAATATGAGGAGAAAATGTAGGATAGCTTATTTTTTTCTTTTGGAAGCATTTGAAGCAATTTTAGGCATTTTTCTTGTGCCTTTATGGTGGACATAGTCATGCCTTGAATTTTTATACATGTTGGAGCTCATTTGTTGAAGATCTTGTTGATATATTTTAGGATTTTTTAGGGCATCTGACCCCAACTACTTCTAGAGCCTTTTTTAGTGAAGCTACTTGGAGTGGAGAGACATATTCTCATGTTTAACTAATTTTGGGGTTAGTTCTAGATATGCATTTTCTAGAGTTAGTGACTTTTGGAGTTCTTTGACAGATTTTGGCATCATTTTGTAACTCATTTTCTAGATATGAAATATAGATAGCACCTTGGATATTATGGACTCAATTTTTCCTTCTTATTATTGTAGTAGTTTGTATTACTTAGTGATTGATTGAATTTATTTTGAGGCATTTTAAGCTCCTTGTGATTTTGTCTCATTTTCTTTTCTGCAAAGGTATATTTATGTAGGTTGCAAGTTGTGTTTAGTGTTGCATATGTTTTTTTAGATTGTGAAAGTGTTTTCCTTTTTAAAAGCTAATGCATTCAAACCCTCCTGTGAAATTTTTATGCATGAATCTACATAAATAAGTTGTACAATTTAAATTTGGTCAATAGTTTTCAAGTGTATGAAAGTTTGAACTTTCATAATCCTTGTTAGTTTGGTGTATCATTTGTTACTTTTAGTTTCAATTTTCATTTTTAAGCATTCCTTTTCCCTTTTCCTCTACAAAATCAGTAGTTTAGGTGATAACTAGCTAGGAGCTAGCCTTATCTAGAGATTCACTTCATTTGTTAGGTGACCTATAGAATAGGAGTGAATCAGTGTTCTCTCTAGAGTGCTAAGTCCTACAACTTGTTAAATCTTGTAGCTTAGCTAGGGTGAAACTCTAGTAGACAACAAAAAAAATTAAAACAAGCAAACCGAACACATCAACAAAGATCAATTAGTACACAATATTTAAAAAAAAAATAGTTGTAGTTGTTACATGATCAAAGACCCAAACATGAAGAAGGTTGGTAATTTTGATTGTAGAGGAAATGGAGTGTATTACAAAAAAGAAACAAGGCACAAGGCTTACAACAAAGGCTAAGAGAATAGAAAATACCACCACAAGAACAAAGAGGAGGGAGATAATACAAAATTAGATACCAAAGAAAAAAAAGGGATATAGAGTAAATTACAAGAGACCATTCAAAGGGACAATATTCAGGTGCAAATAGGGGCATCATAATTTGGGTGCTTCCAAAACCAAGGAAAATAGTTAAGGAACAATGTCAAAGTTGCATATGTGGAAGTGTAACCTTACATATCTTATGAAATGAATAATATTGAACATGGAGAGTCACTAATGATGATAAGGGCCTTGATGGACCATCTTGAGTGAGAAGGACCAGTATAAAGAAATACATTGGTTAGAACTAGATGCAAAGCAAGAGGAAAGTGTTGCAACAATGTCATTAATAGTGAAAGTATATATAATTTGGTTTTAAAAGATATGGATGAAAAATTTAAGTTGAAGAGGTAGAATCAACCAAGCAATTAATTTCTTGGTTGCGGAGATAATACAAAGTTGTGGTCAATGAATAATTTCAGGTAAGATCCATAAAAGGAAGTTATCATGATAAATTCTTGTTTGATGTAATATCGATGGATGTGTGCCACCTAATATTAGGGAGGCCATGGAAATTTGAAAAATAGGTTATATATGATGGGAGGGAAACTTCCTTCCATCTACTAAGCATAATCTGGCATTATATATATATATATATATATATATATATATATGTATATACTATTACCATAAATGGTTGGAGACATGGGTTAATGCCATTGAAGGATAAAGAGGAACAATTTTGTAGCAATGCCAGATTATGCTTAGTAGATGGAAGGAAGTTTTTAGATGGATAGAGGCATGAGAATTTTTTTGCACTTTTCTCCAAGGATTGTAGTGCTACAAATGAAGGAGGTGCTACTACAAGTAGTGAGGAAGAACCATAGGAAGTTTTATTTTTTTTGGAAGAATACAAAGATATCATATCTAAAAATATGCTAGAAGGGTTGTCACAAATAAGGAGCATCAACCAAAACATGGATTTATTTCTAGGGGCCATTTTTTCTAGTAATGCATCACAAAAAATGATTAGATAAATATATAGGTACAAGAGTTACTTAGGAAATGTTTGATGTGAGAGAGTTTTAGTGGATGTGCAATGTCACAACCCTCATTTTATTCGATAGTCACTCACAAGCATACCATTGTCATGTCAATTCTATTATTTAACTAATTGAACTAAATCATGTTGGGAATAAGTCATTTATTCATATGTACTCATCTATAATTAATTTAGAATTAATTATAAAAGTTTTAAAATAATAATAATTAGAAGTGTTCTATTTCACCAACTCACTACCATGATTTGGTAGTGGGTTGGAGTTTAAAAGGGAATCATGGTGGAATAGATCAAGGGGGAGGAGTTTGCATGAGGAGACTACATTTCTTGAAGGAAAATACAAGGAGGGGTGGCATATACAAAGAAGCCATAGTAGAAATAATGTGTAGGCTATCTGACATGTGATTGGGAATTTTATTTATTTGAGGAGATCTAGTATGTGATCTAGGGTTTATTATTTATCAAAGAAGGTGTCAAATTTATTTTATAGAAATATTAATATCTAATTTATTTGGATTGATATGAAATATCCTTCAATTCTATTGAGCTTGATAAAAAATCTCAGTGTGTTATAATACCTAGAGTTGAGGAGAGAAGAATGATGCTACACATATGTATGGCTTGTGTGCAATAAAATGATGTGGTAGAAGATATTCCTTGAAGTTGTCTTCTAGATAGCACCAACAAAATTGGAAGGTATGTATCAATAATATATTAAGAGTTTTTATCTTTGAATTCTATGAAGGAAGTAATAAATGCATAATAATGTTCTCTATTCCATGGATGGATGAACTGTTTTAGGAATTTTCTAGGGTTCCTATTTATATTAGTCTTACCATGGAGTGGAACGTGATATATAATTATGTCACATAAGGAAATACAATTTAAGGAAACCAAAGGACTTAGGTTTACTAATATCGAATTAAAATTTTATTATATAAAGAATAAGTTCATTCATGAATGAAGTCTATTGTTTACAACTAATTAAGACATTACTCTTCGAACCTAAGGTTAAGGATTTGGGTAATATTTTTTTATCTTCTAAGCACTATTTGATCATTAGTAACTTATATTTTTTTTCACAATTATCATAGGAATTTACCTGTACTAGAAGGATTACTAATGTCATTACAATATTTCTCATAAAAAACCTTCTATCCAAAGAAAATTTACCTTGAGATTCAATATTCATAATAATCATTATAATAACATGTACAATTTAATTGTAGTTAATATAATGGATATTATTTTTCTCCTTATGATGAAAATAAAAGGTCCTTGTCCATTGAAAACCATTATGGATCTTTGTCTCACTCATACCACCTCCTATTGCACCTACACATAAATCATTAAAAATAGAAACAAATTTAAGGAAATAAGAAATCCCAACAAGTGTTTCCTCCTCTGCTTTATGCTTCCATTTCATATTTTTTGACATAGCCTTTGTTTCCTAGCTCAAAGTAATGTTTTCTGTGAGAAAAAACCTTTATTACATTTTCCTCCTTTATATTATAAATGAGCATGCCTTTTCTCTCTTTCTTAATTATCCACATTTCTTCTCCAAGAAAGAGATCATCCATTTGTTCTCTTTTTTCATTGATCACTGGATTCTCTACATATTCCTCTAGCTACTTACATTCTTCTAGCTTCTTCTTGTTAGTTGTGTTCTCTAAAGCCAATAAAACTTCATCACATATGAGGCTCCCAAATATCTCCATCTCTACAGTATCTTACTCTCTAACAAGGACTGCTTCCACTACTACAACATATTGGGCTTCCTCTTGTGATATGCTACATTCCTCTTCATTGCAGTCTTCCAAATCTTCTCTTTTTACATTGTAATCTAAAAAAATTTCCCCTTCTTCAAGGTAGAAAAACTCAATAGGTCCATCCAACTCATCCATTTCTTCATCTTGATCCCATTCATCTCTTGTCTTGAAAAATCTTGAAAAACCACATTTGAAGGTTCTCTATCTACTAATATGTATTTATCCTCACCATTATTTTTCACCTTCTCACAACTCTTCAATGATTTTGTTGTAGATATTTTTTTTGTGCATTTTTATTATTGCATGTCTCATAATCCTCCAAAAAACATGTTAACTCTTCCAACTCAATCTCTAAATTTTGCAACTCTTTTTGTTGATCCTTTGTTAGCTTTTTCCTCTACCTCTGTCTTATCTTTTCTTCCATCCTAGTTATCGTCATTCTTACATTATGATATAACTCCATATCTAGATCCACAACATATCCATGTACTCCTAAAATAGAGTTACAACTCTCTCTCCTCCTCTTCCATTCTAGATGGACGATCTATTGACCATGTATCAACATTCTTTCACTATTCTTTATCCCTTCAAAGAAACTATCACAAAATTAGAGAGAAGACCTGCAAATTTAATACTTCATAGGCTAGTACAAAATAACTTCAACTCTTAGCAATCTTCAACTTAGACAACTATGCTTGCAAACACTAATACCAATAAGATACAATAAAAAAGGGATTCTCTAATTTCTAGCTTATCCTTACAAAGCCATTATCTCACTTATAATTTATATCTATTATAAATTTTCTATAACAATCCCCTCTTCAACATGGTATGGTTGAGAGGGAAATATATTGGGAATGAAAAATTAGGACCATAGATAATTCTACTTCCAACTATTTTTCATTAAATAAATACTTCTCATCATTAACACCTTTGTCAACTCATTAGCTAGGAGCCTAGGATATGTATTCTTCATCAGAAAATTACATTCGGTGCCATAAATTCCATGTTGCTACCAACACATGTCTCACTAAACTTAATACAAAGATTCTACCTAATGCTCATCCCTATTATTTTCCTACATTACAAACTCTTGTCAATTGAACACACACAATACTCATTAATACTCACATTCCCTTTAGAATGAAGAAGTAATAAAAGGATGGCTTAATAAGAAATGTAGAGGGAAAAAAAGAGGACCACAATGGCTCACTGGCATAGGAATAATTTTCTTTGATACCAAACTAATGCAAACTTAGACCCGAAACTGCATATGAAACTCAAAAAATAACTTCTTAGTTCCTTTTAATACTCAAAATCGAAAATTGAAAACAACACTAATTTACTTGTAGTTAGTCAAATGAGCTTAGCTTAAACACATAAACTATTTATCTTTAACACAATTAAATAATGCATGCAACAATCTTCCTTATTCCATTAGCTCCTATCTGGAATTCCTCTATTGCTCCTCCCACCCTTTATCTGAATAAAAATAATACATACAACAATATTCCTTATTCCATTAGCCCCCATCTAGAATTCCTCTATTGTTCCTCCCACTCTCTATCTAAATAAAATATCCCTAAATAATCTAGGTTTACTTTTATATCCACCTCTCCTATCATGACCATCCTTCATTTTTTTGCAAAATCCCAAAATAGAAATAACTGATTGGTGTTGTAGACACCTAAAAATGTCTCAATGGATCACATTGGCTAACTAACATCATTTTTTCCTCAAAACCATCCTCTTTTTTCTTGTTTATTTAAATAAGACTAATTATTTAATTAAATGCCTCATTTTCACTTATTAATTTGATTGACCTAATTGGGTTAATTCACCCCTTCTTACACTGACATTTCATCTAATTTAATTAAATAATGAAAATTATTTAATTTTAACCCTAAATCCTCTTATGTAATTAAATAACCTAAACTATTTAATTAAATATCATATTTGCATCTCCTTTTCATTAAATAAATCAATAATTTAATGAATACCATCACATTCCTCATCTTGCACATTCAAATTTCATTTTGATTAACTACATTGCTAATTGCGGTCTCATCCACTTGCATAGGGAATATTCTCCTATTTTCCTAAAAAAAAAGTTAATGATTAATCCAAACAATCTTTGAAACAAATTTTTAAATTTTTTGCAAAGTGTGTTTGTTTTCATGATTGTGAGCCCTTGATCTTTTCTTGATCCATGTGATCTTTATTCTCATCCATTGATGAGAATCCTTGATCCATGTTTTATCCTCCTTTCATTTGTGACCATTGATAGATCAAATCAATCTAATACATTTCTTTTTCATTTGATCTCCATTAAATCAATTATTTAATGAATATCATATAATTCCCCTAATTCACATAATTGAAACTTTGTTTTAATTATCAAATTACTAATTATTCCACTTGCAAGGGAATATTCATCCTTTGCACATTCCTCCAAAAGGGGAATATTCCCATGGAATATTCCTTCCCCTTTTGCACAATTAAACTTTGTTTTAATTTGCAAAATATCTATTTCCTTACCCATGAGAATATTCCAAAGAATATTATTTTTCCTCACTCATTTGAAAAAAGGAATATTCTTACAAAACTTCAAGTGCAAGTTAACTCAAAATTTCTTGTGCAAGTTAACTTGTGACCTCTTGTATAGGTTAAAAGTGTGTTTGTTTGAAGGAATGAGAACCCTTAATTAAATATCATCATTGATTCCCATCCCTTGATGAGAATCCATGATCCATGCCTCCAAATTCTTCCATCCTTGACCATTGATTAACCTTTTTTTTATCTTAACCCTTAATTTCTCATTTGCTTTCCTATAAATAGGTCACTATTTGGAGACAAATGGATCCATCTTTCAGAGAAAACTTATGTTGTTTAAATCACTCACACTCACACTCATATTTAGCATTTATTTAGTATCATTTTAGCTTAAGTTACTTGCATTAATTAGCTTAGCTTCCACTAAAGGATTTTGTGGTAACCTAGATGCATAAATTTAGTTTATTTGCTAATTAGGGTTTGGATATTTTAGCTTAAAATCTATTTAGTTTAATTTTGCATTTATCTACATCAATAATATTGCATAAATCATGTTAAAATAGCATATATCATGTTGATTTAGCATTTAAACCATGTTTGATCACATATCTCTCATTGGTTTCATCGATTCTCTTCAATAGAATTGATTGAAACAAGCTCATTATCTAAGGGATTGGGAAAGGGTTGCCATTCCACATCAATGTGACACCACTCCCCCAATAGGATAAGTTTCAATGTCTTAGATTAGAGGTTTTTCAAGCTTTCATGATTTAGAATGTTAGTTTTAATGGCTTATTTGTCTTTGTTTACAATGAATTATCTTATTGTGATTGATACTTAGTTGATTAAATATGCCTTGAATTCAAATGGATTGGGTGTACTTAACCTATACTATGACATTGGTCGCAGGTGTCCCTAGATTCCTTCACAAATAAAATAGATTAGTTGAATAAAATGCTAAAATTAGTAAAACTAATTCCTAAAATGACTTAGCAACAAAAAAACATGGAGGAATCATTCAAGTATATGGTCTTCATTAGCAATGCCTCTCATTGTAATTTATAAGGTTTCCCTCTTCAAAAACATAATAACAAGCATATACCATTTAGTGGCCTATTGAAGTTCCATAACTATGTGTTTTTTAATTGACAATATTTATAAAGAGGCAATGAATGGGCTCAAAGCCAAGGAATTGGAGCTATTTATTCATTTTTCCTAATAAAGGATCATTGTATGTTGGGTGCTTTATATTTAATTTAAGACTACCAATGCATCAAGTTTATTAAATTTAACCCCTAAGCTATTTTAAATAACCTTTTTCAAGTGCACATAGAGCTCTTTTAAGTAAGTTCACTTTTAATTGCATTTTTGGTTTTGTGAAACACTAGATTGTTTGAGTAGGTAAATAATAGCATTCATAGTATTTTACCATGGGTGTCTTAATGCTAGTATGAATGCAAAATATTTGATAAGGATATGTATAATTATAGATCTTGAGAAAATATCTATGTTGTTTGACAAAGCATGTTTTTCAAATAAGTATACATTACTTGGCTAAATTTTTTAGGTAAGATCTATTCCATCACAGTGTTCATTTGTATGCTAAGATTCTATTAATCACCTACCTTTCTTATCTTGAATCTTCGTACTTGATTTTATATCGAAGATCTATGATTATTTAAATGCTGCAAATTTTTGACATAGGCAAATGAAAAAATACTATTGAAGCTTGGTCTTACACAATTTTCTTGTGGGATCACAAATATATTATGGTGTTTGAGTCAAATAATTCATTGTAATTTATTTTTCATTGATATACTCTAAGGTTCAAAAGATAGGCCATGTCTAATAAATGTAAATGAGGTTATTGACCAAAGATATTGTACATGTCCCATCTTAAAATTGGATTGGCCAAATTTTTTATCCTTCCTTTCTTTCTTATCAATTTTTTTTAACAAATGACTAATGGAATTTTCAAGACATGGAATTTGAAGAGACATGCATCATGTCGTGGGTACTCTTTTCAAAAGTAACACCCCTAACTTTATGTAGTTTCTAAATCTATAACTTACATTTTTTATTGAAAAGATAGAAATTGTTGCACCATGACCCATGCTTCAAGACTTGGACATAGTATAAGCCTAAAAAGGTAAAAAAAATCAAAAATTTCAGTCTCCAACCCTTACAAAATTTAACTACATGTGGATATTTTTAACAAAGGAATATGCAACCCACATTTGGGAATGCATTCCAATACTTTTCTTTAGTTCAGTAGACATACTTTGACTATCCACATGTTTTTTTACATAATTTTGTAATGGTTAGTCTCTCTAATCACTAAATTGCAATACCTTATAGGGCTAGAAATCTATTCATTCATTATCATATTTAAGAGCCTGAGCATGGAAATGAATTATAATTTTGGATGATGAAAATGACAAGTGATGCAATGACAGGTGGCTATGAATGAGAGATAGCCTCTCCTCCTTCATCTACAAGTTTCTCTTCTTCCCTTCCTCTCTCTTCTATTATGGCTTATTCATCACTACTATATTCTTCATCATTTTTAGGTTTTCTTTAATAATAACCACTAAAGGCATTATCCCAATTGAGTGTTACTATCAATTTCATAGTTTCTCAAACATATCCACTCTATTCATTACAATAAATCTCCTTCCCATGGGCGTGATACCATAAAAAAAATATGCACAACTCAAATTTGTGGAGAAAGTTACAAAAATAATAAACTTTTTCGACAATCTTACAAGGAATGCACTAAATAATTGAGTAAGATAACAAAAACTAAATGGGAATTTGGAGATAGTAATTCAAAAAGGGAAGGAAAGGATCAAAGGCTGGATGGTAATTTATAAAGAGAAGGTAAGGAGCCAAGGTTGGACATTGTATGTAATTTTTTTAATATCATTAACCCAGTGAGTGTTCTTGAAACCTTAAGATTTATTCTAAGGTGTTTATAGAATGTTGATAAATGAAATTTTGGGTGCTTTTATTTTTTTAATTAGAAATTCCTTTTAAACTGGTAGTATAGGTAGACCAATGAAGGCACAAATCAATATCATCAATTGTACATGAACAAGTGAATACCATAAATGTTGACATGGATCCTCTACTAGCATCCATGGAATACCTCTCTATGGAAAAAGATAATGGAGAAGATGAAAGATAGGATCAATCTCCTATGGTATATCCCAAATTTGAACATAGACGATGCAAAAGATGAAGGATAGCCTAAATAAGTTGACCTTACTAGAGAAATAAAATTAGGTTTAATCATATTTTTAGTGAGTTTTATTTCTATGATGGTATCTTTGTTCCACTTTTGGCTACTCTCACATTCTCTCTTGGGATTGAGTCATTCATCCTTTCATTGGAATAGGTCCTTTATCTAGATAAGACTATCTACTTTATCCATTCATTCCAATGAGTCTATATTAAATGGGATAGAGAGAAATGGAAAAGAAAGGTCCTCACCCTATCAATAGTAGGGAGTTTAATTGAGTTAAAGAGGAGTGTGAGATAGGGACAACATAAGAGTTTTACATTGGAAGAAGAGTAGTTGTAGAAGAGACTTAATAATTTGATTTTCAAGATGAGAATTCAAACCAATAAATAGAACTTCAAGAGTATAGGCCTAAAGGAAATATCATTAAATCCTTTCTAAAATTGGGTCATAAGTCTTATATTAACACCCTTATATTTTCTTGAAGTTTGAATCATTAGAAGATGATAGATAGGATTACAATTAGAAGAGTATTTAAAATATTAATAATGTATGACCTAAAGATTGTAAATTTTTCATGTGGAAAATTGAAAGGACATAAATCCATATTGTGGGATCCAATGCAATTTGAAAAAGGTAAAATGAGGAAAGATAAAGAATTGGAATATGGTGATTTTGGTGTTGATGAAAACTTAAAGTTATGAATTTGAAAGATCATGCTCCTGAATTCTATAACTAAGCATGTCACATTGAAATTGATGAATTTTGGAAATGGTCTTTGCCTTTCATTCAAGGTGAATTTGGCATAGGGAAGTTGCATATGAAGGAGGATGTATAGGCATAACATTTTAGAACAAAAGAGAAGTTTCTAGATATGAGCAAATTGTAAGAACAAGAAGATGTAAGGGTATAGGAAAATTGTTGGTGTGATCCTAAATGTTTATCCTATTCTAAAGATGCAAAACAACTATTATTCAATAAGGAAAAACAAAAAAAACACCTCAAAGATTATCCTAAGGAATTGTTAACAAAAAGAAAATAGATGAAATAATGCAATTGCTTATACCTTCTCCATGTTGATGAATCCCTTGTTCGGCCCTTGATGTTTAAGATCCTTGTGTGCTACTTGGATGGCTATAGATATGATTAAATGCAAGATTGAAAATGTGATGGGATGCAAATGCAAATGGCTAAAATGGCTTGGCTAAATGAGTGAAAATACTTGTGAATTGAGTGCTCAAAATGACATAATAAGGATACTAAAATGAATAATTGTTGAAAATTCCTTAGAAGAGGGGGTATTTATAGAGAAATTTGAATTCTCTAAAGAATTCAATGGTTGAGATTGAGCCACCAAGGTCAAGATGTAGGGCTATGGTGAGTTGAGGACTCACAAGCCCTCACATCTTGACATGTAGAATGTGAGATGGCCTAGGATAAGATGATGTGGAAGGGAGGTGGAAGGGAGGTACATGATGTGGAGGAAGGACAAGTACCTTGGGGGGTGAGGAGATTTCCTCAAAAAGGAACTTCTTGTTCCCAAGTGAGGATGAAAATGACATTTGAGGAATTTTGGAATTCCTCAAAATCTCCATGGGAAATGAGAAAGTGGTTGGAAAAATAAATGTGAAT
The DNA here is from genome assembly GCA_007258455.2 of Sequoia sempervirens. Taxonomy (NCBI): domain Eukaryota; kingdom Viridiplantae; phylum Streptophyta; class Pinopsida; order Cupressales; family Cupressaceae; genus Sequoia; species Sequoia sempervirens. The sequence continues at coordinate 330,078,605 of VDFB02000008.1, forward strand.
TAAAAATTCACATACTTGGGAGAGTCTAGTGGATAAGAGAGGGTTTCCAAAAAGGCGGGAATTTGTCACATGTGGATGAGGTGACAAGTCAAATGTTCTAGAAGTTGCATGGGGATAAGGTAAGCCTTGGAAGGATAAAATGTGAATTAAAAATTCACATAGGGAAGAGAGGGACCTAGGTTAAATAAATGTGAATTAAAAATTCACATGGGAAAGAGGGTCAATGCTAAGAAAGGAAAATGGGAAGGTTGATTAAAAAAAGATGGTAAATGTGGTTAACGACTTTGATTAAGGTTGTGAAAATACATGATTAGGATAAGTTAATGAAAGATTAGAAACAAGTGGAAAATGTAGGAGGATGTGACATTAATCCTTGGTTAAGAGGATGCACATCCTAATAATGAATTAATTAAATTAATCCAAATTAGAAAGGGATTATGGAGGATGTGACAAGGAGAGAGAAAAAGGAAGAATTTAAAATTGATTTTATTCAAAAATGTTAAATAACTAAATTAAATAAATTGATGCATTTATTTAATTTAGAGAGGAAAAAGATGTAAGGTAAAGCATTTAATTGTTAAATTAAATACTTTAAGGACTTTAGGCAAAAAGTGTAACAGTAAGTAAGTAAATTAATATTGACAGAATGGATGAATAAAGAGGCAAATTTGATCATATGGGAGTGATCAAATTTAGATGTCTACAGTTGGTAAAAAAAATTTTTTGGAGAACAATTATGGCGTAAAATCAAACTCTCTTCATAACTGAGTGTGATTAGTTAATTATAATCATTCTCAAGGAAGAAGTGGACTTAAGAGGAAGAAGAGATTGGTGGAAATTTGATGGTGTTTTAGATGTGAAAAGAGATAAAAATGCAATCTATATAAATGGTGGTGGCTTTTGGAATTGTTGTAGGAGATTCGAGCTTTTGAAATCCCATCTTTAGGATAGTGAGAGTGAAGTTTAAAAGTGAGTGTGAATTACAAAGAAATGGCCAAAAATTCCACAAGTCAAGTTGAATGTAAAGTGTTTGTTCTTAGATTGGAGGGTAGAGATAAATTAAATGTGAGCACTAAAGTAATTCTAATATAATGAGTTTTTAGATAATCAATGAATAATCTCAAATATTTCATTTAATGTTATGTTTAATTTAGTAGATAAGTAGAAGTGGGTTTAATCCTACTATTAGTGCATTGAGTTTCTATAACAAATCCAAAAGAGAAGAAGAAAGTATGTGGCTTCACTATATTAAAGAGAAGTGTGAGATAAGAGTCAAAGAGGGATACTAATTGGAAGAAGAAAAAGTGACCTCATGTTGTGAAATTTTAATCTTGGACAAATGTTGAGAATCATGCAAGTCAAATTGGATGCTACGAAGACAACATAAAAAAGGAATTGTTGCAAAAGAGTGAAAAGTATTGATGTTCACAAATAAGCAGTTCTACAATTAAAAGTGCTAAGGAAGAGTATATAGCTATAGTAAATATGATCAAATCCATCTTAAAATTGAGAGAAAAGTCAAAATTTGATATCCCTAAGGTTGTTTGGATGTGTTCAGGTTGGAATTCTGCTATGTACTTTGATTGATTGATTATTATTTTCTCATTCCTAGAGAATATATTTGTATGTGAAGGGAGTGAAAAACACATCTTCTATCTAGGTTGAAGAGCATGAATGATGTTTCCAAGGAATGTACACTTGATCCATAGATTCCTCAATGAGCTTTGTGAAAAGACACCCAATACACCTTAATCCAAACTTGATAGACAGTTCTGGGATCACATCTTTCAAGTATTTTAGAGAATTTTTTATACATCCTATAGAGACCAACTACTTGGCTAACTTTTTATTTATACAAGGTTGCTTGAACTTTTTAGTTTTCTATTATAGTTACATATTTACCCTTCACATATGCAATGACTCTAAAAGGTGGTAAGAAAAAATATTAGAGGACTAGTTTTCAAAATTCATTAACTCAGGTCTTCATCTGTAGTTGGTTAGAAATTACTTTGTGTCAACATATATTGGGTCCTCAATAATAGATGCTTGCTCTCCTTCCTTGGGTCCAAAGGGGAAGTACATCTATATAAATTCCATCACATTGTATTGAGATTATTTACTTTGTAATATAAAATCAAGTTTTCTACAATGCATGCATAATAATATATTGAAATTAGACAAATATACAATCCAACACAATGTAGTCCAATTGGAAAGGAAAGATGCAAGCCCAATGTTACCTTAAAAGGGGAACACTATTAGATTAAAATATACAATAAAACTTAAAATAAAATTAAAAGGAAAGTTAAAAATCATGTATAGAGAAAACACTCGAAAATAGTAAACAATGATTATTCAAAAATAAGAGCATGAGTAGAATAACTTCAATTTTTTATTACATGTCCATATTACAAAAAAAAATCAAAATGGATAGTGGAACACACCTGGAGTTGGAAAAAATATGAAGAAATCTCTAAATTTGTTGGCCTTGTTTAACTCTCTTTCAAAGATCCATATGTTCAAACCTTCATCCAAGAGTGCTTAAGGCTTTTAGACTAAAAACTTGAATTGACAAATGATCAACCCAAAAAATTATTGGTTAGCCTTCTATAATGCAAACAAAATTCAGCAAATAAAAAAATCCACTTGACATTAGAGGTTGATATAAGGGATATCTATAATTATTGGAAATGTTTGTCCCTCTTAAACTGACACTAAATCTAAAGCTGCACCCAAAAAGTGTTAAAGAATTATAGATTAAAATTGTCAATGAAAAAGAAGGTAACTGAAAAATTCATTACTTATTAATGCACATTGTAAACAAAATTCAAAATAGACAAAAACCCAACCTGGAAGTTGAGACTAATATGAAGAATTTTTTTGTTCTTTGTTAGCTCAACCATGCACTCTTCTCCAGATCCATATGTTAAAATCTTTCAAAAATAGATAGACCAAAAAAAACCATCGGTTAGCAATCCATACTCTAAAATTCAAAATAGCCAACAAAACCATTGAACTTAGAAGCTAATATGAAGAATACTCTATATCTATTAACCTTGTCCTACCCTCCTCTACAAACTTATAGGTTTAAATCAACATCAACTACTAGTTAATGAAATTGGACTAACATGATTCAAATTTGGAAAATTAATTCAAATTCTTTGATTAATAATTCATACTGAAAATAAAATTAAAAATTTCAATGTAAAACCCACTTGAAATTGAAGCTAATATGAAGAACAGTTCATATATTTTGGCCTTGTCTTGCCCTCTTCTAAAAATGCATGAATGCTTAAAAAACTAAAACTAAAACACAAAAATTAACAAACCAAAAATGAATTGGTTAATGATTCATGTTGGAAACAAAATGTAAACTACAAAGAAGAAATCCACATGAACTAAAACTTAACATAAATAAATCCTATTCTTAGGATTTGTGCTTTCAAAACTATACACAAAGAGTAATTAAGAAAAACTGGACTAGAATTTCATTGCAAAAATGGTTAATAATCATTCTTGAAAACATTTTAAAATGCACATAAAACCGAGCTGGAGTTGAAGCCTATATGAATGAATTCATTATATTTGTTGGCATTATCCTATCCATTTCCCTTATATGAAGAGTGCTTAACCTAATTAGACTGAAAAAAATGGTACATAAATAAGCAACTCAAAATTTCACTGGTTAATCATCTTTAAAAAAATAAACTAAACAAATTTCTCTGCACCAGAAATTGCACAATGATTGGCATGAGAATACAGAGGAAAGGAAAATGTATAATTGTTTTAACACATACCAATTGCAGAAACCTTGGCTTGAAAATTTCCATGCATAAGTGTTTTGACAAATACAAAATGATCAATTGTAGACACCTTGTATTTCAAAATCAACCAAAGAAAAAATTCCCAGTGATCGGTCTTGACTGGCCTGAATGCATTCTTGCGGTTAATTTGTTTAAATAGATTTGTATAATCAGTGAAGTCACTGTTAAAAAATGTTATAGTTTTATTTTCAAAAATTTCAGTTTTCTCGGAATGTATATAGTGTATCCCTTGTGTATTTTATAAGATTCTCATGAAAATTCAAATGATTGTAAGAGCATTAAATATTTCATATATTATTAAAAAATAAATAAAATATATTTTTATATAGAATTCTAATTTTTAAAATTATACAATAATAATTTAATGATTATTTTAGGATTAAATAATTTGTGTCAAAAATTAAATAAATAAAATAAAAATTTAATTAGAAATATATTGACATACAATTTGAGTGATTCATGTCTTGGAATCTATTTACTCACTATATTATAAATATCTTAAATATATTTATCTAGAAAAAGTTATTGAGAGATATTTAATTATTTAAGAGTTATTTTATATTATTTTAAAATTATTTTATTTTTATTTATTTATTTAAGAGTTTTCTCATTATGCCTTGTCATTGTAGAATACCTCATAACAAAATTATGTATTTAGGATACTTCTATCACATTCTATAAAGGCACCCATTTTAGCTCATTGTGGATAGGTGCATTGATCTACCTTGTCGATGACAAAGTGACACAAACTTGATAGTTTATTTTATGAGAGAAGTCACACATTCAATCTATGTCATATACCCAAGAGGTCCCCTATATATATAGGATAATTTTAACCACCAACATTATATTGCCTTGTAATAATTTTTTTTTGCATAAAATGGTGAAAGGAAAGGTGACAAAGTAAAGCCAAAAAAAATCCTCTACCAAACATGACATATATGCAATGTGAGTATATGTATTTTGAACTTCATATAATGAATATGCCTCCTACATGTGGAAACCTTAAGCATATTCTTGTAAACGAAGTCAAAGCAAGAATTGAGGGGCAACAATGACATTAGTAAGGTATGAGTCACCATCATAAAAAATTATAGATAGGAGGATGTTAGGTGGAAGATATCATGAAAAATAAAGAATATAGAAAGGAAAATCCTACATGCCATAAAATTCCATTTAGGTGGGATTGGTGTAACATTTGGATAGAGAGCTATGAAAAAAAAGATTGATAAGATGAGAAAAGGTTTAGGTATTGGAATTTTTTCATTCACTTGTTTCCCTTCCTTATCTATAATTTTTTGGCCATGGAGTTCATTGTTTATGTCATTTTTGGTTTGGTGTAATGTTTTGGGGGAGCATAGAGTGGGACCCAAACTATGTCAAGAAATTAGAATTCATAAAAGGGTATGGGTGAGAGATGACAACAAGAAGCTTAGAAAAAGGAAAGTGAAAATTAGATTAAGTAGAAACCACATATATGAGTGAACCGTTGATTTTTGGCTCCTATCGACAACTCTTGCTCTTCTAGGGTTTTACACCTAAAAGGAGAGATATAGGAGAAAAAATACTAATGTTTCATTCAAATAATGTTATGCGTGATGTTTTCTAAGCTAAATGAAGTAAACTAAATGCAATTGATTGGTTTGAATGAATTAAAATGAATGCAAAAGTGAGATTTAAGCTATGTTTGAAAGCACATTGTGTTATGCAACAATGAACTAAATGAAGAAAATATCTAGAATAGAAAGGAAAGGGATGAATTTGAATGCACCTGGGTGAAGTATGATGAATCTAGAATTTTGTGGATGCTGGTTGAAGTCACTGATTTTTCATAGTGGGACTCATTCACCTAGGGTGGCGAATCAGTCCTCCTCTTGGTGAAAAACTATCAGAAGCAAGTTTTTGTCTGTCGGGATCCAGAATTTGACAAAATTCAGATTTTCAGTCCTAAGGTGAGACTCCTTCACCACAGGTGGCAAATCAGTCCTCTCCCAAATTTCTAAAAAATCAGGAGGGAACTTTGCAACTCCAAATCTTGAAATCACTACTTGTCGGGTTGCCAAAGTCAATTATGCATGAAATGGACAGAAAGCCTTCTCCAAACTTGAAATAGACTTAAGTTGACTTGAAGCACCTAGTTGACTTGTAAACTAATCTTCAACACCAAAAAGCTTTTCAAATTAGCATACAAAAGGCTGCAAACAAACATGCAATAGGGGAAAAATGGTTTAAGGTTAGTGAATAGGGGTTTGCCTTGGTCAAACCCCACTTTTGGTAATCAAACCCTTAATAAAATAATGAAATGTAAAGGAATGGGGTATGTGCAGGATCATGATGGGCCAAAAAGTGGTGATATGATGGGTATGTGGCTGACGACTTTTTTTATACCTAAAACTAATGAAATAAAAAGGGTTTTTAAAGGAGATTCTCAGCTTTCCACCAATATAAATTATGCTTCACTTTGACTTTAATATATAATTATTATTCATTTTCTATTTGAATTATGACTAAAGTCTTGATTGATAGGATGATTGAAAAACATCTATAGCTTTCAAATGGTATCACATTTTTTGAATTTGAAACATGCATCACATTTTATGCTACACATACTATAGGATTTAAAAAAAAAAAAAAATTCATGAAGTTTTAACCAAGTTAAGGTGGTCAAGCATACGAGTTTTTTATTTTTTTAAAATTTGTAATAAAAAAATCATAATTAATTATTTACTTGGAAAAAAATTACAAAAAAATATGCATCACATTGGGACATGAGCCCTCTACTTATATCTAAAATCTTATAAAAAAATATTATCATTTTATTGTGGTTAGGGTGGTTAGACAGACACCTACTTCTTAATTTTGCCCTGAAATTTAAGTACTACTGCATTGAAATTTCAAATTTTCACCAAACAATTTTTTTTTTAAATCAACATAGTAGTTTAGAAACTACATTCAATTTTCTATAGATTCTATTCTTACATATTTTTGAAATAATATAGATGACTTATTCAAATTTTTACATCAAGTTTCCTAACTCTGATTTTTTTGAATTTTTTGCCACTTAAGGGCCTATTTTTTCCATGATGATCCTACACATACCCAATGATAAATTAACAACATGTAAATTCTATCAACTTACCAAACCCTTGATGATGCGAGTCTGAAGTAATGTCAATGGTTGCTTCAAATTGCTTGAATAGTGCTTGAAAAGATGTAAAATTCTTGAATGTATGATTATGATGTATGAATGTTGAAGAATTGTAGGAGATGTAAAATGAGGTGAAAATCACTTATTTATACACACTTGTGCCTTAGTTACCCATTCATACCTCATCACAGGCTGACATCAAGTGTTTTTGAATAAAATCCCGAAAGGAAATTTAAAATATTTTGAATTTGGGGCCAAGGGGGACTTATTTGCCACCCATGGCGAATGGGTCCCACCTAGGACCTAAAAATGTGTTTTGGGAAATATGTTGTATTTAATGTTGTTTGTCGGGATAATACTAAAAAATACACTTAATTAAGCATATGAGAGCATAAAGGGGTCAAATAAAGCATGAGAAAGGGATAAATAGTGAAGATGTGCCTAGAAAAGCATGAAATCTTGTTACAAGACTTTACAACACTTCAAAATAGGACTTTTTGATGAATAAAATGGTGATTTTTAGTAGAATTGTAATTAATAGAGTCTAGAATAATGTAGAAATGTCTTACAAAACTTCACAACACCTTCACAAGATGTCGTTCTTTGAATTTTAGTACCTAAATAAGCATGTTCAAGCCATGTTGCAACGTAAAATCAAAGCAAAATAGTTCCAACACCATGAAAATGACAAGGGGCCATTTTTCTACGGCACATTTAGCCCCCACTTTAGTGAGAGGATGAACTTGCTTCAAACTCACACTAAAGTAGCCATGAACATCGAGGAGAGGGTTCAAATGCACTTATGCTAGCAAGATGGAATGAAAACAATCAAGAGGGATGATCAAGCCCCCAGGATGAAGATCCCATGGCAAACTAAACATAAGAACAAAGGAACACACAAGTGCTGAAATGAATTAGATGAAGCTTCGATCATCAATCCAACAAGTTGTGGATTAGATCTAAGCTAATTGTTTGAAAAGGAGAATGTGTACTCACTCTGGGGCCACAAAACTAGTTGTTTGTGGGGTGAGAAAGCCCAAATGTACTCACTCTGGGGGTACAAAACTAGTTGTCCACGGGGTGAGAAATCCCAAAAAGTTAAGATACATACGCTAGTTGGTATGCACTCACAAACACAAAAGTGGAAATGGGGAAAATTCATGCTGCTAGGTGGGCTTCCCGCTCAACCATATTAAAGTTATACCCATTGATAAATTTAACAAGGCGCCACAAAGAAAAATGTTCATGAACAAAAAGACAAAGTACCATAGTCATGCAAGTTGCGTTATGCAAGGTGGCAAAAAGGTAAAAATATAAAATGCAAAAATGTAAAGTGTAATGTTCAAAGGAGTCTTGTTCAATTTATTCAAGGTCAGTCACTTAGGGAACATTATGTCTGATGTATCCAAGAGAGGACCAATCAAAGAATAGTATATTCACAACTTAGGGGATGTAGTGAGTCACATCAGGCCACCAAGAGGAATGTAATATGTTGAGATAGATCACACTTATGAAGGAAATCACACCCAATGTCATCCACAAAGTGACAAACACATCATATAAATGACAAGGCTGCACTAGGAACCAAGAATGAAAATGAATTAATGGTAATGTATTGCCCCCCACTTTAAAGGAATTGCTACACATTGTTTTGTGAGCAATTACTTTAAAGTAGAGAAGAAAAAGAAAAAAGAAAAAAAGACATGAGATCCAACCTAGAAAGCCCTATGCCAAGTCATATGTTTCGAAGTTAGGCTATGTCATGTCAAGGAAAAATGAAAAACAAAGATAAAGGAGTTTCCCCCTAGAAAAGAAAGAACACCAAACACATAAGGGATCTATGGATTTGGGTTTAGTATGTTCGTTGCTGCAATGTGTTTATGAAAGAGCTTGGAACTGTCATCATTCGCCAAAGCACATAGAACTGGAAGAATGACACAAGGAGAGAAAAAACAAAGGAAAAAGAAAGTTTGTTTTGGGTCAACATGGAAGAGACATTGTGGTCTTGACACTTTTCATCATCCCCAAAAGGAAAACACAAGCGAAACAAAAAGGAGAAAGAAAAGGAAAAATATTTTGGGTCAACATGAAGGAGACATTTCGGTCTCAATGCCTTGCATCATCCCCAAAAGGAGAACACAAAAGAAAAAGAGAAAAAGACAAAGACCATGTGGGTCAACATGGAAGGGAAATAGGGCGTCTCTATGCTTTGCATCATCCCTAAAAGGAGAACACAAAAAAAAAAAGAGAAAAAGATAATGTATGACATATAGAAGAAGAGAGATATGAATATAAGAAGTGTACGAAGGGAGGGAGACATCAAACACATGATACTAGGGAACACGGTACACAGATGAAAAGGAAAATAAAAGGAGAAAAGCAACAAAAAAGCTAGTTAGGCGAATGCAAGTCAACCATCTAACAAGTCACCCACCTCCCAATCATGTTCAGTATAATGCGAGGGTGGTTGACTATCCAAAGGCAGAATTGCAAGTGCCAAACCAGGAGTTGTACCAGGTTCTTCTCTTGGTGGAGAGGTTGTATCTTTTAGGCTCATAATGGTTAGGAGAAGGAGGGTGGTCATCTATTACGTCTGGCAAAGGTAAAGGTTGATTTTCTTTTTATTCTTCTATGTGAGATTGATGAGCAAGGAGACGACAACGATGCCTTTTTTCCCTAGCACCATGGTTTCATTTAATTCTATTTTGGAGTTGTTGAGGTGTAAGAGTGGATTGAGTCATCATAGGATATTCTTCTTCCAAAGAGGTAAGAATAGAAGAAATTGAAGAGGATGGATCAACCACTTTCTCTTTGGCTTTATACACTTGTTTAAGGTGAGGAGGCATGATAGGAGTGGTTTCATTTTCCTTTGGTTGTTTAAACGATTGTGGGGAAGTATCTAGAGGTGGCTGTTTAGGAGGTTGTATGGTTTGCTCAATGTCAAACTCAAGTTAAAGAATGATTCTGTCTATGATAGGAGGTGTGGAAGTGGACTGGGAGGTGTTACGAAGAGACAATTTAGCTATCTTTTTGGCTTTGAACTTTTGGTAAGTTATGAAAAAGAAGTCCTTTCGAGGGGTGATGGGTTCCATAGGTGTAGGCCAAAAGGCTTCTAATAAAAAATTACCTTTGGAAGATAAATGATTAAAGCCACTATGGTGTATGGTGACTATCTCATTGTCATGTGGAAACTTCAAACACTTGTGAACAACGGATGAGACCACTTTTGGTGAGCGAAGCCAAGGGTGGCCTAGCTGCAAATGAAATTGGTCAGATTGTGGAATAATTGAAAATGTTACCTCCAAAGTTTAGGTCCTATCTATAAGGGTAGCATGATCGATTTGATCGTAGGGCATGCAAAACTAGTATGTGTCTTAATCCATGCAGTTGGTTTATTATATTCATCTTGATATAGCTCATGTAATACTAGAATCTCCTCTGTGATCACATTCTCACCACAAGCGAGATCTATTAATATCCCATTAGAGGGCTTATCATATATTCTTCTAGCTATGTAGAGAGGACCGTCAAGAAGCATTTTTAGTGTGTCTTTATCAGAAAAAGTGATATCAAGAGACTTAGTGGTTTGGCCCTTACGAGGGATAATGTCTATCATAGCCACTAGCTCATCCATAAGATTTTCTATAGCAATAGGGGGAAGTGTATCATGTTGTTCATTGTTTGTATCAATATTCATTACATCAGTGGTTGAGGGTTCTCTAGCCTTGACAAATGAGGTAGTATGTTTAGGCATGGGATTAGTGAAAATTTTCAAATTCTAGTTAGGGGGTGCAACCGACTTATTGCCTTGATCATTAACACCCATAATGGAAAAATGACCTAAGTCAATGAGGTCTTGAACTAAATGTTTTAGACGCTTGCAATGTTCAATGTCATGTCCATTCTGGTGATGAAAATGACAATAAGCATTAGGTTTGAAGGTGGGTGGTAAAGGCTAGTTTGGATCAAGCGGTCTAACAAGTGGAAAAGTGAGAATGCATTGTTGAATTAATTGGTTCATTGTGTTATGAAGGGTATCGGGTAGGGGAGTAAAGTGTCTCTTCGGGTCCCCATAGGTATAAGGCATCGTTGCTTTAATAATTGCCACTTGATTTGGAATAGGTTGGGTTGGTTGTGGCTGAGGTTGAGGAGGAAGATCAAACTGTTAAAAGCCTCTATTTGGTTTGCAGAAGTTTTGTGCGCTATTTTGGTTTTGATTGCTATGCTCGGGTTTATCAGCTCGGCTAGAAGTGGATTTTGAATCATGACTTGAAACTGAGTTATGGTACACACAAGGTTGTGCATAAATGCATAAATGAAGGGAATTTCATCATTGTTAATTTATCCTGAAGGTGTGTGTGCAAGTTTTCAATAAACATATTTTGCAGATGTGCATCAGGAATCTTGACATCAATTTGAGCATACACAAATTGGTATCATGAGATAAAATCCATTACTTTTTCATTTGTGTTTTTTCTACATCACATGAGGTCATCCATTTTCTTTTTAGGTGTCATCTGAGCTTCAAAGTGACTAATGAAAGCATCCACCAATTCATTGAATGAATGGATGGAATGATTAGGAAAGTTGGAAAACCACTCTAAAGCAGTGCCTTTCAAGGTCCTTGGAAATAGTTTGGCTAACAGTTTATCATCAAGGATGAAGTCACTACACAAAGTTGTATAAGCATTAACATAGTTGACAGTGTCTCCTTTTCCTCCATATTTATCAAACTGAGGTATTTCTATCCCTTGTGGCATCGGGGTATGTAATATTTCTAATGATAAAGGGATACTATGGACATGATATGTAGGTGGAGCAGATTGACCTTGACTAATTTTGGAAAGTTGATGTTGCATAAATGAAATGGTGGTAAGGAGTTGTGTAAGAAGGGGATCGGGGTATGTGGGTTGAGTTGGAAGGGAAATGGTGATGGAGTATAGGTGATGTGTGGGGAAGTAAAAGGAATACTATGGGGTGTGAATGTGGTGGAAGGGACTTGTGATGCCACAAGAGAAGTAGGAATGCTAGTGGAAATCGAGAAAGAAGTAGCTTGATGCATAGTGGTATTTGTGGATTAGTATAAGTTGGTATGGAAGCTATGGTTGAAGGGGGAGGAATTTGAGCTTCTCCTTGGCTTATAGGAATCATTGTGGATTGCGTATTAGAAGAGGAATGTTTATTGTAAATCTCAGAAATTCTTTTCATCACTTGCAAGCCATCATCACTTTCAATCAAATGATGAAGATTGTCAATGGTAGGTATGGCAATGGAGGAAATGTTTTCAAGTGACAATTCTTGTTGTAAATGTGCAAAATCCTCATGAATATTAATGACCATTTCTTGCGGGAGGGAGTTTTTTTGGTTGTCAACATTCATTGGATGGAAAGTTGAAGGCATAGAAGTGGCATTGTCAAGGCCTAATGCAACATTGTCCATACTAGGAGTAGGAGTTCATGAGATCCCAAGGTCCACAACAAAAGTGCTATCGAGGGAGGCCATGAGTCTAGAACTTCTTCTCACTAAAGTATTATCAACGGGGCACCAAACACTCATACAAATACCACAAAGGAGGGGTGAATGCAAATGCAAACTAATCTAAGAGTTTGAAATGAAAATAACATAAATATTGCTAACTGTAACTGAGATCTAACTACAAAAAATAGAAATGTAGACAAATTCCAAAAAAATGCTAAAAATGTTGTTTAACAAGTGTAGAGGGACTGATTTTCCCTGGGTGGCGAATGAGTTCCAGTATGATGTTTTTGTGTGTTTTTGAGAATTTTTAAGATGATTTTAATGTTCTACAGAATGCAATCAGAGATGCAAAATGTAGATTTTTAGTTTTCGCAATGAGATGTAATGCAAAAATGAAATCTAAATGAAGTTTTCACTAATGCAAGATAAAAAGTCCTAGAATGCAAAAAAAAACAATATACTAATTGAATGTTAATGCAAATGTGAACTAGGAAAAAATCAGAAATGCAAAGTGCTCAAAAGTCGGGTTCTCCAAAATAGTTCCAACACCATGAAACAAGACCTAAAAGGCCATGAAAATGACAAGGGGCCATTTTTCTACGGCACAATGAGTAGCAAAGATGTATGTGATACCATTGGACAATCAAGGTGAATCTTGGTTCAACAAGAAAGTGATTTTTAGATTAAGTAGAAATCATGGATATGTGCAATAGAGATAATATGTGATTGTAGACACTAAAAAATGTCCATCTTTTCCTCTTTAAACTCATCTTCTTTTTGCTTAATTGATTAAATTATCCTAGCTATTTAATTAATTGCATCATTTTCGTCCATTAAGCTAATTCATCAAAATCAGGTTAATTCATCCCCCTTCATGCTAACATTTCATCCTATTAAATAAAATAAATCAAAACATTTAATTTAATTTCCTAAGTCATCTTATTTAATTAAATAACCCTAAGTTATTTAATTAAATATCATTTCATCTCTCCCCCATTCGTTAAATCATTTAATTTAATGAATATCACCTTTATTCCTCCAAATCGCCTAATTGCATGATTAAACCTTGTTTAATTAGCAATTAAACTAATTTTCCTCTTAGAGGGAATATTCCTTATCCCTTTTTCTGCACAATTAAAACTTTATGTTAATTTGCAAAATGCCTTTTATCCTCACCCAAATGAATATTCCAAAAGAATATTCTTATTCCTCCATTATTTGAAAAAGGGATATTTTCACTTGGCTTCTTAAGCAAGTTTTAACCTTTAACCTTTTGAACAAGTCACCTTTGACCTATGTGAGTAGGTCAAAAGTTTGTTTGTTTGAGGCAAGTTTGAACCTTGATTAAATCTCATCATGCATTCTCATCCATTGATGAGAATCCATGATCCATGCCTCTCATCTCCTTCATCTTTCACTGTTGATTAATTTTTTTGATCTCAACCCTCCATTTCTCATTTGTTCTCCTATAAATAGAACACTACTTGGAGACAAATGGATCCATCATTTTCAGAGCAAACTTATGTTGTTGAATATCATCCATCTTTTTTAGAGAAAACTCATGTTGTTGAATCTCATGTTGGAAATACAAGGGAAGACAATTGAGAGGGGGGGTGAATTAGTTCTCACAGAAATTCAAAACTTATTCAAATAATTAACCTTATTCTTAGATCTGATAATTAACCATGAAAGCATGAATCAAAAACACATTAGAAACACATAACACCAAGATTTTTTACGTGGAAACCCTGTTAGGGGAAAAACCATGGTGGAGGTTAGTCCACAAGATTATACCCTATTAAAAGTATAATGAAAATGAAATATGGGGAATGCACATGCATTCAGACACACTACCTAAAGATCACTACTCAATTACAAAGGAAGACACACTATCTTACAAAGAGATTCAGATTAAAGCCATCTAGATTTTGAACTGAGAAAATAGCATTTGCTAATGCCTGATTACAGTTCGAATTAAGCACATGAACACTTCTTCACTCTTCTTCACTCTTCTTCACACTACTTCACAATTCTTCACACTTTGCTTTGCCTTCGAATGATATTCGCACATACACACACTCAACATCCACTGCCATACATTCATGCACTTCAATTTGAATAAACAATCACTCTTATATATCCGCAACATGAAATTTCATTGCTATAAGTCAACCACAAAGAAATAATAAAATGAATATAAATTGTTGGCCCAAATTATTAAAGATTATCAATGTGAATCAACCAAAGTCGACCACAACTTAGTGAGGACCCAAAACAATATCTCCAACATGAAATCACTTCAATTAATTACTCCTTGAATATCCACAACACGCTTTAACACCATGTCAGCCAAGGACAAGAAAAGCATGAACACACAAAAGAAAAACACCAACCACGATCACAATGATCATTACAGATGTGCAACAAAGATATATCATGATCTAGAAACATCCACAAGAAATGTGAATCACCATTGAAGCATTTGCAACAACTGAACTAATTAAAATAGGATCATCCTCAATCAAGAACACTGACTAAAGAAACAAAAAAACTATCTGAATGGTAATCTTCATAACTCGATCAAATCTTCATGCAGATCTCTGAAACTCAACATGGATAAACTAGATACACTTAGAAACAAACCATTTAGTCCACAACCTCTAATAATCAATGTACAAAACATACCGACAAACTGAACTTCACTTTACCACTGACAACTTGCAACTTATTTCCTTACAATTTTCTCAATATCCTCGACATATACAACTTCAAATGTATGTATGCTAATAGTGTTGACATCAATGAAAACCACATATCAACAACAAAACCACAACATCCAAAAATCTCCCCCTTTGGCATTGATGGCAACACATGATGTGAAAAACACCATCAATGTAACTAACTCCTGCTTAGGTTTTGACTCATCTTCTCCTCAACACTTTCACGTTATCTTTCTCCCCATAAGGATCTTCTCCTCAAATAATCACCATTTTTTCACACGAATCTTTTCCCCCTTTGACATCAGTGACAAATTTCTCTAAGCTCTAAACCACATATCTACATTTCTGAACATTTGACTACTCCCCCCTGAGTAGCAGCCACCACAACATCAATCTGAAACAAGATATGATTATGAAATGAAGGGATTGATGCACACATTGCATTGCATCATAGTTTTGATTAGGAGGGGTAATCACGCCTAACTTCCCTTTGAGATACTCAAAATTATCCTCAGGCAACAACTTGGTAAAGATGTCTGCAATCTACTCCTTAGTAGGAACATACTCCAATCTGACTTCCTTTTCACTTACCTTCTCCCTCAAAAAGTGAAACTTGATAGATATATGCTTTGATTTTTAATGTATCACCGGATTCTTAGAGATGTTAATAGCACTTGAATTATCATAGAATATAGCAATAGGATCATCATATACAACTCTAATATCCTTCAACATTTGCTTCATCCGTAGGACTTGAGTACAATTATTAGCAACAACAATGTATTTGTCCTCTACAGTAGACAAGGAAATGGCATTCTGCTTCTTTTTTAACCATGAGATTAGCTTCTTACCCAAGAAAAATGCTCCACCACTAGTAATTTTTTTTTCATTCATATCTCCTACCTAGTCAGCATCAGTAAAGGCACTCAAAGTAAGATCATCATCTTTAGGATACCATAGGGCAAGATCAATAGTTCCCTTCAAGTATCTAAAATTTTTGTTCACAACAGTCACATGAGATTCTTTCGGATTAGCTTGAAATCTTGCAACAATACATACAACATTCATGATATCAAGCCTATTTTGAGTTAAGTATAGCAATCCACCAATCATTGATATGTATCTTGTCTAATTTTCTTTTGGAGAATCATCTTTTGTTGTCAACTTGCATCTAGTCACCATGGGTGTACCAACTAGCTTTGAATCTTCCATACCTAACTTCTTCAACAATTCCTTCACATACTTGGACTGAGATATAAAAATCCCTTTATCTAACTGATTAATTTTCAATCCCCAAAAAAAATTCATCTCACCAATCATAGACATCTCAAATTCATTTTGCATCTCATTAGCAAACTTCATGCACAAAGCATCATCTCCTCCAAAAATAATATCATCAACAAAGAATTCAACAATCAAATCTTTATCATGGTCAATCTTGAAATACAGATTACTATTAGTAGTACCTTTGTTAAATCCAAGCTTCAACAAATACTTGTCCAATCTTGCATACCATGCTTTAGGGGCTTTCTTGAGTCCATACAATGCTTTCTTCAACCGACACACCATATCTTATTTATCAGTCAACTGGAATCCATCAGGTTGCTCAACATACACTTCTTCTTCCAATTCACCATTTAGAAAAGCTGATTTGACATCCATCTAATAAACTTTGTATTTCTTGTGAGCAGCATAGGCAAGAAATAATCTTACAGCTTCAATTCTAGCAATAGGGGAAAATGTCTCTTTAAAATCATTTCCTTCCATCTGTGAATATCCTTTACATACCAGTCTTGCTTTGTTTCTAACTACTTTAAAATCATTTCCCTCCATCTGTGAATATCCTTTACATACCAGTCTTGCTTTGTTTCTTCATTCAGTTTGTTTCTAAAGACCCATTTAGTTCCAATTACATTCTTATCCTTAGGTTTGGGACAAGAATCCATGTATCATTCTTTTGAATCTATTTTAACTCTTCTTTCATTGTTTCAATCCAATGCTCATCTTTACATGCTTTGTTCACACTAGTAGGCTCAGTTTTTAAAATCAAGCAATATTCTTCTACAATCTTTCTCCTAGTCTGGACACCTTTATTCTTATCACCAATAATATGATCTTCTGAATGATTCAATCTTACATACCTCAAAGTCTTCTTAGAATTTTCTTCACCTTCAGGATCTTCTGATCTCTCATATGCTCTTTCACCAATTTCTTCATTCTCCTAATTTACCGGATTTATTTGCACTTGATTTGTAGTCTGAACTTGCTTTCCTTCGTTTGTATTGTCATCTTGATCATCAGAGTCATATTGATAGGTTCTAGATGGTGCACTGAAGTCTTCATCAACCTTAACATTTACACTTTGAACCATTTTCTTTAATCTTTTATTGTAGCACCGGTAGGCCTTTCTTTTAGTGGAATAACCCAAAAAGATACCTTCATCACTCCTAGCATCAAACTTTCCTATTTCTTCATCTCTCTTAATATAACATTTGCTTCCAAATATCTTGAAGTACTTAACAGTAAGCTTTTGACTAGTCCATAGTTCAAAAGGGGTCTTACCAGTATCACCTTTGATTTGTACCCAGTTAAATGTGTACACAACAGTACTCACAACTTCTCTCCAATAGATATGATGAACATTTACTTCTAGCATCATAGTTCTAGCAACATCTTCAATTGTTCTATTCTTCCTTTCCACAACTCCATTTTGCTAAGGGGTCTACGATGTAGATAATTGTCTCTTTATTCCATGTTCTTCACAAAAATAATTAAATTCATCGGAAGTGAATTCACCACCTCTGTCTGATTAGAAACATTTAATCTTCAAACCTGTCTCTGTCTCAACTATAGCTTTAAAGATATTGAACTTTTTCTAGTGCTTTAGATTTCTCCCTTAAGAAATTAACCCATACCATTCTAGAATAATCATCAATGAGTAACATGAAATACCTGTAACCTTGTAAACTTCTAACCTTAGAGGGACCACACAGATCAGTATGCATAGGCTCTAACAATTCATTTGAACAATTCTTTTTACTTCAAAATGAAATTATGGTTTGCTTTCCCAATTGACATTCCTTGCATATTGCATTAGTATGTTTCACCAATTTAGGTAGATCTCTCACAACCTTAGTGGAACTTATCTTAACAATATTATCAAAGTTAACATGACACAACCTCCTATGCCATAACCAACTTTCATCAACTTGAGCAATCAAACAACTTTTACTAGTAGCACTCAAGTGAAAGATATTACCTTTTGTCTTTGTACCTGATGCAATTTCATTTCTGGAACTCAATATTCTACACTTTTCATCCTTGAATTGAAGATTGTATCCCTTATCAACCATTTGACCAACACTCAAAATATTATGCTTCAAGCCTTCTACATACAAAACATTATTAGTATTATACTTACCATCAAGAGAAATGAAACCTCTTCCATGGATCACACCAGTTGTATTATCACCCAATCTCACAATGCCACAATCATACTTTTCCAAGATTAAAAACTTACTTTTGTCTCATATCATATGATGTGAACATCCACTATCAATCACCCATTCATCTATTTCTTCAACTCGAGTAGCTAGGGATTTTTCCACATTAGTACAACCAACAAATTCAATGGATATAGGACTATTTTCCTTGATAGCAATAAATACACATTCATCATCACTTCTATTTACTTTATCAGATTCATCATCTATCACACCTTCATCAGTAGCATAGTAACACTTCTTCTAAAATCTAGGCTTGTTATGTTTTGGTTTAGCAACTCTTTTCGGACACCTTGATGTAAAATGACCTATCTTATTGCAAGAAAAAAATTTAAGAGGCAATTTTCCTTCATACTTACCTTTTCCTCTTGGTACTTTTTTGACAATAAGTGCTTCCAACTCTTCTAGATCTCTTTCTTCTTCTTCAATTTGTCTAATTTCATCCTCATACTTGAATGTCTTTCTAGATGAATTCTCACCTGGATCATATCTTTGTCTATCTCTCCTGGGAGTAGTAGCCTTAAATGAAGATTCAACCTTAGGAAGGGCATCACCAAATTCACTCAACTCAAAATTAGTTAGCTTACCAACCAATGTATCTTTAGTTATGTTTGTTACAGTCCAGAGCTCTTCAATAATACTAGCTTTGACTTTGTAAGAATCAGGCAGGGATCTAAGCACTTTAGCAACAATCTCAGATTCATCTATCTTTCCACTAGCATATCTAATGCCACACATGAGTTCATTCACTCTTTGCATGAAAATATTAATGTTCTCAACATCACCCATTCTCAACCTTTCATATTTCCCTTTCAAATCTGCAATTAGCAATCTTCACATCAGCATCACCTTTATACAAGGTTTCCAACTTTTTCCAGATCTCATAAGCAATATTCATATCCATAACATTTGTCATCTCAGAATTAGTCAAAGCACTCAACAAATCTTCCTTAGCCTGGATATTATACTCAACATCTTTGATCTCAGCAGAAGTAGTAGGACCATTTTGCGGAATAATGTACATATTACTTGTAATTCTCCAGTAGGTTTCACCAATGCATCTCAGATGGCACTCCATTCGAGTCTTCCACAAAGAATAATTTATTCCATCAAATCTCGGACTATCCTTCTTGTAACTTGCCATCCTGGATAACCTCAAGCTATTAAACTTATTCTAAGGAACCTGCTCTGATACCAATTGTTGGCAATACAAGGGAAAAGAACTGAGGGGGGGGTGTGAATTAGTTGTCATAGAAATTCAAAACTTATTCAACTTATTAACCTTATTCTCATATCTGATAATTATCCATGAAAGCATGAATCAACAACACATCAGAAACACACATAACACAAAGATTTTTTATGTGGAAACCCTATTAGGGGAAAAACCATGGTGGAGGTTAGTGCACAAGATTATACCCTGTTAGAAGTATAATGAAAATGAAATATGGGGAATGCACATGCATTCAGGAACATTTCCTAGAGCTCACTACTCAATTACAAAGGAAGACACACTATCTTACAAAGAGATTCAGATTAAAGCCATCCAGATTTTGAACTAAGAAAATAACATATGCTAATGCTTGATTAATGTTCCAATTAAGCACATGAACACTTCTTCACTCTTCTTCACTCTTCTTCACACTACTTCACAATTATTCACACTTTTCTCTACCTTCAAATGATGTTCGCACATACACACACACTCGACATCCACTAGAATACATTCGCGCACTTCAGTTCAAATAAACAATCACTCTTATATATCCGCAACATGAAATTTCATTGCTACAAGTTGGCCACAAAGAAATAATAAAATGAATATAAATTGTCGATCCAAATTATTAAAGATTATCAATGCGAATCAACCAAAGTTGGCCACAACTTAGTGAGGACCCAAAACAATATCTCCAACATGAAAACACTTCAATTAATTACTCCTTGAAGATCCACAACACGCTTCAATACCATGTCGCCAAGGACAAGAAAAAAATGAACACAAAAGAAAATCGCCAACCATGATCCCAACAATTAATGCAAATGTGCAACAAAGATAGAGCACAATCTAGAAAAATCCAAAAGAAACATGAATCACCAGAGAAGTATTCACAGCAACTAAACTAACTGAAATAGTATCATCCTTAATCAGGAACACCGACTGAAGAAACAAAAAAATTATTTGAATGGAAATCTTCATAACTCGATCAAATCTTCATGTGTATCTTTGAAACTCGATGTGGATGAACTAGATACACTCAGAAAAAAACCCTTTAGTCCACAACCTTTGATCATCAACGTACAAAGCATACTGACAAACTGAAATACACTTTACCACTAACAACTTGCAACTTATTTCTTTACAATTTTCTCAATATCCTCGACATATACAGCTTCAAATGCATTTATGCTAATAGTGTTGACATCAATGACAACCACATATCAGCAAAAAAACCACAACATCCAACATCTCATCCATCTTTGAATTGCAAAATTATATTGTTGAACTTACTTGCATCCACACTCATACTTTACTCAATTTTAGCTTGTTTTAGTTTATTTCTAATTCCATAATAGCTTAGAGCATCCATTAATGGCTTACATGCATCCATCTTAGTTTGTATATGAATTAGGGTTTTTATCTTTTAGCTTAGAATTAGCTTAAATTAGCTTAGCAATAGCATAATTAGATCATTTGTAGCATAAAATCATGGTAACTTAGCTTGCATCATGTTCATTTTTAGCATAAACTAGGTTTTCATACATCAATCACAATGGTTTCATTGATTCTCTTCCATAGAATTGACTGAAATAAACTCACTAATCATGGGATTGGGAAAGGGTCATCATTTCACATCAACACAATACCAATTCCAAAACAGGATAAGTTTCAAATGGGTTAGAGTAGGAATTTAACTGTTCTTGTAGTTTGTAACTTCTAGTTTCAATTATAATGCTTAGTTTAACTTTTCAATTTGAATGATATTGTTTGGTAGATGTAGGTTTATTTGGGTAGATTATGCTTCAATTCATCATGGATTAAGCATAATCGATCCACACTGACTATCATCATCTCACAGTGATACCATTGAGTCATCAAAGAGAAGCTTAGAAAAAAGGATGTTTTTTATATTAAGCAAAAATCATGGATATGAGTAGAAGAGATAGTATGTGATACCATTGTGTCATATTAATCTTATAGAATCTAATGTTCATGAATGCCTCCCAAAGATCTTGCTTAGATATGGGTCTTTGTTTCCTTCAATTTTGGCAAAAGAGATCTTGAAAGATAATGACTTGGCCTTTGAAAATAAAATCATGCTTATTATTGCTTGGTGTGTTGCATATGATTCATCAAATATTACATGGAGCCCAATTTTTTTCTAAAAAAACTATTACAAACATGCATTATGTAGTTATTCAATGCCTACTTAAAAAATATCTTCAACATCATTCTTGAAATTGAGGTAGATTTTAGTGCCAACTAAATAAATATCTTCAATATATTTTCTATAATTAAGTATATGCCTCCTTCACAATTTATTTCCTATAATAGTATTAAAACATAGAAAATTAGAATCCTAAGTCCCAAGTGCTTAGAACAATAGGATTCAAGGCCTTTTCCTCGAGTTTCATTAAGATGAAGATCAACAAGGTGTATAGATTGACTTTCAACCATGAAGGTGAGCTAATAAGACCTAGATCTCCATCTTATTGAGCCTTGGAATGGATTGGAATTTATTTACAATGATTAACCTAATTATATTATATGCCCTAATATGCAAAATGTAATAATCTAACAATCGACAGACTAAAACAATAACTTGTAGGAAGATCTGGGAAGTGCAGAGGACTGTGTACCTACCCAAAAATTTGGTTTCAATGTGCATAGGATGAATGATTCACTTAAGGGCATATGGGCCCTTGTAGGCTTCTTCTGATCTATTTTTGAGGTCCTCTAATGAAAGATCTCAGATTCTAATTCCCAGTTGCAGAGTTGTCAAAACATTGTCAGATGATTCTATAAGTGAGTTTCCATGAGTTAGTAAGGTGACTTTCCATGAGTTAGCAAGATGTACAGTTTCAAATACAACAATGAAAATTTTTTCTTCAATATTCCTTCAATCCTCTTGAAACTTGAGATCTACTCATCCACAAAGAGAAGATATTTTTTTCCATTTAGGGGCTTTCCTTGGTCAAACTCTGTGTAAGTGCTTTCACTTCCACAATGACAATGTCAATGATAGAAAGATAAATGATAGGAAGGAATGATAAAATCTCAAAGTGTTGCAACTCAACACCCTTCAATGGATTTCTTGAAGGACTAAATTCATTCACATCACCTCAATATCTTGATCTTTCTTGCTTGAGTATGTAATGCTTTGGATACCTACAAAAGTGTTAGCCTTTAGAAAATAATGATGACATGAACACACACAAACTCATAAGATTTGACATGATGTTAGGATATTTAATTGCTATAGTAAAGCTCTAAAATTGTACCCTTAACTTGCTTGGTAGTGCTCTTGATAATAATAATTGCTCATAAATTATCCTTAGTGCTTGTTAGATTTCAAATGATGCAATAACTAGGTATTTATAGGCATTTCTCTAATTTCTCAAAAATTAAATTTTGATAGCCAATATTTGTAAGTTGAATTTTGAATGTTAAAATTCAAATACCAATATATCCAAAATTGGTCCCTGACAAAATAGGGGCACCCATATGCCCTAAGGAAAATGGGTCTTGGCCCTATTTTCCAAGACATTAAGTGTCGAGGGAAAAATATTAATTAGATGCATCTTTTCAAAGCTTGCACTTTCTTAGAAAATGGTACAAATAGACTATAGAATGCATAATTTAGGAAATTAGGGATCCAATTAGGCTTAATAATTCATGGGGGGAACATAGTGTGAATTGTCATGGGTGAAAATTTATGATGCTACATTTAGGCCCCACTTTAGTGAGAGTATGAACTTATGCTCAGACTCACACTAAAGTAGAAAATTTATGTCAAGAGGGGTCTAATTTTCCAAATGTTGAAGAGATAGGATGACTAAGGATCTAGGAGATGCACAACCTCTGAGATCCAAGATATCAAGGAAAACCAATATAATCACAAAGGAACACACATATATGTAATGCAACAAAACAACATACACAAACATACAATGTCACAATGAAATGCGAAAGGAGGGTATGGATAACTATGGGCTAGCAAGTTGTGCTATGATAGGATCCACACCAAAGATGTTCATGACTCACACCATAGAAAAGTTTGATATTTTCTAGGTAAATCATGAATAGGAGGGAAACATAGGCTAGTGAAGTCTAATATTCACTAAATGATCCCCCAAAACAAGGTAAAATGAGAAACACACTAGGTCTAGTGTGTACCCATGACATCATAGTAAAATGGGAAAATCACAAGGACTAGTGAGGACCAATTTTTACTAGGTGTGTACCCATGTCAACCATACCAAGAGTTATACTCCTTGATAACTCTGACAAGGTGCTACAAAATGATCAAATTGGTGCTACAAAATGATCAAATTTCATGCCAACACATCACTAAGCTCAACGCCTGTGAACAAAGTGAAGCAAAAATTCCAATGTTTAGGCACCACTAAGTCCAATGCGTGTAAACAAAGTGAAGCAAATAATGCCAATGTATGCCCCCACCTTAAAGAAATTTCTAAACACCATGCTATGAGAAATTACTTTAAGGTAGAATAATGATAAATTTCATGTAACAAAAGGTCACAAGAGCTTATTTGGAAAGCCCTATGCCAATGATATGTTCCCAAATGAAGTTACATCATGATAAGGGGTTTCCCCCAAATACAATGCAACAAAAAACATAGAATATATAAACACATAATGGATCCACAGATCCGGAGTTAGTATAATGCAAGAGCATCTATCAAAACACCAAAGATCCGGGGAACTTTTTTCCCAAACATAATTGGAGAAGATCAAATTGAACAAACATCTTTGTTTCACTAATATTTTCATCAAAATCTCAAACAATTTCACTTGATTCTTCATTTCTCAAGCCATCAACTTAGGCTCCAAACCTTTATCAAATCCAAACTCATCAGTACCAACACCTTTCTAATAGGAACAAAACCAAAACCTAATTAGAATTCACTAAACCAAGCAATTCTTCACTATTCAACAAATCACTCATCAATTCCACTTGCTTTTACAAGGAAAAATAACCACAAAACCAATCATTCTTTCCTTAATTATGTTCTTAGACACTTTTTCATCACATTCTTGTTAAGAACAAATCAATAAGACACTAAACTATCATAACCATTGATATTTGAAGTCAAACACCATTCTTTCACATAGGGACACCTTGCTCAATACACCAAAACCAGCAAACCTGCCTCCCAAACCTTAACCAAGCATATAATCATCTAAAATATCATCAATGAGACTTTTTCTAGGCATTAGGTAACATTATTTTCCTTTTTTTATTAGACTTATAGTTTTAAGCAATCTAACCCCCATATTCCTTGTAGCATTGCAACATACTTAAATCGGGTATATCACTTAATCCACTTTGAATCTCTACAAACTATTTACAATTTTAGGAATTAATTTTGGAAAAAAATCACATATCTCAACATCAGATAGTCTTGTCTTGAAACAAATATCAAAAAATCTAACTGTACGCTACCAAATCACATTAATTAGCCCAAAATTCCAAAGCAACCACCCTAGAATCAACTCAAAACCATCAAATAACCAAAAATAGTCTTCAAACAGATTGCAAAACTCAAGAATCATTCATTTTTAGGGACTAAAAAGACCAATTTAATGTTGATCCACAAAACCATTAATAATAGGCTTTTCAACACAAAAAAGGTGAGGGTTTATTGAAGATACACATTTCCAACCTCAAACCCATTTGGAAACTATTCAAACATGTTAAATTATACATTCTCCAACTTAATTTACCATCACCAAGTCGAAGCACATGTTGTTTCTCCATTTTCATGATTGTAACCACCAACTTTTGGAAGAAAACTCAAAATTTCTGATTAGGACAACATCAAAAAAAATTCTCCTTGAGTTCCCCTACACAAATCAACTCTCACACAACATAAAACATCCTAATTAACTCTACTCCACTGATCTACAAGGCCTAATTTGGTGGAGTAGGCTTCATTTTCTTATTTGACTCTCAAAACCTTGTTAAGGGTTACAACTGTTACAAGAAAGAAAACTTCCAATCGACTATTTGTTCAAATGAAAATTCTCAAAATCACTTTAAATGAAGTGTTTCAACTTTAACGAAACACAAAAAATGTGTATCTCAATCTATAAATGTTGTACAGTCCTAAAGAATAGGGAAAAATTACAAGATGACATAGTTTTAAGAAACCAGGGTACTCTTTATTACTAATTTGATTACAAGATCTTGAAAATCTGCCTTTTGCTCAATTTTACATGCTTTTATAGATGTTTCCAACCAAATTTTTGTCTCCTCAATAGTTACAACTGCCTTGACAACTCATTTTGAAATGGCGTCTCTTCATCTTCTTTGTGCAATTTTGCATTTTTTTATATTTGGCAACTTTTGCATTTTTTCAAGTTTTATATTTTCCTTTATTTCAACCTCCTAGAGACCTATTTATGACTCATTTAAAATTGAATAGGAATTATCATGACCTTCTACAATTATTTTATACTTGTAAATTCAAATTTTGAAATTTTTCCTATTGAGGGAATTTAAAGGGCAAGGTGCTTGTGCACCACATTATATGTCTTTGTTACAGTGATCTAATATAGCTAGGAACTGACATCATTCCCCAAATACTCGTGGAACAAAGAAAACAATGGAGGAATGAAACATAGAGAGAGAAGACAAACAAAATTTTGGGTCAACATGGAAGAGACCTAATTGTCTCCAAAAGTAAAACAGAAAACAAAAATAAAAGTCAAAGTTTATGACATATAGAAGAATGAATATACAAATAGAAGAATGCCACAATAGATTCATTCTCTTTGTATCCTTGTTCCAATAGATCAACAAGGGTCATCCAAAGAAAAAACTTACAAACATAAATACACACCAAGAAACACAACACAAAGGATCACATCACATGCATGCAAACACAAGGAACACATAAAGCAAACAAAAAAATAAAGTACTGCACATGCAATCCAACCTAAAGTAGTTTGTCTACATCCCAATATTACTCATCATATAGGGAAGGAGGACAACTACCTAAAGGGACTAAAAGTGTCATACTACTAGCATCACCAGGTTCAACACATGATGGGTCACTCTCATTAGGAGGATCATCATGGTTGTCCCCATCTAACTTCATTTTCTTTAAAAACAACACATTAAGCTTCATTAAGGGGTGAAATCACAATATTGAGTCCCACTTTTGGGACAAACAAGTTTTTGGAGTGATTGGGTTAGATTTAATAGATCACCTTCATTCAAATATATTTCTTCGAATGAAGGTCCTTAGATCGAAGGTCTCCGTAAAAAGACCTTCGATCGAAGAAAATCTTTGATTGAAGGTCTTTTAGTGATTTAAAAAATAATTAAATAATTCCTTCAATCAAAGGCATTAGTTTATTGTTTTTTTAATGATTATATGAACCACCAACTAAGTCATTATTGGTTCATTTGGTAGAAAAACTACCTACGGACTTAGCTGCAAGCTACTTGAAGGCTACGAGGGTGAAACTAGCATGGTGAGGAAAAGTTTGACACTGACCCTCAAAGTTCAAGTGAAGGAACTATCTGCAGCTACATCCCTCATTTGCACTCTATTTTTTGGGGTGAATTATAATTAACAATGTAATTTAGGGTTTAATCTAGTAGCTTTTTAGTTTAATTTAGGGTTTAATTTAGTGTAATTCTATTTCCATTTGCAATCCATGCTATTAAATCTTATACAAAACAACACAGGGGTATATAAATAGGAAAAAAGAAAGACTAATGTTTTCTTCCAATAGATAGGATTTTGGTTTTGGTGTACAAAGGATTCTTGGCCCCCCAAACACAGTGTGCTCCAACCAAAGAGAACCCTCTGTAGTCTATATTTTCAATACTTTAAATGTAGATTGTAAATTGACAGAAATCAACAGTAGTCTACCTAGAATGCATTGTAATATCCTTAGTCCTTTCTACTTTTATTTTGGATTGCACAAAGTAGTGAATCATATGTAAGAGAAAGCACCTTTTAATTCCCAAACCCAGAAGAATAACACTAGGGAATGGTAAAATAGATACCAAAATCTCACTTATCACATAAAAGCCAGATAAATTTTGATTTTCTAACTAGATGATAACTTTCTATTTCCATTTGTAATGTTTTTTATAGCAATAATTGATACTAACTTTTTTTTCATTTATATTGCTTTATGTTTTAATTCCATATGCAAATATTTCAAGATGAGATAATACTTAATTTTTCAAAAGAAAAAAATCTATATTTGAAAGTTTATTTTATTGCATTGTTTAGCACTTATTACTAATTGTTTAATGTAGCCACATACAACTATAATTTGTAGCACATGGCACCCATACACACCCATGCACAAACATGTATACTCTCCAACATATTATACTCTCTAATTCTTCCTTTAGAATCATAATATATATATGGGGCCATCTATTAAACTCAAATTCCTTTTAATCAACTCACCAATTTTATAATGTACTAGAAAATTTATATTTTTCACCCATGAGACAAAAATAAGAACTTAGAGGTATACTTATTATTCCCTTCATAAAAATTATTGTAGCCACTAAATTATCCAATTGGTAACAAATATATCATATTTTATAATTCTTCACTTGTAGTTTGGAAGTTTTATGGACCAATAGAAGTACCTTCTAGAATGAAATGATAGGATTTCAAGAGTAAATGAACCATGTCAAGCGATTTTTTCTCCTTTTTAACTCCTCTATTAATAGTGGGTGAATTCTTGGCATGTGATCTTATTATGGACTTTGTGATTCACAATTACATAGGAATTGTAATCATAATAGTTATTCCACCATTATATATGTGTTTGCATGCAATTCCTTGAAAACCCATATGGATAGGAACCTTAAAACTAGGTATTTAGTTCATCAATGGTGAAGGAAACCCTATTGATGAAAATATTCATCTATTAAAGTATGAAGATTGCAAAAACTACCCCTCTTATGCCCTAAACAAATTGTATATTTTGGGATGCAACTATTAAATTATATTTTCCAAGATCATATGTAACAAGGGCACCCACATTGCATACAAATGATTAGAACTTGTATTTCTTAATTTATATTAAACATTTAGACCATTGTTTCTCATATTTTTCTTGAAAAAATAGAAATTGAATAATATTCAACATTTCTCAATCTTGATAGATACACACCATCTCCAAGTCACTTAGGTCTAATACATCAAATATATAATGTTCCTAAGACCACTACTTTTTTAGAATAACATTATATCTCAATTTAGGCTTAAAGGAAGATTCAACATTTCTTAGAAAGCAACTCCATTCAAAAATATTATAAGTTGTTACTTTGCATTCCTAATACAAACTTCAATTATAGTGTACATAGTGTCCAAAAATATATATGACAAGTTTTATGAATAATTAAGTACATTGAATTTCTTAGTAGAGCTTTATGAAAATTGGAATCTCTTTTCCTTCTAGCATTGGTCACTATAATTTAAGGGATTGCAAATGAAACTCAAAAATGTATGTTCATAAGAGAAGATTTTTTCTTCCTCTTTAGTAGTCAAACATAATTCCTCCACATATGCTTCAAAAATATGATCTTTAATGAAGTGTGTTGATACATCAAAGTTGAAAGTTTCCTCTACAACAAGTATATCATTCTCTTCAATAGAACGTTCTTCTACAAGAGGTAAATTTCCTCTCATATGGTTGAAAGTAGTTTCTTCCACCACTTACGAGTGAGGATTCACTCTAAATATTATGTTTCCTTTCATTACCCCATCATAAAAAATTAGGAAAAGAAAGCCTAAAAGGAACTTACATAGAAGGGTCTTATTATTTAACCTTTGAGAAAAGGTCAAATGGGATCTTAGTTGTATTTTCTAATTGTGAAATAGCAAAGAAAAATGGGTCTAGACTTCAAATTTTTAACAAAGAGTTTTCATTACTATATTTCTACTTATTATATTTGTTCTTGTTAGTATGTATATCTTTATTGTATTCTTAATTTTTTCTTATTCATTCCATTTCATTTCTCATGATTTATCGTTTGTACAATCATAGCCTCTTGGAACTTATTTTATAGTGCATTATTGCTCAAAAGGTCATTCATAACACTACCTCCTTGAAATACATGAGGGATATTTATATAGCCAGATGGGATCTATTTGGAAAACATGGCAATAGACATAGGGGCATTGAGACCAAGTATAATTGCAACATGTAAAATTTTATAAAAATAAAATAAAATTAAAAAACCCTTCCTTTGAGTTTCTCGGTTTAAAAGAGTTGTGGCTGTTCCACTAAAAATCACATTTAGCAGAATATTTATATGATCATTTTTTAGTATGATAGAACCATGTAGATTCATGAATCTCTTTGATGACTAACATGATGTCCTTACTAATAATATAGGATGCATAATATTGCCACTTTAAGTGGGTTTTAAGGTGTTTTAAGTATTGCTTCATGTTATATAATCTCTTTTTATGTTTTTGTGTGAATAAATGTCCTATACCTAGTTAATTCACTTACTAGGGACTTAGGGGACATATTCACATGCTAAGTTTACCTAGGATCTAAGATTCCTTCTAGAAGTCTTAGTCGTCATTTCTAGATCTTATCTTATCCTAGGTTGTTATGACTTAGTTGTCTCATGTGATAGGATTAAGACAATTTTCATGATATTTTCTAATCCCATCTCACACCTTGCTTATATAAGAAAGGAATCATATGTACATTGACATATTCATTTTGGAATTCTCACATCCTTAATCATAGAATGATATTTTTCCATTTATCTCTTGTGAAATTTAAGTTGTTGCACATTTCATATTAGACCTTAAATAGCATTTTCATTTGGATTATTTGTTATCTATAAGTTATTTTTTCTCATTTGGGGTGAAGTTAAAGTTGTTTCCCAACCATAGATGGTTTGAAAACAAGTTTGTAGTGATTACTTTAGAGAGTGTGAGGAAGATGAGGGAAATGTTGCAATAAAGGGAGCCTTCAAGGAGGTTAATTTTTTTTTGTGGTCTTTGTGGAAAGTGGGATAATCATGAGATGGATTATTTCTCTTTGAACTATTATTTTAGTCAAGAGATGAAGAGGAGTATAAACCCTAGTGGAACCAAAAATGCAAAAATAGTGAGTGTTTCCACAAGGTTATGGCAAGGGCTAAAGGATTGGCAAAAGGAGCTCTTTAAAAAAAAATTATGGGCATCAATATCCCAAATGGAGAGATCAATGAAATAGACTCAATTCAAAATGTGGTACCAAAACTCCCTAAAGACATACCTTCTACTAGTTATAGAGAAGAATGCAATGACAATAGATCCTACTGAAATTAGTTTAGCAAAGTACTTTGTAGAGGAAAAGATTAAGGTTATAGAAGGGAGGATGTTCCTTGTTAGAAGTGTGGTAAACTAGGACATTAGTAAAATGATTGTAGGGAAGAAAGGAAGAAACTATGTGGATATTGAAGCAATACAAACCATGATTTGTTTGGTTTCCCAAAAGTTGGATGATATTATAAGAGGAACCAAACCACTACAAAGACTAAATAATTTTCTAGGTTAAATGTGTCAAGAGAGGCTAAGGTTATAATGAGAATTTTCAAAGGAACCCCTCTTGAATGGTCATAGATGTCAAAAAGTAAAAACAATCAATGATGAACATGGAATATGCATTTTAACAAAATCTAATCTAATCCATTAGAAAAATCTAATGGATTTGATTAAGGCTATATATGTTGAGCACTCATAATTTTGAATACTTAGAAAAATCTAATCCCAAAATCAACATGATAACAAAATCAGAGCATTGTATTAAGCATGTATGATAAGAAGTGATAAAGAAACATACAAGAATGAAGGAAAATTTAAAGAACATGTATAATGACTTGAAATACCTTAAAAGAGGAGATTCATTTGGAGAAACTACCTAATTATGTGTAGTCTTTTTTTATTCTTACATCAAACTCCTCAAAAATTTGAGATTTTTATAAACTTGCTTCCTTTTCAACATTCAATTGTATGTAAATCTAATATAATTAATAAAAACTATACAATTAATCGATGTATAATGTTAAATTATAATAATTCAATCATCATTAACATTGTAACACTACAAACATTGAAACTTGAGTTGATATAATTAAATTTGATGTAAAAGCAATGTTATTTCCTCCTTCCTAAGTTTGAAAACTAGAAAAAGGTGGTGGAAAGTTGACGTAAAGTTGGTGGAATGTGTAAAAATTTAATGTGCTCTTCCTAACAACATCAAAAAGAATTTTTTGTTAGATCACGCATAGAAGTAGAAGAATAACAGAGCATGTGGGCCTAGATCACGACTGTCCTGGCTATTTTACCATTTTTAGAGCAAGACAAAGCACATTCACATTATAACACACTCATGTTATAATGTGAGCACATTTGAGCTTGCTCTAAAAATACTCATATTTCAACTTCTCCAAAATACACTTATATTATGAAAAAGATGATTTTGTAAAGGTTTCCTAACTCTTATCATATGTAAATATAGTCTTGGGTTGAGGTACATCAATGAGAACTTTCTTTGACCAATTATGACATCTTCTAAGTGTTATGTATGTCTTGTTTTATGTGTGATATGAAGTTTCACCATAATTCCCCATGCACTCAAGTGTGTACATTAACCCTCAACCCTACATCTGAAACCCTTAAACCCTAATCCCTTAAGCACTCAATCCTTAAACCCTAATCCCTTAAAATCTAAACCCTTGACCCTTAAACCCTCAACCCTTAAAACCTAATCCCTTAAAACTTAACTCTAAACCCTATCCCTAAAGCCTCAACCTTCAACGCTAAACCCTCAACCCTTGACACTATACCTTAAACCCTAATCCCTCACCCCTCAACCCTTAAACCCTAATACCTCAACCCTCTACCCTATACATTAGATCCTCAACCCTAATCCCTCTACCCTCTACCGTCAACCCTATACCCTCAACCCTCAAACCCCAATTATCAACCCTATACCCTATACATTGGACCCTAAACCCTAATCCTCAACCCTATACCCTCAACCCTCAACCCTAATCCCTTTAACCCTAACCTTCTTATCCCTCAAGTCTACCATATACATTAAACCATCAACCCTCAATTCTCAACTATCTACGTATACATTGATCCCAACCATAATCCCTCAACCCTATACCTTAAACCCTATACCCTCCACCCTATACCCTCAACCCCATACCCTCAACCCACCTTAATCCCTCTACCCCTACACTACACAAAACCCATCCTCAACCATCATGATCCTCCCCTTAATCCCTCAACCCTATACCCTCATCCCTATACCCTATACCCTCAAGCCCAACCTTAAACCATTAATACCTTAACTCTCTACCTATACATTAAACCCTCAACCTAAATTCTCAACCCTCTACCCTATATATCGTTGGATCCTCAACCCTAATCCCTCAACCATTGAAAGCCTATATCCTCAACCCTATACCCTCAACCCTCAACTCTTAAACCCTCAATCCCTCAACTCTACCCTATAGATTAAACCTCATTACCCATACAGAACCTCAACCCTAATCCATCAATCCTAATCAACCCTATACCTCAACCCTCAACCCTAATCCCTCAACCCTCAACCCTTCAACCCTAAACCCTCAACTCATCAACTCAACTTCAATCCCTCAACCTCAACCCTAGTCTCAACCCCACCCCAAACCCTCAACTCAACCTTAATCCTCAACCTCTCTTACTCATCCCTCCAACCTCCCTCACAACTCTTAAACTCTACTCTAAACCTCAACCCTATAATCCTATCTCCTCTAAACCCCTACCTATCCCTCAACCCTCAACCCTCAATTCTCAACCTCTACCCTATATTGATACTCAACCCTAATCCCATAATCCTATACCCTAAACCATATACCATCAACCCTATACCCTAATCCCTCAACCCTAATCCCTCAACCCTTAAACCCTTAATCCCTCAACCATAAATTCTAAAACCTCTACCCTATACATTGGATCCTCAACCATATACCCTCATCCCTAATCCTTCATCCCTCAACCTTATAACCTCAACCCTTAAACCCTTAAAACCTCAACTATAGCCTCAACCCTTAAACCCCAACCCTAATCCCTCAACCCTAAACCCTTAAACCATAAACCCTCAACCCTTAAACCCTTAACCTTAAACCCTCATCCCTTAAACTCTCAACCTCAACGCTAATCCCTCAACCCTATACCCTCAACCCTCAAACCTAATCCCTCAACTCTATACCCTTAACCCTCAACCCTTAAACCATCAAACCTAATCCCTTAAACCATTTATCCTCTACCCTCTACCCTATACATTAAACCATCAACCCTCAATTCTTAACCCTCTACCCTATACATTGGATCCTCAACCCTAATCCCTCAACCTTATACCCTAAACCATATACCCTCAACCCTATACCCTCAAACCTCAACCATAATCCCTCAACTCTCAACCCTAATCCCTCAACCCTTAAACCCTCAACCCTTAATCCCTCAACCCTTAATCCCTCAACCCTCTACCCTATACATTAAACCTCAACCATTAATTCTCAAACCTCTACTCTATACATTAGATACTCAACCATAATTCCCCAACCCTATACCCTCAACCCTTAAACCCTTAAACCCTCAACCCTTAATCCCTTAATCCCTTAAACCCTCAACCGTTAATCCCTCAACCCTCAACCCCTAATCCCTCAACCATTAAACCCTCAACCCTTATCCCTCAACACTATACCCTTAACCCTCAATCCTAATCCCTCAACTCTATACCCTCAACCCTTAAACCTTTAAACCCTCAACCATCTACCGTCTACCCTATACCTTAAACCATCAACCTCCTACCCTCTACCCTATACATTAAACCCTCAACCGTAATCCCTCAAACCTATACCTAAACCCTTAATCCCTCAACCCTCAACTATAAATCCTATACCTTATACATTATACACTCAACCCTAATACATGAACCATCAACCCTTAAACCTTAAACCCTCAACCATTAAACCCTCTACCATTTACAATAGACACTCAACCCTAATCCATCAACCCTATACCTTAAATTCTCAATCCTCGACCCTTGATCCTAATCCCTCAACCCTATACACTAAACCATCAACCCTAATCCTTTAACCCTCAACCCTTCAACCCTCAACACTCTACCCCTCTACTCTATACATTAAACCCTTTGTAGTCACCCAAAATAATATTTAATTAAATAAATACTTGTTATTTATTTAATTTAACCTATTTCCCTTATCATAATATTTAATTAAATAAATATTTGTTATTTATTTAATTAAATAAATATATATTTATTTAATTAAATTTAACCTTTTCCTACATTCCTCTAAAATTCCCTAACCTTTCTTAAGTTAATTAATCCTTGATTAATTAACTTTATCGCTTTCCTGGCCTTCATTATCTCATTCTCCAACTTTTAACTACACCCAAGTTAATAGAACCTTGGTTTATTAACTCAAACCATTCTAATTAAATCAATTAATACTTGATTAGTTGATCCAACCCTCATCCTAATCCTCATTATCATTATTTTCTATTTTTTAATTACTACATCTCACCAACCCCACTAACCTCTTACACAAGCCACCCTATGAGCCACCCTATCTCTTACAAGAATTTAATGCCACTCTTCCCAATATGTGCTCACACATGTGTGAGCACACCTCCCTATTTCACCCCTTTCCATATTGTGACACTTATCACAAGGCTAACCAATCTTCATTCCTTGATCCAAACCCTCTCTTTCAATCTTAAACCTCCATTAGCCAATCAATACTATCACTTGATTCCTCTCACCAAATTTCTATATAATGAGGCCTTGACTCTCATTCTCTAAACACATATCCATCCTATCCTTATGCTATGAAAACATCCCTCCAATCCATCTCCATCATACCATCATTGTACTAATAAATTGAGCAACCACATCCATCTCAATCATTGGAGAAAATCTATGAGAAATGGGTGCTTCATGTGAGCTCAATCCATGAAGAGGAGAAGAATATTAAGGTATAAGATCTTTGTGTTTATTTCTTATGCATTTCATCTATTTAACTTCATATTCATCTTTACCTTCTTTATTTTTGCATGCTTGGTGGCTTCCCACCCTTCGTTCTAATGTTTCATCAAGTTTTGTTAGTTTTGAAGTTGCAGGTTCCATTTTTGGACAAACCCTGCAAAGTTGCACCTCTGCTTCACAAAAAGGAACCTAAGTGCAAATTTTTTGCACCTAAGTGAAAAATTGTGGTGCCTAAGTGCAAAATTGTGGTGCCTAAGTTCAAAACTAAGGTGCCTACATTCAAAACTATTGTGTTTTTATCTTTCGGAACTTCGTTCATAATTTTCACCTAGATCTAGGGTTTGTTTGGCATCTAACACCTTGTTTTATAGGTCTTCATTTTCCTAACACTTTTTTTTGTAGGCTCATCCATCATTTTCATGCTTAAACTAAGTTTTTTTAAAGTTTTGTGAGACTAGGGTTCCTTGCAAGCTTTCTAGGTCACCTAGCATTTTCCTCATTTTTGCATCATTTTCATTATATTATGGGGCATCTTCTGGATAGATATTCATGTTTTCATGTCCCCCATATGTTCATCTATCTATTTCCCCATATATGTTTGTGCAAAACTACATTTTCTAACTTTTGAGGGCTATTTTTTGTCACATTCTATGAAGTAGCCCCTCTATTCAAGCATACTACACCTATGATAAAAATTGCTCTGCCTCTATTTTAGAGGACATATTTTGGGGTTTATCAGGTCTTTGTGGCATTAAGTTTTCATTTCTAGCCCCCTACCTACATTTTCAATTTTTTTTGAACTGGGTCACTTAGAAACATCATATTTTCACCCCTGAAAACCCTCTTTTTAGCCTCATCTGCAAAACTATATCTCTATTCATAGAATGGTGACTTTGTTTTAGCATAGGTGCAACTTTATCTACAAAGTTGTTCCTATGTTTCAGGTTGCACTTTTAAACATTCTTTTAGCTTCTTTTTTGCATCTAATCTCTATTTTTGGGCTACTAATGCATCTTGCAAGGGTTTAATACTCTTTTAAGGAAAAAATAATGAAAAACTACCTTTTTTATTATCCAAAAAAAATTCCTTCAACGGCTTCACCCCCGAATCCCCATCAACAAGGGATCACGTCCATCCCCCCACACCCCCTATTGTTGGGTTAAGTGTACCAACCCCCTTATTGCAAAAAGGGCCCTGAATTTTTATGGTTATTTTCATGCTAACATTCATTTTATATGATCATTTTATTATCTAACCCCATTGTGGTGTAGCTTAAAATCAGTTTTCAAAGGTAAAATAATCAAACTACTAACACATTTCTTATAGATTCACTTGTCCCAAGATTTCTTTTTCTCCAATAATCTAGGCACATTTCATTTCTTCAAGTTAATGAACTTTTTTTTGATGTTTCTTTGGGTGAGTAGTGTGTATGCTCTCGTCTCGCACCTAATGTGATCTTGAGGATCAAAAAAATCACTTACTCTTTTTATTTTTCTTTTATCCCAAGGAACCCAACGTGTG
The DNA here is from genome assembly GCA_007258455.2 of Sequoia sempervirens. NCBI lineage: Eukaryota > Viridiplantae > Streptophyta > Pinopsida > Cupressales > Cupressaceae > Sequoia > Sequoia sempervirens. The sequence continues at coordinate 330,116,092 of VDFB02000008.1, forward strand.
TATGCTCTCACCTTGCGCTTCGTGTGATCTTGGGGATCAAAAACACTTGGATCATTCCTTTTAGGGGGCCTGCCTAGGGATTTCATCACCCTAGGGGATGCCCCCAACTCCCATGTTTCAGAGGAGTATAAAGAGTAGGAGGTGAATCTAAAGACACCTCCCTTGGAAGTGGAATTTTTCCAATTTGGGCTAAGCCTCCAAGAACTTCATACCTTGGAGAAGTGTAGGTGGAGAGTGGGTTGCCCTCTCCTCTTGGCTATTTGACATTGTTCCCTTTCATCTACGGATTTGGGCCTCACATACCCTTGAGGTATATAGAGGATTCCCTAGTAGCCTTGTGTATCCTAGATTAAGACCTTTGGGTTGTAAAACCCACTTGACTAATTTAGGTTTGTGAATAAGTGTTTGAAGTGTTTTCTTGTGAAAAACTAGTGGAAAATCAATTAGCCAAGGGGTTGAGGATTGAAAATACATTACAAAAATCCATCAAAATTTGCCACTTTGTTTGTTTGTGTGCTTTTAATTCTATCTCCTAGTCAAGAAATAAAAATCTTCACCTCATCCAATTATTCCTATCCTAATCATCCCATCCTAATCCACTATTTTCATCTTAATCACCCCTTCTAATCCTAATGACCCCCCGTTCTCATCATAACCATCCATTATTATCCTAAACATCCATTTTCATTCTATTCCACCTTCCTCTTAATCACCTTATCCTAATCATCCCATCATAATCCTCTATAATCATTCTAATCATCCATCTTTTCCAAATCATCTCATAATCTATATCCAATCCATCCTTGTGTTGGAATACTGAAATCACTGAGAGGGGGGGTGGGGGGGTGAGTCAGTGATTTAGAAAGCCACAATAATTTAAAATTTGAAAAAAAAATATCAAATGACAATTGAAGAGTAGACTTCACATGAACTTAGACAATAAAAATTTCATTAATAGAGACTAGCTTGATAAATTTTGCACATATATCAGAGCTTGTAACTAAACCATTTATACAAGATGCTTTGATTTAAAGAATGGGAAGAAATGAATGACTGATATCAACAATTTTATGAAACTCGAGAAAATGAACTAATCAGACATAGAAACATCACATAACACTAGAATTTTGTCCTGAGTGGAAAAACCCTCTAGGGGAATACAAAAACCACTCAAAAAATCTTTCCTTTATTCACTTAGAGCACCAAATCTTTTACATTTAGGAGCACCAACTCCACAAAATACAAGAGCACCAACTCCATAGGTTTAGGAGCACCAACTCCACAAAAATCAGAAGCACCAACTCCTTTACGAAGCAATAAATTAAAGCATTCTATCAGAACCCTAGACATGCAATTTTTGCAACCCTAGAATTACAATAGAAGACTATGTATATAAATATTTCAATAAGCACACTGAAGAAGAATGTTGTATAAAACTGACAGCATCTTCTTTTACAAAGTATCTAAGATTCAATTATTTTCAATGTAAACCCAGTTTCTTGTCATTGTAAAAATAAAAATCTTTCTCCGTGACCCTAGAAAAACAAAAAAACCTTCTTAAATAAATGCACAAATATCCCTATAGAATGGTTTGAAACTATAAGAACAATCTCCAGATGAGATTCCAAAAACCCTAACGGGTTTTCAATCATAATCATCAAAGATTAAGCATATCAACAAAATTCTTAACAAAATAACCCAATTGTAATAGTTATGGCCAACTGTCGAATAACTGAGAAACACAAATGTTATCATCTTGTGCATAAAATAGACTCCTTCCTTTTTTTTTCAAAAAATGAATAATAAGAATCTTCTTTTAATCCCTTAACAACTATTTTAGCATGAAGAATCTCAATGCGAAATCGAATGTATGTGATAGTTTTTCCTTTACCTATTCATGGCGGGAGAAAGAGAAACAAATACCATGAATTTCTATTGAAGACCATCATAACTGCCCAGCTGGAAGTCAAGTTCAACTTCCATAGTTGCACACATACTAGCTCATAGCTAGTATTCCAATTGCAAAAACTAGAATGACAAAAATGCCAAGCCATGCTTACTACCAGCAAGCTCCAGGAAATCAAAGCATAAATCCTCAATATATTGGCTAAGAGAAGACACCAAAAAAATGCAAACTATCATGCTATCCATGGTGGCTAGGGTTCTTCTCAAAGATGTCTTTTACCCTAAAACAAGCCTCTTTTCATTTCAAAAACTTAATGAACAATAATAATAATTTTAAGTCTGTTGCTGCTGTCAAATAATGTCGACAACATAATCACTTTAAAATCTACTAAAAATGATGACATCATAATGCCAATTATCATTTCACTAAGTCAAATATAGATATCATGACCACTAAAAATATCAATATCATATGATTAATGTGATTTAAACTAAGCACCAAAAAATTCCTTTACCTAAGATTTCTTAAAAAACTTTTAATCTTTTGTGCCCGACTGTTTTGGTATGTCTCATGACTTAGTATGCCCAACAAGGACTTATTTTTCTTTGCTTAATAAAAGTCAGATGTCTCTTAAGTGTCCGACACCATTTATGGTGTAAATGGTAGATATTTCAATATCCTTAACATAGTCCATAACAACTATGAGATCCTTAAGAAAAATGTATAAACCAATGTAATACAATGAAATATAAGCTGTCCAAAATAAAATGACTTTCTATGTTGTATAACACCATGAATTAATGCCTTGAAGACCCCTTTAGCAAAATAATCAATGAAGAGAATATACACAAGTGATTTGAACTTGTAATTTGCACCTTCTTGTAAACTTGTATGTTTTGTTCAAACATAAGAATTGTCACTCAAATCACAATTGAACTGTTAGCCCATATAAAAAACAAATTTGCACAAATGTATAAGCAAATGTATACCTCAACAAGAACTTTCCAATGTATATGTCAGACAGAGTATGTATACCACTGTCCATGGTGTCTAAGATGCCTGATCAAAACACATGTTATCATGTAAAACCTAACTTCTACCATCCTGAAAGATAAACACTATCAGTAAGAACATGCATCAAGAGTATCAATATGTATCAAGAACGCATCATGTCTTGCTATAATGAACATATGTCAAACATCAGCACCAACCATACATCAGTACCAACCATGTAAATCACTTGTAAACACCATATCCCACCAAGATCATATAAAATCACCATGTGAACCAACTGAAAACATGATGTGTGCCATACCAAATATCAATCCCTATTATCATGCCTAATCCCCTTAAATAATCAATCTGAAACACTGTGACTTGTAATCAATCTGACAACAATTTGACAAACATTCACCAAGACAAACATTCACCAACTGCATATCATAACACCAACTAATGCAACTGCATATCAGCCAATATAAGAATGCAAAGAATAGAACCAATGATGTTATGAACCCCATAAAATAGTTTTGGCATCTAGGAAAAACTAACATATAAACAACTGAAATCCAACAAACTCCCCCTTTGTCCTTGATGGAAAAACACATATCTCTCCCCCTTTTGCCTTAATGACAAAGATTGAAAGAAGAGAATGTGAGATGCCATGAATATAAACAACTAAGAAGCCAACCAATTATCCAATACAATAACCAGTTGCAAGTAGAGCAACAAATAAAACATAAGAGAGCTGTGAATAAAAAAAGCTATAGACCTAAGCTCCCCCTTTGCTCGACAATTTATTATCAACTTCACTAAAGCCATCTCATGATCAACTACCATTAAAGAATGTCAGCAAGAGTACATTGTAGCAAAAAGTTCCACAATGAACACTAATGCATTAACAACCAATCAAACAACCATTGATCCACTAGCATGATATCAACATAAACCACTGTCATATGTACTACTCCTATTGATAAAAAGATAGCACTAACAACATTGACTGAGAAAGACTGTAAATTATCCTCATTGTATAAAATACTACTATCAAACCTGCATTTTCTCCTTCATTAGTGAATGTTAGCAGAGAATGATATCATTGTCATTGTATGATTGTAGCAATATCATGTGCCACCTTTCAAGCAAACACTATATATTTCAAGCAATGGTATTCCACAAAAGTTTTAAAACATTGTCATGGCACCATGGATAATACTATCACCAATAGTTTGTTAAGGTTTTGATTTACTATCCAAGATAACTACTTCTTCATTCTTACAAACTCATACTCATACCTCTGATTATTTGTATGCATTTGAATGTATGAAGAGACTTACTAATGTCTATACTGGCCTCTGAAGATTTTAATTCCCCTTATATTGACATCATAGAAAAAACATTTCTACTCACTATCATTTTGATTTAGAATGCAAAAAAATGACATTATATGATGTTAATTCATTGATCACCAAACAGATCACTCCACACTGTCCAAGAATGTGAATAAGCATTGTTCATAAAAACATGCTGTCAAAGATACACTTAGCAAGAATATATTGTCATTTCTAGCATGGTTAGCACATGAAAAGTTGTCAACAATTAACATGCTCAACACCAAACAAACCATAGCAATACAAGAAATCACTTCCTATGTTATTGAGCTTACTGCCTCTACAAATCATTGTCACAATCATTGCACTTTCACAAATCCATTGTCACAGCAAGCTAAGTAAACAAGAGGTAATTGTCATCATTGAAACACTACATACTATTCCACAAATCCTGGCCACTTTTCCCATGACCATCAATGACAATATAATCTACATTGAACTATCCTAGATTGCAAATAATCAACATGTTGTTGGAGTACCATGCATAAGAAATTATAGATGACCTCCATTTCATGATATCATTGATTGTTCACAATGCAACATTGACTGTCATAACAGTGGGCCTGTTTTAGTGACTGTCTTGAACTGTCCTTTGTTCTAAAGTCATAGTGCATCAAAATGGAACTGTGATCAATTCCATGAAGGATGACTAAAATGTATTTTTTTTATCAGTACATGAAGACCATGTTAATTCCATCTACATTCAAACACCATATTGTGACTGAAACAAATACCACTACCTCCTTTCAAGAAAGATACATAACAATCATCATTATGCATGATACAAGAAGAACCCATTTATTATCTTTAGCTAAGTTGGAAACTTAGAATCGCAACATCATGAAACCAATACCATAAACTAGTGTTCATTTATGTATTGTTTTTATACAATAATACTAAATCATGCAAATGTGCTATATGGAAGATTCTTCACTAGCACACATCCATTTGACAACCAGCATATCTATGTTCTCTGACAGATATATTTGACTGACATGGCACTTTCACTGATATCTATCCTTGTGGCTATGTCTAATGCATTTATCACAGAATGAAAGTAGGTCCATTACTACTAGATGATCATTGTTAATACTCTCAACTCCTTGCAAGAGACAAAACATTAATGTCAGAAATGAACAAAAAACATCAAATTCATGAAGCAAAAGAAGACCATTTCCATTCTTAACCACAATTCCATTCACCACATCAGCTCCATAAGCATGAAACATGATCTAAGATCCTATTCAACTCAAATACTCAAACATCAAATCACTTTTGTCTTTGTTCTATTCATTGTTTTGTCTTATTTTAACACAATATCGTTTGTCAAAGGTCTCTGCAACTGCTATGTTGTTTCAAAGATATCTTGTCCTCCTTATCAAGACCATTCCACATGACTGTCCTTGATGCAAAGAGTCTTCAAACTCCTATGACAAAAGAAAACAAATCACATCACAAATCTTGACATAGGATGCACAATGCCAAACAAGATCATCATGATTAACTCCTTGGGTCAAAAGATAAGACAGTGATTATCTCCTCCTAACTTTAAGCTAGTTCTTATGCATTGGATAATATCTTTTGATTAACATGCATTGATTTTTATTTTTCACCTCTTGAATCTTGTTTTCTTCTCCATACTTGTATAGGATTTTTCTTCTCCTTACTCAAGGTATTCTTTTGTTTTTGTTTGAACATTTAGTCCCTAGATGGCTTTATCAAACTTTTCTTACACCATTGTGCTTTGTGTCCAAACCCATTACACCTACAACATATAATGGTTTTGTCTAGATCAAAGAGAGGATAATTTCTTCTAGGCATGTTGTATGAACCTCTCTTGACATTCCTCACATGATTATGACTTTTATTCATCCAACAATTTCTTTCTCTATGTCCATAAGCATTACAACAATAGCAATAGCCATGAGATTGAGAGTGGTTAAACTTGATAAATGGAGATCTTGATGGTCTTTTTGTCCTTTCATCAACCCATTTATCTTCTGTCTGAGCAGCAACAATATAGTGACCAATATCAACCTTCACTCTTGGTGTTTTCTTTGCTGTAAACTTCTTTCCATCTACAATAGCAAACACTGTCTCATGTTTAGATTTTTTTGTAGAGCTTTGTCCAACTTCATAGCCCACTCCTATAGGATCCTTAAAATGCTTTCATTTTCCAATCATCTCATTCAATAAATTAGTACTACAATCAAATTTATGAGTTTTACCTAATTGAACCTTGACACTTTCAAGCTCTTTCCTCAATGCAATTAATTCTCCTTCAAATTTTAGACATTCAATATTTTTAACCTCCAAATCAGACCCTACAACATCTGCTATCCTTTTACATTCTTCAATTTCAATTATCTGACTTATAATCATGTCATCTTTAAGAGTTAGTTCTTTTAACAAGGAATCATTGTATGAACTTCTCTTCAATGAATTAACCTCATTTTCTAGTTTATTACACAATTCATCCTTCTCTTTTTACTTGGCTTCAAATCCCTCTTTAGTCTTTTTTCTATCAATCATTTGGGCTTTCAAAAATTCAATAATCTTTTTACCATCATTATGATCTTGTATTACAACTTTATTAACATTGACACTTTCTTGTAGGTGTACCTTAAGATCCTAATTTTCTTTTCTAACCCTCTTAAGTTCATCTAAGGAAAAAATAAATTCTTCCTCCAAATCAACCTCAAATTCATCACCTTCATATTCCTTTTCACTTACTAAGTGAACTTCTTCTCCAACTATAGGATCACATTTAGTATTAATTGGCAAGGGTGCTACTTCACTAGACTTGACACTAGTGTTTTTCTTCTAACTTCTATTTCTTTTGCACTTACCCATAGTACTCCTCTTATCAAGAACTTGGTTGAAATTAATTTGGTTAGGCTTATGCAAGGGTCTAGCTCTTTACACCAACATCAATCGAAATCAGATATGTTTTCATAAAACACATAGACTATACCATCATACATAAATACCATCTTGAACTTGTGATATATTTGACAAACTTCCAAGACAAGAATCAATCCTAGGTTGATTAGACATATACGAGGACCCTACGCTCTAATACCAATTTTTGGAAGACTAAAATCATTGAGAGGGGGGGTGAATCAGTGATTTAGAAAGGCACAATAATTTAAACTTTGAAAAAAAATATCAAATGACAATTGAAGAGCAAACTTCACATGAACTTAGACAATAAACATTTCATTAACAAAGAATAGCTTGATAATTTTTTCACATATATTAGAGCTTGTAACTAAACCATTTATGCAAGATGCTTTGATTTAAAGAATGGGCATGAATGAATGACTGTTATCAATAATTTTATGCAACTCAAGCAAATGAACTAATCACACATAGAAACATCACATAACACCAGAATTTTGTTTTGAGTGGAAAAACCCTCTAGGGGAAAAAAAACCACATGAAAAATCTTTCCTTTATTCACTTAGAGCACCAACTCTTTTACATTCAAGAGCACCAACTCCACAAAATACAGGGGCACCAACTCCACAAAAATTAGAAGCACCAACTTCATGAGATACAAGAGCACCAACTCCTTTACAAAGAAACAAATTAAAGCATTCTATCAGAACCCTAGAAGTGCAATTTTTGCAACCCTAGAATTACAATAGAAGACTATGTATATAAATATTTCAATAAGCACACTAAAGAAGAATGTTGTATTAAATTGACATCTTCTTTTATAAAGTATCTAAGATTCAATGCTTTTCAACGTAAACCCAGTTTCTTGTCACTGTAATGATAAAAATATTTCTCTGTGACCTCATAAATACAACAAAACCTTCTTAAATAAATGCACAAATATCTCTGCAGAATGGTTTGAAACTGTAAGAACAATCTCCAGATGAGATTCCAAAAACCCTAATAGGTTTTCAATCATAATCATCAAAGATTAAGCATATCAACAAAAGTCTTAACAACATAACCCAATTGTAATAGTTATGGCTAATTGTTGAATAACTGAGAAACAAAAATGTTATCATCTTGTGCATAAAATAGTTTCCTTCCTTTTTTTTTCAAAAAATGAATAATAAGATTCTTTTAATCCCTTAACAACTATTTTAGCCGGAAGAATCTCAATGCAAAACTGAATGCATGTGATATTTTTTCCTTTACCTTTTCATGGTGGGAGAAAGAGAAAAAAATACCATGAATTTGTGTTGAAGACCATCATAACTTTCCAGTTGGAAGTCAAGTTCAACTTCCACAATCGCACACATACTATCTCATAGCTAGTATTCAAATTACAAAAACCAGAACGATAAAAATTCCAAGCCATCCTTACTACTAGCAAGCTCCAGGAAATCAAAGCATAAATCCTCAATGTATTGGCTAAGAGAAGACACCAAAAATTGCAAACTATCATGCTATCCATGGTGGCTAGGGTTCTTCTCAAAGATGTCTTTTACCCTAAAACAAGCCTCTTTTCATTTCAATGACTTAATGAACAATAATAATCATTTTAAGTTTGTTGCTGCTGTCAAATAATGCCGACAACATAATCACTTTAAAATCTACTAAAAATGCCAACATCATAATACCAATTATCATTCACTAAGTCAAATATAGATATCATGCCACTGAAAAAATCAATATCATATGATTAATGTGATTTAAACTAAGTACCGAAAAAATTCCTTTACCCAAGATTTCTTAAAAAAAAATTAATCTTTAGTGCATGACTGCTTTGGTATGTCTCATGACTTAGTATGCCCAACAAGGACTTATTTTTCTTTGCTTGATAAAATTACCATGTCTCTTAGGTGTCCAACACCATTTATGGTGTAAATGGTAGATATTTCAATATCCTTAACATAGGCCATAACAACTATGAGATCCTTAAGAAAAACGTATAAACCAATGTAATACAATGAAATATAACTTGTCCAAAATAAAATGACTTTCTATGTTGTATAACACCATGAATTAATGCCTTGAAGACCCCTTTAGAAAAATAACCAATGAAGAGAATATACACAAGTGATTTGAACTTGTAATCTGCACCTTCTTGTCAACTTGTATGTTTTGTGCAAACATAAGAAGTGTCACTCAAATAACAATTGAACTGCCAGCCCATATAAAAAACAAATTTGCACAAATGTATAAGAAAATGTATACCTCAACAAGAACTTTCCAATGTATATGTCAGCCGGAGTATGTATACCACTATCCATAGTGTCTAAGATGCTTGATCAAAACACATGTTATCATGTAAAACCTAACTTCTAGCATCCTGAAAGATAAACACTATCAACAACAACATGCATCAAGAGTATCAATATGTATCAAGAACGCATCATTACCTGCTATAATGAACATATGTCAAACATCATTACCAACCATGTAAATCACCTGTAAACATCATGTCCCACCAAGATCATATAAAATCAACATGTGAACCAACTGAAAACATTATGTGTGCCATTCCAAATATCAATCCCTATTATCATGCCTAATCCCCTTAAATAATCAATCTAAAACACCGTGACTTGTAATCAATCTATTAACAATCTGACAAACATTCACAAAAAAAAATGCTCACCAAGTGCATATCATAACACCAACTAATGCAACTGTATATCAGCCAATCTAAGAATGCAAAGAATAGAACCAGTGATGTTATGAAGCCCATAAAAAAATTTTGGCATCTAGGAAAATATAACATATAAACAACTAAAAGCCAACACCTTGATCCTTCATTTAGGACCCTAGGCTTAATTTTACTAATCCATTTGAGGTCCTAATCATTATCCTAATCATATTCCATAATCCATATCCAATTTCATCATTAATCTTTGTCCTAATATCCTCTATACATCATCATCCTTAATCCATCCTTCACTATCATCCTTAATATTCATCCTTCATCGCCATCTTAATCCAATCCCCTTATTAACATAATCCCATCTTATTCAAATCCTAATATCATTCTCCATATTTATCCTTGGGTCCTATTCTTCTAATCCTTCATCCATTCCTAATTCATCATTATAATTCCCATCCTCATCCAAAACCAATCCCAAACCTTTCCCCTTCTAATCAATTCTTCACCATGTTTAACCATCTAATCTATACTCCATCCAACGTAATCTATTATAATCCACCTTGACCCATTCCAACCCAACCCAATATCATGAACCCATATCCTAATCCCTATGATGATATTGAGAATATTGTGGATCACCTTGAATCCAATTAGACAAAATACTCCAAGCTTTCACCAATCACCCATCTAAAGTCCCTCTCAAACCCCACCCACACCCTCATCACCCATATCATCCTCATGGGATCCCATCACCAATCATCTCCTCATCCACTACTTTAATAATGATAAGGTTGCCATTCTTAGCTATCTCCTTGGAATTGGTCCTAAACTTCCACCCTCCCCACCTTCATCCAATCCCAACACATCCCCTCTTGTGTACCATTCCTATTCTTTGACAAGGGATACCAAGCCTTTAGAAAAAAACTCCCCATCTCCACATCATTTTCAAGCTCCTCATCTTCATAATCCATTTACCAATACATGGAAAATTCTACCTGTGAAGATTATGGATGCATAGTCCCTGAAGCTCCGAAATCTTCAATAAAGGACCTTTTCCATGAAAGATGATAAACCACAAAGGAAAGTGTTGCAACAATGGAATGTTGAATAAAGATTCTATATTGATATGATATGATATGATGGTATGTTACAAATGAACAAAATTCCTGATTAAATAGACAAAAGAGAAAACTTGAGATGCATGAAATGTTGCCATGTGTTATGATCTAACATGTTACAAAATGTGAACCCTATCTAGGAAATTATTAAATGTTGAGATCATTTCTAGAATGAAAACTCATCTTATAGAAGGAATCTTATCCCTACAAACAAGGAAGGAGACATTACCCCATTTATTAAATGATTTATTAAAAAATGCAACCTAGGACTAAATGATGAATGACCTAAGTTAACTTGTGCTAGTTTAATAATTAATTAATTACACTAACACTACCTCTTATTCAACTTGTTCATCTCCCACATCCTTACAGTCCACATCGCCCCAATCTTACCAATCAAATTCATCTCATGTCCCTCATAATGGTTGAATCCAAGAACTATTGGAAAAGGTGGTTAATTCCCCATGCAAAAATAAAGTTGTACAATCTTCCCATGCCATGCATCCACCTTAATCACCCCCACATCAAGATAAATTCCAATCCCCTAAATATCATGAGTCCCCTATCACTCCATATATCCAACCTTCCTCCCCCATCACACCATCCACATCAAATGAGCTATGCCAATCCTCCAATCCAAGGCATGCTAACATAGATTACCCTCCATATAAAGATAAAAGAACCCCCTCTCCTCCATAATATGATCCCCTTCCATCTCATGATCTCATTTCTAATCAAGAGAAACATATCCCTCTCATCCCATATAATGATACTTTTCCATCTCAAGATCTGAATACCCCTCCCACTCCATGTCATGATCCCCTTTCATCTCATATCCAAGAGCACACCATACCATCAACCCCTTACCATGATCCTACCACAAGTCAAGATCAAAGAATCCCTTCATATTCATGCCATGATCCTAATCCTCCACAAGATCCCATCACCCCTATCCAAGCTACCCATGAACCCTCTACTTATCCCATCACCCCTATCCAAGCCACCCATGAACCCCCTACTTATCAAATGGGTTCCTCCACTTTCATCCACAATTTTCTACTCCAAGAAGCTATCATTCCTTCCATGTCATATCCCCCCAAAATGGACTCACATCTTGCTTCCAAAATAATAAGTATCCCACTGGCAAAAACATTTTTCAAGCTATGCATTATCAAGGCAGCTAGGCCTTCATGAGAAAGGAATCTTAGAACCCATTAATATCAAAGAAAATACTAATTATCATGGCCTTGGATATCAATATTAAGAAATTCGTACTCCTTCCACCCATCCTAAATCCAAAATCCATCCATCTAAATCCAAACATCCACATTCCCCATCCTCCAAATCTATCTTGGGCTCTTATGTTCCAAATCTAAATCCCTCATCCCTTCCATCCATTTTGGGTCCCCATATCCCAAGAAAAATTCCTTCATCCCCTCCATCCATCTTGGGTCCTTACATCCCACCACATAACATTCCTATTCTAAAACCCTATTATCCTCTCTATCTGTCACCTCATATCCAAAATCAAGATCAACAAAGGAACACATCCCTCAAACCCTTCCAACATACTACTTACACCAACCCATCCATAATACATCAATGCCATTCATTTCCATCCATCAATCCCTTTCTCTTAGAAGTAATTTGGATTCCAAATCTCAAATGCATAAAGCCAAAAATCCACAAAAAATAAAGGCTCAACATGTCCCATCAAAAAGACATGCAAAAATTGTGAAAAATGTGATCCAAAATAAAAAATCTAAATCCCAAAGGCCACAAAGACCCATGAAGGAAAAATCAAAATCCATGAAATTATGTTTATTGACTATGTTTTGGAAAATAGTTTTCCTCACATCATATAGAAATTAATTCAGAGGCACATTTTGTATAATAGTCTGCCTCACATCATATGGAAGTTAAAATTATGTTTATTGACTGTGTTTTGGAAAATAGTCTAGATCGCATCATACATGTAAATTAATTAAACGACACATTTTGTAAAATAGTCTGCCTCGCATTATATGGAAGTTAAATCAGAGGCACATTTTGTATTGTCAACTTTGATAATTCTCTACCAGTACTATAATTCTTGTTTACATGTATATTTTGCATATTTTTATATATATATATATAGGCCCTAGTCTTTTATCAAGAAAAAAAATCCATGTAGATTCCATAAATACTCATAGAATCAAAGCATCCCAAAGAAAAATAAAAATTGGTACCCAAACTTGCTAATCCAAAAGTATCATCCAATCTTAAGTCTTTCACCCCATTTAATAATCCTTCGTCACCTCCATCCATTTTGGGTCCTTATATCCCAAAATATTCATCCACTCCTCCATTTAAACCTTAAAATCCAAAATCCACTTCACTTCCAAAATCCCATCACCCTTCAAGGTGTGTTCCAATGCTGATCTTACCAACATTTCCACCCACTCATCCACAAGTCTTCCATCAACCCATCCATTATCCAACATCCATCTTCCATCCTTCCATCCCTCTTATCCAATCCTTTACATAAATCCATAACCATCTCCATCTCCCAATCCATTTTATCCCCCTCACCATCATTATACCAATGTCTATGAGCATAATAGCCCATAATCAAGGGATATCATCTATGGAACTAGATGTTTGAGTATTTCTTCCACATCCTCTTGCATTTTATACTTGGGTGCAAGCTTCATCCATACAACATCCTATCAATATCCTCCATCTCATATCCCTTATCCTACCTCTATCCTCATATCATATCTATATCCCCTCCCCCTTTTTCTTCTTTGATATTGACAAGGATAAGCATCTACATGAGAATATATATCCTACCTCCCTTATGCTATCCATATCTCCAATCTTATCTAAATCAATCCACCCTTCCCATATTTTATCTTGATGAAGATCCTAGGGGTCACATATTCATCCATCCATATCTTATCCACTTCATCTTGATCATCCCATCTATATCCTCTATCCTACCTTCATCCTCATTCATCCCATCTTTTCACCCTCAATCTTGATAAATTTAGGGGAAAAATATACATGCATGCTTTGGAAAATACCATCCTCGTTCTTACCTCCATCCATGTCCTTTATGCACTACCCCTCCATGTCATGCTAGTATCCTTCCATCTCACATTTGTATTACCTCTAGTGTGGGGCATCTTAATCCTTTTCAACTAGTCCTTGGACATCTATCCTCCTAACCTTTTTCCACCATCCTCTTATCTCCCATCACCTATATTCCATCCAATCTCTCTATTTATCTCCTATCTACACAATTCATTTATCCTTGCATCCTTCTCCTAAGACTTGGCTCTCCCTTGTCATTGGATCCCATCCATTCCTCTATCCTAATGATACTATACTCCATCCATTTGTATCTTATCCATCCATATATTCTTCCAATCCAACCATCCCCATTTAATCCTATCTAATTCAATCAATCCTAATCCATGCAATCCAACCTTACAATCTAGCACATCATCCTTAAGCAATCCATCATCTTAATGCAAATCAAGCTCAAATCCATTGATCCACTTTAATCCAACTATCATCATAGGGATGTATCCTTCCCAATCCAAGTTTTTTTCTTATCATTAACAAAAAAATCATTGGGGTATTCTTTGTTCTTATCATTAAATTTTTTATCCTTATCATCATCATCACCAATCCATCAATCAACCCATCAATCAATTTTTAGCTTGACTTGGAGTATAGTTCTTGTTTGCTTTTGGTTTGTTGTACATGCATGCTTGTTGCTTGTGTGTTTTATTATTGTTTGATTTTATCATGGTCTCTTGCACTCTAATGCCACAAGGGCATCATGGTATTATAGGGAATATATTTGCACTTGACCTTTTTTATCACATACTTGACACATTGTCACCCTAGTTCCTCATACGTTGGTGCATAATGTCAAGTACAATATTAAATATAGGTTTCTCATATCATTGTAGCATGATGATCATCCATAATCCCTCTCCATCCACATCTTCATCATCCTTATCTTCTCCCATCCATCCTTGGGTAGCTCACCCTTTCATCTTTTTATCCTTCATCCTTTAGTCTTCCCATCCATTTCGAGAGCATGCCCATGTTCTCTGAACCTGCATGTCCTCTTGAGGAGGCATACTAACTCCTTGTCATCCTTCCTAGTGACTAGGGAATCATGCTTCTAGTCCTTATCCCTTTCCTACCCACTATGTTTTATTCTTCTTTGAAATGATGTTACTTCTCTTAGTCGTAACATCATCTCAAAGAGGGGAAAAATGTAGTCACCAAAAATAATATTTAATTAAATAAATACTTCTTATTTATTTAATTTTACCTAACTCCCTTATCCTAATATTTAATTAAATAAATATTTGTTATTTATTTAATTAATATCACCATAATCCTTTATCCACCACCTTTAATTAAATAAATCTACATTTATTTAATTAAAGCTAAGATTTTTCTACATTCCTCTAAAATCCCCCAACCTTTCTTAAGTTAATTAATCCTTGATTAATTAACTTTATCCCTTTCCTAACCTTCATTACCCCATTCTCCAACTTTTAACTCCACCCAAGTTAATAAACCCTTGGTTTATTAACTCAACCAACTCTCATTAAATCAATTAATCCTTGATTAGTTGATCTAACCCTCATCCTAATCCTCATTATCATTACTTTCTAATTTTTAATTCGTACATCTCACCTACCCCCACTAACCTCTTACAAAATCCACCCTATGAACCACCCTATCTCTTACACAAATTTAATGCCTCTCTTCCCAATGTGTGCTCACACATGTGTGAGAACACCTCCCCATTTCACCCCTTTCCATATTGTGACACATGTCACAAGGCTAATCAATCTTCATTCCTTGATCCAAACCCTATCTTTCTTTCAATCTCAACCCTCCAATATCCAATTAATCATATCCCTTGATTCCTCTCACAAAATTTCTATATAATGAGGCCTTGAATATCATTATTTCAACACACATCCATCCTATCCTTATGCTGCAAAAATATCCCTCAAATCCATCTCCATCATACCATCACCATGTTAAGATACTGAGCAACTAGATTAATCTCAATCATTGGAGAAAATTTGCAAGAAATGGGTGCTTCTTGTGAGGTCAATCCATGAAGAAGAGAAGACTATGAAGGTATAACATCTTTTTGTTTATTTATTATAAATTTCATCTATTTCACTTCATATTCATCTTTACCTTATTCACCCTCAACCCTAATACATCAATCCTATACATTAAACGCTAATCTATTAACCCTCAACCCTTAAACACTAAACCCTTGACCTTTAAACTGTAAATCCTTAAACCCTCAACCCTTAATACCTAATCCATTAACCCTCAACCCTCAACCCTATCCCCAAATCCTCAACCCTCAACCCTTAAACCTTAAACCCTAAACCCTATCCCTAAAGCCTTAAACCCTGATCCATCAACCCTCAACCCTCAAACCCTAATACATCGACCTTTAAACACTAATCTCTCAACCCTTAAAACATTAAACCCTAAACCCTCAACCCCTAATCCCTCATCCCTTAAACCCTACACCCTTGTAACATGCATATTGTTCAACAAAAGTAAATTCACTATATTTTAACCCCAAGTAAATAAACTATGTGAAAAACTCAAAGAAAATAATATTTTTTTCTTGTAATTCAAAGACTATATGCAGATTTGAAATAACACATATTCCTTACTTTCCATTTGCATTATAATTGAAAATTACAATCTTTCCAACACAATAAGATCTCAAGATAACATATCTTTCTTTACAACCTCCATAGAAATGGATATAAGAAAACATACATAGCTCCTTGAGATTCTTTAGCAATAGTAAAAAATGGTATAGGAAATATCCTAAAAATATTAGCCACCAATTGATGAGGAGAAACATCACTCAAAATCTTTTTTGCCAACCACAAGCTCAAATGCGGTCCCCCACTACTGTAGAAGTGCCTAATGGATTATATGCCTTAATGAGGTAAGTTTGAAATTTTGGTTTTAGTGTGGAATTTTAATCATGTAATAAGGTCTAATAGACCACGTTGAACTTGTTTGTGTCAGTTTTGAGGTCTAGGTGGTAATTTTTGAGTCATATGTCAAATATTGCAAAAATTGTTAATCTTGTGAAATGTTGTCAGATTGTAAACATACAAGAAATGGAATATGAAGGGTCAACTAGTTAGGGAGTTTGAGTCTTTTAATCACTAGATAAGTTCATAATAGAACATGTGTGATGTAATAGGAGTCACTTAAGTCTTTTGGGTTCAAAGTTGCAAATATTGCAAAATCTTGTAAAAATTGTCATGTTAAACATTGCAAAAATGCAAAAAAAAGGAAGATCAATAGTCATGAAGCTTAAAAGTTGGTTGAGGTAAGTTTTTGAGTTATTTTTGGTTTTGATAAGCTTAAAAATTCTAGAGGAACTTGATGTAACTTCTGGGTGTTCATTTTGGTGAAAGAAAACAATAAAATACTCCATTTTTCTTTGTTTTTCCACCAAAATTTGTTCCTCCAAGACATTGTAAGGCCTTGTACAATTTATTTTGGCTTCCAAATGCATTTAAAATGGTAGGAAGTAGGGCTAACTTCATTTTGGTTTATGTTTTATTTAAATCCATAAAATTTGAAGCATTTTATGGCCATTTTACTGTAGGCGGCCTGTAACACAAAATTTGTGGTTTGAGAGCAATTAAAATGAACTAAAGACCCATTACACCAGTAGATTTGTCTGAAACTTGGTGGAATGGGGGATTTAAGGTAGGTTTTGATTTTCATAGTATTTTTAAGAGAAGGGAAGTAGTTTTTGAGAGATTTGAATGCTGCGCTAGGTGAATTTTTATGAGTTTTTTGCTTGAATTTGATGGCTACAAGTTGGGTTTTTCTAAAAATGCATTGATAAAGCTTGTGAGATGATTTATTTAGCATGTGCAGGCATATTTTGATGTTTTTGAGGTAGTGGAAAGGTGAGATAGGATCTAGGGTATTGATTTTCAATAAGCCCTCATGTTTTAAGCATGAAATTGGCTTAAAGCAAGGGTTTTATGTTTTGCTGCATTAGTGATTGTTTCCATTGATAAAGTTTGTTGATTCAATGTATTTGCACCTTGGCAAAGGTACTTCAATGGAGTGTTCAATTTTGGAGATGGTTTAGATGGTAGTTGCTTTGGAAAACTATCCTATTTGGAGTTCAGGGGCAACATAGCAGCAATTATTTGGAGAATATGCTTCAAATGAACCATATGAGATATGAGATATGTTTTAAAAAGGATTAATGAGTGTTTGAAAAGGTAAGGGGTTTGTTGGTTTATATATTTTTCTAAAATTTGTGCCTAATTTTCTCTATTTGCAATGCTACAAGGAAAGTATGAAGAGTTTGTGAAACAAGGTCAAGTTAGAGTTTTAAGGATTGAAAGATTGTTTCAAATTGTTTGTATTGAGTTTGTTTGAGTGAATCCTCCATGCTATGCATCAATTGGTATAAGAGATAGAAGAATCTAGGGAAAGGAAATTTGTGTGTTTGCTTGTGTTGTCTTTTGTAGGTTGAGGAGGGAACTTGGATGCCAAGAGACTAGGTGGTTGAGAAAAGAGGAAACCTAGGTGAGGTGTCACAAGATAAGAGGAAGCAAGGTGAAAGAGACTTGATTGAAGAAAGAGAAGAATGGATGTGTTGAGGAGGTATTTGTAGGCTGAGGGTTCACAAAAGAGGAAACAAGAAAGGAGAAAAGAGGAAAAAGAGATGAATAAGGAAAAAGAGAAGGCAAAACAAATGGAAATTGATGAAGAGATAAAAGAGTTGAGGCAGGCTATGGAAGAAATGGAAGAGAGATGGAAGATTGTGATGTAGCAGCTGCAAAGTTGGCACTTTTGAGTTAAGAGGAAGGTTACATGGCCCATCAATAAAATTTTCTAAAGAAGAAGAAGACAAGCAAGGACAACAACAATAGAAGAACAAAAGAAATCTCAGACAGAGGAAGAGGTAAGCAATGAAATGGTGAGTACATCTATGACTGTTTTGACATCAAGCATTAAAGAAATTTAGAAGGACAAGGTAAACATAGTTTTGGATGAGTTTTCATACCATTTTTAGTTGTTTGAGCCTAATGAGCAAGATGAACAAGTAGAGAAGGATGTTGATAAAGTTGGTGTTGATACTCAAGTTGTTAATGAAGAGTTGTAGACTAAGATGCTTCAGTTAGATGTTGTCATATTGCAAGGGTCACTAAGAGAATGTGAGAATCAAAGTAAAGAATGCATCGGTTGTAATGGTACTAACCAAGTTAATTTGGTGAATGAAGTTGTCATTGTTATTATTCAAGTGCAGGTATCTAGAGATGCAGATAGGAAGAAGCTTATGTCATTTGACAGGCTTAAACATCTCAACAAACAGTTGGGGAAGCCTAAGGTGAAGATGAAGCAACCATTGAACTGTTTCAAGGAGGATGGAATGAAAAACTTGCAAGATATCATTCAAATACTTTCAAACATATTTCTCATGTTGATTTTCCTGATTCAAGAGGACTTGAGTTTTCTTTTCTCCAAGAGTTTGGTACGGAAGCACTTGATGGATTATATGCCTCCATGAGGAAAGTTTAGAATTTTGGTTTTAGTATGGTGTTATAATCATGTAATAAGGTCTAATAGACCATGTTGAACTTGTTTGTGTCAGTTTTGAGGTCTAGGTGGTAATATTTGAGTCATATGTCAAATATTACAAAAATTGTCAATCTTGTGAAATGTTATCATTTTGTAAGAATGCAAGAAATGGAATATGAAGGGTCAAGTAGTTAGGGAGTTTGAGTATTTTAATCATTAGATAAGGTCATAATATACCATGTGTGATGTAATAGGAGTCACTGAAGTCTTTTGGGTTCAAAGTTGCAAATATTGCAAAATCTTGTAAAAATTGTCATGTTAAAAGTTGCAAAAATGAAAAAACAAGGAAGATCAATGGTCATGAAGTTTAAAAGTTGGTTGAGGTTAGTTTGTGAGTTATTTTTGGTTGGTACAAGTTTAAAACTGCTGGAGGAACTCGATGTAACTTCTGGGTGTTCATTTCGGTGAAAGAAAATAATAAAATACTCCATTTTTTCAAGTTTTTCCACCAAAATCTGCTATTCTAGGACATTGTATGACCTTGTACAGTTTTTTTTGGCTTCCAAATGAATTGAAATTGGTGGTCAGTAGGACTAACTTCATTTTGGTTTTTTTTAATTGAAATCCATAAATTTCAAAGCATTTTATAGCCATTTTACTATAGACGACCTATAACACAAAATTTGTGGTTTGAGAGCAATTAAAATGAACTAAAGACCCATTCCACCAGTAGATGTTTCTAAAACTTGGTGGATTGGGGTATTTAAGGTATTTTTTTATGTTCATAGGATTTTAAAGAGTAGGGAAGGAGTTTTAGAGAGATTTGAATGATGCCCTAGGTAAAATTTTTATGAGTTTTTTGCTTGAATTTGATGGCTACAAGTTGGGTTTTGCTACAAATGCATTGGTAAAGGTTGGGAGATGATTTATTTAGCATGTGTAGGAATATTTTGATGTGTTTGTGGTAGTGGCAAGGTGAGATAGGATCTGGGGTATTGATTTTCAATAATCCCTCATGTTTCAAGTACAAAATTGGCTTAAATCAAGGGTTTTATGTTTTGTTGCATTAGTGAGTGTTTCCATTGATAAAGTTTGTTGAGGTTATGTGTTGGATCATCATGGAAAAAACAGGCCCTTAAGTGGCAAAAAATTTAGAAAAATCAGAGTTAGGCAACTTGACATAAAAATTTGAATAAGTTATCTATATTATTTCAAAAATATGTAAGAATAAAATCTGTAGCAAATCGAATGTAGTTTCTAAACTACTAGGTTTATTTTATTTTAAAAATCTATTTGGTGAAGATTTGAAATTTCAATGTAGTAGTACTTAAATTTCAAGGAAAAAATAAGAAGTAGGTGTTTGTATGACCACCCTAACCACAATAAAATTATAATATTTTTCTATAATATTTTAGATATAAGTAGAGGACTCATGTCTTGATGTGATGCATATTTTTTTGTAATTTTTTAAAAAGTAAATAACTAATTATGGTTTTTATTACAACTTTTAAAAATATAAAAACTCATATGTTTGACCACCTTAACTTGGTCAAAACTTGAAATTCATTTATTTATTTTAAATCCTATAGTATAAGCATAGAATGTGACACATGTTTTAGATTCAAAAAATTTGATACCATTTGAAAGCTATAAATGTTTTTCAATCAACATATCAATCGGACTTAAGTCATAATTTAAATAGAAAATTAATAATAATTATTTATTAAATTCAAAGTAAAGCATAATTTATATTGGTGGAAAGTTGAGAATCTCCTTTAAAACCCTTTTTGTTTCATCAATTTTGGGTAAAAAAAAAGTTGTCAGCCACATGGGCCATCATATCACTTAAATATTGTCACTTTTTGGCCCATCATGATCTTGCACATACCCTTGATTCAATGTATTTGCACCCTGGTAAAGGTCCTTCAATGGAGTGTTCAAGTTGGGTGAGGGTTTAGATGGTAGTTGCTTTGGAAAACTGTCCTATTTGGAGTTCAGGGGCAACGCAACAATAATTATTTGGAGAATATGCTTCAAAGGATCCATATGAGATTCTAAGATATGTTTTAAAAAGGCTTAATGGGTGTCTGAAAAGGTAAGGGGTTTGTGGGTTTATAGCATTTTCTAAAATTTGTGCCTAATTTTATCTACTTGCAATGCTACAAGGAGAGTATTAAGGGTTTGTGAAACAAGGTCAAGTTAGAGTTTTAAGGATTGAAAGATTGTTCCAAATTGTTTGTATTGTGTTTTTTTAGTGAATCCTTCATGCTATTTATCAATTAGTATCAAAGTTAGAAGACTCTGGGAAAGGAAAGTTGTGTGTTTGTGTGTGTTGTCTTTTTCTAGTTGAGGAGAGAACTTGGATGCCAAGAGACTAGGTGGTTGAGAAAAGAGGAAACCTAGGTGAGGTGTCACAAGACAAGAGGAAGCAAGGTGAAAGAGACTTGCTTGAAGAAAGAGAAGAATGGATGTGTTAAGGAGGTATTTGCAGGCTGAGGGTTCACAAAAGAGGAAACAAGAAAGGGGAAAAGAGGAAAAAGAGATGAAGGAAAAAGAGAAGGAAAAAAAATGGAAATTGACTAAGAGACAAAAGAGCTGAGGTAGGCTATTGAAGAAATGGAAGAGAGATGGAAGATTGTGATGCAGCAGTTGCAAAGTTGGCACTTTTTAGTTTAGAGGAAGGTTACATGGCCCATCAAGAAAATTGTCCAGCGAAGAAGAAGACAAGCAAGGAAAACAACAATAGAAGTGTTCGATGTTGTGGTTGTCATTGATGTCAACATTATTAGAATTGATGTATTGAAGGTTGTATATTTCTAGGATATTGAGAAAATTGTTAAAGAAAGATTTGTAGGTTGATAGTGGAATAGTGAAGGTAATGAAGGTGTCTTGCTTTGTACATTGAAGATCAGTTGTTGTGGAATAAAGGGTTTATTTCTGAGTTTATCTAGTTTATCCACCAGAAGTTTCAGAGGTCTGTGTGAAGATTTAATTGTGTTGTGAATAGTTGTGTTTTGACAGTTTTTTTGTGGCTTTAGTTATTGTTCCTGATTGAAGTTGATGTGATTCTAGTAAATTCAGTTGTTGCAGATGCTTCTTTGATGATTTGTGATTCTTGTGGATGCTTCTAGATCATTCTCTATATTTGTTGCATGTTTGCATTGATTGGTGTGCTAGTGGTCGGTGATTTTTCTCTTGTGTGTTCGAGTTTTCATGTTCTTGGCCGACATGGTGGTTGTAACATGTTGTGGATCCTTGGAGATTAAAATTTAAATGTTTGGTGCACTCGAGGATATTTTTTTAGGTCTTCATTATGTTGTGGCCAATAGTGTTTGATTCACATTGAAAATTTACTTGTAAATTTGGGCTGACATTATGTATATGTTTTATATTTTATACTTTATTTTGGTTAAAGAAGTTGTTGACATAATTCCATGTTGCAGATATATAAGAGCGGTTGTTTGTGCGAAGATTGCAAGTGAAGAAGTGCCAGAGAAGAGAAAATGTATGAATAATGATCAAATATTTCAATTACAGAGAAGAGTGTGAAGAAGTTTGAGTGAAGTGTGAAGGAGAATTTTTGTGCTTAACTGGAACTGTAATCAGGATTTTGTAGAAACTATTTTCTCTGTTCATACCCTATGGATCTAATCTAAATTTCTATAAGACAATATGTCTTCTTTGGGCAGTGAGCCGTCTTGTATTTGAGCAGTGTGCCTGAATGCATGTGCATCCCCATTATTCCTCTTTATACTTTTAACAAGGTATAATATTGTGGACTAACATCCACCGTGGTTTTTCCACTAATATGGTTTCCGTATAAAAATCTTGGTGTTCTCTATGTTTCTGATGTGCTGATTGTTTGTGGTTTATTGTTCATTCATTAGATCTGAGATCAAGTTAAGTTAAGTTTGAAAATTTTAAATATTTTGTGACAATTGATTCACCCCCCCTCTTAGTTGTCTTTCCTTGTTTTTCCAACAAGAAGAAGAACAAAACCAATCTCAAACAGAGAAAGAGGTAAGCAATGAAATGGTGAGTACATCTATAACTATTTTGACATCAAGCATTGAAGAAATTTAGAAGGACAAGGTACACATAGTTGTGGATGAGTTTTCATACCATTTTCAATTGTTTAAGCCTAATGAGAAAGATTAACAAGTAGAAAATGATGTTGATAAACTTGGTGTTGATACTCAAGTTGTTGATGAAGAGTTGCAGACTAAGATGCTTCAGTTAGACATTACCATATTGTAGCAGTCGCAAAGAGAATGTGAGAAACAAAGTAAATAATGCATGGGTGGTAATGGTACTAACCATGTTGTTTTGGTGAATGAAGTTATCATTGTTATTATTCAAGTGTATGTATCTAGAGATACAAATAGGAAGAAGCTTATGCCATTTGACAGGCCTAAACGTCTTAGCAAGCAGTTGGGGAAGCCTAAGGTCAAGATGAAGAAAACATTGAACTATTTCAAGGAGGATGGAATGTAGGAGTTGCAATATATTAGTCAAAGACTTTCAAACATATTTCTCATGTTGATTTTCCTGATTCAAGAGGACTTGAATTTTCTTTTCTTTGGGAATTTGGTGCAGAAGCACTGAAAGGATTATATGCCTCCATGAGGCAACTTTGGAATTTTGGTTTTAGTATGGTGTTTTAATCATGTAATAAGGTCTAATAGACCATGTTGAACTTGTTTGTGTCAATTTTGAGGTCTAGGTGGTAATATTTGAGTCATATGTCAAATATTGCAAAAATTATCAATCTTGTGAAATGTTGTCATATTGTAAAAATGCAAGAAATGGAATATGAAGGGTCAAGTAGTTAGTGATTTTGAGTATTTTAATCATTAGATAAGCTCATAATATATCATGTTTGATGTAATAGGAGTCACTTAAGTCTTCTGGGTTCAAAGTTGCAAATATTACAAAATCTTGTAAAAATTGTCATGTTAAAAGTTGCAAAAATGCAAAAACAAGGAAGATCAATGGTCACGAAGCTTAAAAGTTGGTTGAGGTCAGTTTGTGAGTTAGTTTTGGCTGGGAAAAGTTTAAAAATGCTTCAAGAACTCGATGTAACTTATGGGTGTTCATTTTGGTGAAAGAAAACAATAAAATACTCCATTTTTCTCTATTTTTCCACCAAAATTTGTTGCTCCAGGCCATTGTACAGCCCTATATAGTTTTTTTTGGCTTCAAAATGCATTGAAATTGGTGGGAAGTAGGAATAAATTCATTTGGGTTTTTTTTTTATTGAAATCCATAAAGTTTGAAGCATTTTATGGCCATTTTATTGTAGGTGACCTGTAACACTAAATTTGTGGTTTGAGAGCAATTAAAATGAACTAAAGACCCATTCCACCAGTAGATTTGTTTGAAACATGGTGGAATGGGGGAATTAAGGTAGGTTTTTATGTTCGTATGATTTTTAAATGCAAGGAAGGAGTTTTCGAGAGATTTGAATGTTGCACTAGGTGAATTTTTACGAGTTTTTTCCTTGAATTTGATGGCTACAAGTTGGGTTTTGCCACAAATGTGTTCGTGAAGGTTGGGAGATGATTTATTTAGCATTTTCAAGAATATTTTGATGTGTTTGAGATAGTGGCAAGGTGAGATAGGATATAGGGTATTTATTTTCAATAAGCCCTCATGTTTCAAGCATGAAATTGGCTTAAAGCAAGGTTTTTGTGTATTGCTTCATTAGTGAGTGTTTCCATTGATAAAATTTTGTTGATTCAATTTATTTTCACCCTAGTAAAGGTCCTTCAATTGAGTGTTCAAGTTGGGAGAGGTTTTAGATGGTAGTTTCTTTGGAAAAATATCCTATTTGGAGTTTAGGGGCAGTGTAGCAACAATTATTTGGAGAATATGCTTCAAAGGATCCATATGAGATTCTAAGATATGTTTTTAGAAAATGCTTAATGGGTTTCTTGGAAGGTAAGGGGTTTGTGGGTTTATAGAGTTTTCTAAAATTTGTGTCTAATTTTCTTTATTTGCAATGCTACAAGGGGAGTATGAACATTTTACGAAACAAGGTCAAGTTAGAGTTTTAAGGATTGAAAGATTGTTCCATATTGTTTGTATTGAGTTTGTTTGAGTGAATTCTCAATGCTATGCATCAATTGGTATTAGAGATAGAAGACTTTAGGAAAGGAAAGTTATGTGTTTGTGTGTGTTGTCTTTTGCAGGGTGAGGAGAGAACCTAGATGCCAAGAGACTAGATGGTTGAGAAAAGAGGAAACCTAGGTGAGGTTTCACAAGACAAGAGAAAGAAAGGTGAAAGAGACTTGATTGAAGAAATAGAAGAATGGATGTGTTGAGGTATTTTCATGTTGAGGGTTCACAAAAGAGGAAAAAAGAAAGGAAAAAAGAGGAAAAAGAGATGAAGGAAAAAGAGAAGGAAAAACAAATTGAAATTGACTAAGAGATAAAAGAGTTGAGGCATGCTATGGAAAAAATGGAAGAGAGATGGAAGATTGTGATGTAGCAGTTGAAAGTTGGAACTTTTTAGTTAAGAGGAAGGTTATATGGCTCGTCAACAAAATTGTGCAAAGAAGAAGACAAGCAAGGACAACAATAATAGAGGAAGAAAAAAAGCAATCTCAAACAAAGGAAGAGGTAAGCAATGAAATGGTGAGTACATCAATGACTATTTTGACATCAAGCATTAAAGAAATTCAGAAGGACAAGGTAGACATAGTTGTGGATGAGTTTTCATACCATTTTCAGTTGTTTGAGCCTAATGAGCAATATGAACAAGTAGAGAAGGATGTTGATAAAGTTGGTGTTGATACTCAAGTTGTTAATGAAGAGTTGCAGACTAAGATGATTCAATTGGATGTTGTCATATTGCAAGGGTCACCAAGATAATGTGAGAAGCAAAGTAAAGAATGCATGGGTTGTAATGGTAATAACCAAGTTATTTTGGTGAATGAAGTTGTCATTGTTATTATTCAAGTGCAGGTATCTAGAGATGCAAATAGGAAGAAGCTTATGCGATTTGACAAGCCTAAACATCTTAGCAAGCAGTTGGGGAAGCCTAAGGTGAGGATGAAGTGACCATTGAACTATTTCAAGGAGGATGGAATGCAGGAGTTGCAAGATATCAATCAAAGACTTTCAAACATATTTCTCATGTTGATTTTCCTGATTCAAGAGGACTTGAATTTTCTTTTCTCTGGGAGTTTGCTGCTGAAGTACTTAATGGATTATATGCCTCCATGAGGAAAATTTGGAAATTTTTTTAGTATTGTGTTTTAATCATGTAATAAGGTCTAATATACCATGTTGAACTTTTTTTTGTTGGTTTTGAGGTCTAGGTGGTAATTTTTGAGTCATATGTCAAATATTGTAAAAATTATCAATCTTGTGAAATGTTGTCATATTGTAAGAATGTAGGAAATAGAATATGAAGGGTCAAGAAGTTAGGGATTTTGAGTCTTTTAATCATTATATAAGGTCATAATAGACCATGGGTGATGTAATAGGAGTCACTTAAGTCTTTTGGGTTCAAAGTTGCAAATATTGCAAAATCTTGTAAAAATTGTCATGTTAAAAGTTGCAAAAATGCAAAAACAAGGAAGATCAATGGTAATGAAGCTTAAAACTTGGTTGAGGTCATTTTGTGAGTTGTTTTTGGTTGGTAGAAGTTTAAAAATTTTGGAGGAACTCGATGTAACTTTTGGGTGTTCATTTTGGTGAAAGAAAACAATAAAATACTCTATTTTTCTAAGTTTTTTAGCAAAATCTGCTGGTCCAGGCCATTATACGGCCTTGTATAGTTTTTTTTTGCTTTAAAATGCATTGAAATTGGTGGGAAGCAGGACTAACTTCATTTTGGTTTTTATTTGATTGAAATCCATAAATTTTGATGCATTTTATGGCCATTTTACTATAGGTAGCCTATAACATAGAATTTGTGGTTTGAGAGCAATTAAAATGAACTAAAGACCCATTCAACCAGTAGATTTGTCTGAAAATTCATGGAAAGGGGGATTTAAGGTAGGTTCTGATGTTCATAGGATTTGTAAGATCAAGGAAGGAGTTTTGACGAGATTTGAATGTTGCCCTAGGTGAATTTTTACAAGTTTTTTGCTTGAATTTGATGGCTACAAGTTGGGTTTTGCCACAAATGTGTTGATAAAGGTTGGGAGATGATTTATTTAGCATGTGTAGGCATATTTTGATGTGTTTGAGGTAGTGGCAAGGTGAGATAGGATCTAGGGTATTGATTTTCAATAAGCCCTCATGTTTCAAGTATGAAATTGGCTTAAAGCAAGGGTTTTATGTTTTGCTACATTACTGAGTGTTTCCATTGATAAATTTTATTGATTCAATTTATTTTCACCCTAGTAAAGGTCCTTCAATGGAGTGTTCAAGTTGGGAGAGGGTTTAGATGGTAGTTGCTTTGGAAAATTGTCTTATTTGGAGTTTAGGGGCAGCATAGTAGCAATTATTTGGAGAATATGCTTCAAAGGAACCATATGAGACTTCGAGATATATTTGAAAAAGGATTAATGGGTGTCTAAAAAGGTAAGGGGTTTGTGGGTTTATAGAGTTTTCTGAAATTTGTGCCTAATTTTCTCTATTTGCAATGCTACGAGGAGAGTATGAAGAGTTTGTTAAACAAGGTCAAGTTAGAGTTTTAAGGATTGAAATATTGTTCCAAATTGTTTGTATTGAGTTTGTTTGAGTGAATCCTCCATTATTTGCATCAATTGGTATCAAAGCTAGAAGACTCTAGGAAAGAAAATTTGTGTGTTTGTGTTTGTTGTCTTTTGTTGGTTGAGGAGAGAACTTGGATGCCAAGAAACTAGGTGGTTGATAAAAGAGGAAACCTAGGTGAGGTGTCACAAGACAAGAGGAAGCAAGGTGAAAGAGACTTGCTTGAAGAAAGAGAAGAATGGATGTGTTGAGGAGGTATTTCAAGCTGAGTTTTCACAATAGAGGAAACAAGAAAGGAAGAAAGAGGAAAAAGAGAAGTAAAAACAAATGAAAATTGACCAAGAGATAAAAGAGTTGAGGCAGAATGTGGAACAAATGGAAGAGAGATGAAAGATTTTGATGCGACAATTGCAAAGTTGGCATGTTTTAGTGAAGAGGAAAGTTACATGGCCCATCAAGAAAATTGTCCAAAGAAGAAGACGACAAGCAAGGATAGCAACAATAGAGGAAGATTTAAGAAATGAAATGGTGAGTACATCTATGATTGTTTTGACATCAAGCATTAAAGAAATTCAAAAAGACAAGGTAGACATAGTTGTAAGTGATTTTTTGTACCATTTTCAGTTGTTTGAGCCTAATGAGCAAGATGAACAAGTAGAGAAGGATGTTGATAAAGTTGGTGTTGATACTAAAGTTGTTAATGAAGAGTTGTAAACTAAGATGCTTCAGTTAGATTTTGTCATATTGTAGGGGTCACCAAGAGAATGTGAGAAGAAAAGTAAAGAATGCATGGGTGGTAATGGTACTAACCATGTTGTTTTGGTGAATGAAGTTTTCATTATTATTATTCAAGCGCAGGTATCTAGAGATGCAAATAGGAAGAAGCTTATGCCATTTGACTGGCCTAAACATCTTATCAAGTAGTTGGGGAAGGCTAAGGTGAAGATGAAGCAACCATTGAAATATTTTAAGGAGGATGGAATGCAAGAGTTTCAAGATATTAGTCAAAGACTTTCAAACATATCTCTCATGTTGATTTTCCTGATTCAAGAGGACTTGAATTTTCTTTTCTCCGCGAGTTTGGTGCAGAAGCACCTGATGGATTATATACCTCCATGAGGAAAATTTGGAATTTTGGTTTTATTATGTTGTTTTAATCATGTAATAAGGTTTAATAGACCATGTTGAACTTGTTTGTGTCGGTTTTGAGGTCTAGGTGGTAATTCTTGAGTTATATGTCAAATATTGCAAAAATTGTCAATCTTGTGAAATGTTGTCATATTGTAAAAATGCAAGAAATGGAATATAAAGCGTCAAGTAGTTAGGGAGTTTGAGTATTTTAATCATTAGATAATGTCATAATAGACCATTTTTGATGTAATAGGAGTCACTTAAGTTTTTTAGGTTCAAAGTTGCAAATATTACAAAATCTTGTAAAAATTGTCATGTTAAAAGTTGCAAAAATGCAAAAACAAGGAAGATCAACGGTCATGAAGCTTAAAATTTGGTTGAGGTCAGTTTGTGAGATATTTTTGGTTGGGAAAAGTTTAAAAATGCTGGAGGAACTCGATGTCACTTTTGGGTGTTCATTTTGGTGAAAGAAAACAATAAAATACTCCATTTTTCTCTATTTTTCCAACAAAATTTGTTCTTCTAGGCCATTTTACGGCCTTGTACAGTTTGTTTTGGCTTCCAAATACATTGAAATTTGTGGGAAATAGGACTAACTTCATTTTTTTTTTGTTTGATTGAAATCCACAAAGTTTGAAGCATTTTATGGCCATTTTACTATAGGCGCCCTGTAACACAGAATTTGTGGTTTGAGAGTAATTAAAATGAACTAAAGACCCATTCCACCGGTAGATTTGTCAAAAAGTTGAAAGAATGGGGAATTTAAGTTAGGTTTGGATTTCATAGGATTTCTAAGAGCGGGGAAGTAGATTTGGAGAGATTTGAATGTTGCCCTAGGTGAATTTTTACAAGTTTTTTGCTTGAATTTGATGGCTACAAGTTGGGTTTTGCCACAAATGTGTCGGTAAAGGTTGGGAGATGATTTATTTAGCATGTGTAGGAATTTTAAATGTGTTTAAGTTAGTGGCAAGGTGAGATAGGATCTGGGGTAGTGATTTTGAATATGCCCTCATGTTTCAAGCATGAAATTAACTTAAAGCAAGGGTTTTATGTTTTGCTGCATTAGTGAGTGTTTCCATTGATAAAGTTTGTTGATTCATTGTATTTTCACCATGGTAAAGGTCCTTCAATGGAGTGTTCAGGTTGGGAGAGGGTTTAGATGGTAGTTGCTTTGGAAAACTATCCTATTTGGAGTTCAGGGGTAGCGTAACAACAATTATTTAGAGAATATGCTTCAAAGGAACCATATGAGATTCTGAGATATGCTTTGAAAAAGGCTTAATGGGTGTTTGAAAAGGTAAGGGGTTTTTGGGTTTATAGAGATCTATGAAAGTTGTGGCTAATTTTCTCTATTTACAATGCTACAAGGAGAGTATCAAGAGTTTGTGAAACAAGGTCAAGTTAGAGTTTTAAGGATTGAAAGATTGTTCCAAATTGTTTGTATTGAGTTTGTTTGAGTGAATCCTCCATGCTCTATATCACCCACACATCTGCCACATATGGTAAGATGGACCTACCCTTCAACAAAGAGATTGGTTGGTAAAACCCCATAAAAAATAACCTTCTTGAGCTTAGTGTTGTTTCCTACAAAAGAGAACTTAATCATACGGTAGCTACAACTAAAAGTATGAAAATCTCAAACTAGAATGTTTATACTGGAACACAATGAAGTGATAGTGTAAACAATGGCTACTTACACTACTTTGGCCAAATTTTCATCTAAAAGTGTCATCTATTCACCCACTACCCTAACTCGATTTGGTTAATGACCATTCATGTACTATGCATAGGAAATTCCCTTCTTAGGGTAATATTTAACCCCAAGAACTATTAGTGTAATTAAATTAATTATTACACTATCATAAGTTAACTTAGGTCATTTAGTCCTAGGTTGCATTTTAATAAATCATTTAATAATGGGGTAATGTCCCCCTCCTTATTTGTAGGGATAATATTCCTTCTAGAAGATGAGTTGTCCTTCTAGAACTTATCTCTATCTGTTATCATTTTCTAGATAGGGTTCACATGTTGTCACATGTTAGATCATAACACTTGGCAACATCATCTTGCATCGTGCATCTCTCTCATGCCTATATATTCAGGGCATTTATACATTTGTAATAGTGTAGATCGATAGAATCTCTATTGTGCATGCCTAGTTGCAACACTTTCTTTGTGGTTGATTATCTTTCCTAGAAAAGGTCCTCCATTGAAGACTACAGCTTCAGGGGCCCTGTGCATCCATAGTCTCAACAATGTATTAGAGATTTTCTAGTGAAATGTCAACCCTTGATCGAGAAAGTTGGTGTGTGAGATTCTTTGCACGTTGAAGGTTTCCATTGAAGGCTACTTGACTCCACTCGGGGATCAAGCTGATTTCTGAGGTAGATAGAGTCAGATCTGAGGTCGCCATTGTCTTCAGAAGGCCTCAAAACCCTAGGATTACCTATCCAATCATCAAAATTGGATACATCAACCCAAGAGGCATCAGAGGTATTTTAGGGTTTGCAAAATCAATCATACGATTTGTACAATTTGCAAAAAAAATTCATTCCGGTCAGTTGTCCTCTGAGGCAACAAAATTTTAGTCGTAGGCACTTTTTTTTTCAAAAAAAATCAGGCTTATATCTCTTTTGTTTTTTGGAAAAAAAATATATTGGAGTTTTGATATAATTGTAGACAAAATTATTTGATCAACTGCAAATATATTATTGGTTGGCATACACATTGGGGGTTTGATTTTTTTCTATCGACATAATTTCTTAATTTTATTATTTTCCTTCAACAATAATAAAAAAATCAAATCAAAAAATTGTGGTCAATTTGTGTTTCATCCCGTCTGCAAAGCATTCTTTGGCTGCATTTAAGACAGAGGGAAGGTTTTTGGTTCACTCAATTGGTCACATCACAGTTGGCTGCCATACTTAATTCATCAGCCTATTTGTCGGTCGTTCTTTTCCCCAACCATTGTAGTCTTTTGACGCAGGGCCGTTTATCACCTGCATCATTCGTTTAATATTATTGGCCTCACTAGCCAATTTTGTTAACGGTTTTTCATCAGTCTGTGCTCTTTCCAAACTGCAGCTCAGAGTTCTCTATTCCCCCCACCGATGTCCATTGGCCGTGCATTCTCTTCACATCGGCATTGATTTCACTTGGCGGGTACGAATTCTGTTATAGTCACATCATTTTGTATATTGGGTGGTATATTCTTCGTTGCCTCCTCTGCGTACTCATACTATCGGTAAAATTTCAGACGAGCCCGCTTAAAGCCTTGACCCATGGTCATTTTGAGGACCAAGGGGTCCGCTCATTGGCATCATTCCTCCAAGCTTAGCTATCCGCTTAGCCAGTTCCTTCTATCTCAACTCCACCGCCGCTCCAAGAGGGGGCATTTCTTTTCCCAATATAATCACTGTGGTCATATTAGCGACCAAATTCTAGTGCCCGGGGGCCAATTTTTTGCTCCTATTTAGCCTACAAAGTGCCTAATCTAGGCCTTTTTTTTTATCATAACTTTCACCCACAGTATCAAAATTCAGCAAACGAGATACTGTCGAAAAGGTAATTTCAAGAACTTTCTATTGGTGACATCCATTCTACAAAATTTTTGCTTCCAAAAAATTCTACAGCCAACTGAAGAAAAAACCCTAATTTGGACATAAAGGCTCGTATCTTTGCAACCATTCATCGAATTTTAGTGATTCCAGTGGTATCAGGAAGGTGATTCAGATATTTTTTTTATCAATCCAAACCCCTTGATCAATTTCGGCTCTAGGTACTCTTGCATTGATTTTTTTAGTTTGGTGAATTTGTTCAATAACTTGGATATCGTGAAGCTTGGGAAAAGATTTTTTGATCCGAGTTACATCCCTTCAATTGCACATCATCCTTGGAAGTCTTTATTTGTTGTTGAAGGTCATTTGTCTTTGTGTTTTTTGGAGAAATTTCATTATGGGGCTTGCATATACTCCTCCTTTGGTTATGTTGCACAAGGGAAACTATTCATAATGGTGAGATGGGATCACACACCATCTCCAATCACTTGATTTATTGCCACATTTGTATGGTATAGTTCCCCATCCGAGTGAAGGTATTCACGAGTTTGCTTGGAGTTGCAGCAGATACACTATCTTGGAGATCATTTCAATGCAAGTTCATTGTGATGTTTTGAATTCTATTGATCATTGTGATTGTTCTCATATTATTTTGGACTAATATTTGGGAGATCTATGGAGATTCAGATACTCCACCATTCCCTAATGGTCATGATTCAAAATGTCATTCTTTAGATTAGGTTACCCATGATGCTATTATTGTGCAGGAAGTTGATTGCCTTGAATCTTCTGAAGAGGTTGACAAGGTTCCTTTAGCTGCTTCTTCTCCATCAGAGACAGTTGATATCCCTTCATAATTAGTGATTCCTTGTCCAGATTCATTAATTAAGGCTTCCACTATCATCATTCATCAGGACACTTTCAATTTTCCAAACTTGACATCACAGGATAGCTTCATTTTAGGTATCACTAACTTGGCTACTTCTACAGGTTTGGAGGACATTCTTGAGGGGGTATCACTCCTCTATTCAGATCACACTTTGGAGAGTTCTCTTGAGTCTCCTCATCCCTTTGTCTTGACTTTGGTTAGGAATTCAGAGACTATCTTGGAGGCACTTGGTTTCTCTTCAGATATTTCATGTATGAGACTTCTTCCCTGTCATTCCATTCAGGATTTGAGGTTTCTTCAACATCCACCTTTGGATTTATTTCTTCCTAGCAGGAAACTTGTGGTTTGGACACATTTGTTGCTTCAAAATTCTTTCAATGGTTTTGAGGACACTTCATTTAGGGGGGGCTACCAAGTCTCCATCATATTCATCATATCCATCACAATATCTTTGGATATTGTTCAACATCAGTTTCTACATCATCTTGATTTGTTACCCTCTTCTTTGATTGTGGCATCTTCATCAGGCAAGGAGACATTTGAGCAACTTTCAGAGACACCATCAGCATCCACATTCATCCTTCCTTCCTTCAATTCCTATCTGGAATGGGAAGCATCTCTGCACTTGCAGTTGGTTTTGTTTCTTCCAAAAGGGAGACAAGTTGTTTGTCGACATTGGATCATATTTTGTCTTCAGACACTTACCATTTCTGCAGGTGATCACATCTTTTGGGGGGGCTATATAGTCTCTCTTTTTCCCTCCTATGGGGGGGGCTATTGTATTGTATCCATGTGATGGATGGTGTACTTGGGGGGTATTTGGGAGTTCTCCATCCTTCCCATCCTATCTCACATTTTTGCATTTTCATCTCCTTTTTGGAGAGGGGTTTTGTTCCACTGGTTTTTCCCCTTTTCTCTGGTTGTGGGAGATTTTTTGCATCTTCATGTACATGGGTACCTAACATGGCCTCATAGTCGGGACCCATCATCATCATCATCTTTGTATAATCATTGCATTTTCCTTCCTTAGTTGAACTTATGGGGGGTGTTAGTATAATTAAATTAATTATTACACTATCATAAGTTAACTTAGGTCATTTAGTCCTAGGTTTCATTTTAATAAATCATTTAATAATGGGGTAATGTCCCCCTCCTTGTTTGTAGGGATAATATTCCTTCTAGAAGATGAGTTGTCCTAGAACTTATCTCTATCTTTTATCATTTTCTTGATAGGGTTCACATGTTAGATCATAACACTTGGAAACATCATCTTGCATCTTGCATCTCTCTCATGCCTATATATTCAGGGAATTTGTACATTTGTAATCATCTCATAGTGTAGATCAACAGAATCTCTATTTTTCATGCCCAGTTGCAACACTTTCTTTGTGGTTGATTATATTTCCTTGAAAAGGTCGTCCATTGAAGACTGCAGCTTCAGGGACCTTGTGCATCCATAATCTCAACAAGAACAACCTATCTCTTTTATAATAAACTATACATAGGCAATTACCTTCTTAAGGTAATATTTAACCCTAGGAAAAACCTATCACTATAACATTCCTAGTAAGTAAACACAATGCATAAGCTACATCCTTCATTGGATCATCTAATTCGAAGGTAATCAATGAACTCTCTAGAGTTTGAAATACACAAATAACTTGAAACAAATACAACATAAGCTACTTTAAGCTTCATCTTTCCCTAGTATATAATACTAATGAATGCAACCACTCCTAAACATGGAGTATATATAGACATTCAATAAGGTTCATAATATTTAAATAAGATTCTTTCAATCCTATAGAAGCAAACATAATCTTTCCCTAATCTAGCAAATCAATTCATATTCCACACAAGACAACAACACTCAATCTTTTAAAAAACATATAAAGTATAAGAGGGAAAAATAACATGCCTATTAAACGCTAATCCCAAATGAAACAAACTGACTTCCAAGATCAATCCACTTCAAGAGTCTTTAGTGATTCTCTGAATCCACACACAAAAATTCTCACAATAACTCTCTTAACTCTCCTCACAACAACTCTCAACTCAAACAAGAATAACTTAGATAAAAAGCAACATAATACAAGTGAATAATGCATCCAAATGAAGTAATCTTTGTTAGAGTACAAGTCTACTAAGAAGGGGGGTGAATCAGTGGTCTAATTACTAATCAAATTTAAATACATAACTCACTTGTCTTATGCAAAGCAACCCATGGAAACAATTCAAACATTATAGATACTAAATGTGGAGGGAGTCACAATAACATGCAAATCAGAACATAATATTTGAACAAAGATATCCAATCAAGCACAATATAAGAAACCACTAAGAGGAGACATAACACCAAGTTTATGAGTGGAAAACTATAAAAGGGTGAAAAAATTTGAAAATAAGCTTCATTAAACCTCACTGGTCAAAACCTTACATGTTACAATTTGTGTGCCTCACTGGCTACAATATGCCTCATTGCAATCAACAAGCCTCACTAGCTACAATATGCCTCACTGACAAATCACTATGCCTCACTAGCAATCTTCAAAAGAGAAATAAGTAAAAAGCTAGAGGGTTACTTTGTTTCAATACAAATCATAGCTTTGTCAAAGTTTCACCATATATTTTACACTTATCAAAGATTTCTAACATCATTCTAGTAAAATCCATGCCATTATCTTTTCAATCAGAACATTACATCTACTTTGTAAAAAACTCTATCAAACCTTATCACAACATATCTCATCAATCTAAAAATATAATTCAATCTAATTCATTTACTCTTTTTGCAATCATCGTGCTCTGTTCATGAAAATACATCACCTTAAATACTTGAAAAGGTTATAGTCATATTTTCTTGTCATATTTCAATAAAGAGAATTTATCCCATACCCATCAAGCTCATTCCATATTCAAATTAAGACACATGACACATTGAATGCAAACTAACCTTTCAAAACCCAAAAAAGTTACTCTCAAGGAAAACCCTTCTATACACTTCATAACACAATTCCTGAATGTAGTCCCATTATACACTTGTGATTTTCACAATCACATTTATTTAAATATGATTTTCATTCAAATCTCCTATTCTTTACATTCTTCCTTTTTATTATCTGATCACCAACATGATATTGTGATTTTCAACATCCCTCATGAAACCCAATCTACAAACAAAACCCTTGCTTAATGTTCTAATATCCTCACTTCACACATTGTTGTCACACTATTTTTTATAGAGGAACATAGTGTCAATCTTCTCTCTAACCTTTTACCATGCTCTTACATCAGTTCCACACTTGCACATTAGAATACCAAAAGCCTTTCAAAACTTGAATGGTATCCTCAATTTTTCGTGCCATAAGGATAAACACAGATCTGTTCATATTCAAAAAATTGAAAGAAAAACTAAAATGGATGAACTCCCATCAAAGAGGAGACTATAGGAAATAACCATTCATAAAATTTGAATCTAAACCTCTGATTTGTAGTTTCCGCCAAGCTATAGATTAAATAATAACCATTGATTTTTTAATGAGCAGTAGGTTTTAAGTTCTTGACATGTCTAGCAGGTTAACCCATAAGAAAGGGCCAGTTGATAATGCATTTGAGACCCCTTGATTAGTCATTTAAGTTAATTTTAACCCACAATAGTAAGTCACCTTTAAAATAAAACAAAAAGTAACTTTTTTAATACCTTTGCACAAACACTTATATTTAGGGTTTTATAATCAAGATGCCAAAAATAAGTAAACCCTAAACAATCTTAAAAACTACATAGATTTTCTAGTCATGTGATTGTTCATGATTGCTACTAGTCACCATAATTTTTTAGATGTAGAGAATATTGTTCTTGACATTGACAAAGAAGATAAACCATGAAGTGAAGAACCATGTATCTTTTCCATGTAAGACACCAAACCCTCAACATCATGACATGAATAACACGATCTTTATCTGACTTGAAGCAACACTTTGAATGCAACAACTATGAAAAATTGAAACAAAAACTTTAACATGAAGCAAATAATTTATACTTCGAAATATTTTCATCAACATCATATGAGTGTCATATGAGTGAACAAGTATCCTTATGAACAATCAATATTAGATACCTTTCCATCAACACTGGTGTAGGGGCACCTAGTCTTCATGATACAAAGGGGGGTTAAATGTTAGTATTTAGTGATTGAGTCACTTTTTGTTTGTAATAAGGTCTATTTAGACCATATAATGTGTGTTTGAGTCACTTTTATATTGCTAGGTAGGTTGGTGAGTCACTTTTGTTAATGTTGCAAAAAGTTGTATAAATTTTTAAAGCAGCTTTGCAATTTTTGCATTTTTGATGTAAAAGGGGAAGTTGAATGGTTAGAGATTCAAAGGGTAGTTGTAAATAATTTGTTATGATTGAAATTTTTTATATAATCCATGTAATTGTTGAAGACAAGGATCTGAGAATTGTTTTGAAGATTGAGCATCAATAAAAACACTATTTTTTGCATTTTTAAAGGCTAATTTGCTGCTACATCAACTTGTACAAAATTGTACAACCTAGAAGTGCTCAAAAATTGGTTGGAAATCATGGATCATTTAATTCTTGTTCTATTTCTTTTTATTTCATCTGATTTCATTTAGTTTTGAGTAAATTAGAGGATTTTTACTAAAAACAGTAAGAAAACCCTAGTTTTGAGGGTTTGATTGAAAGAAACTGAGTTTTTGAACCATTCCACTAATGAAAAGGTCTGATAATTGGCGGAATGGGTGTATATATGTTTTTTTTTGTGTTCATGGTGTTTTCAGGAGCAGGGGAGGCATGTTGGTGAAGATTTGGTGATGCCCTAGTTGGAAAGCTTCATGTTTTTTGACATAAAAGTTGCCTAAGAGTTAGAGTTCAATAAAAATATCTTGAGGAGTTGTTTGTGATGATGGGAAATGTTTGGGAAGACCCTATGAGACATGTATGAGCCTTTTTTGTGGATTTTTTGAGGTTGGGTTTGTGAAAACCTAGTTGGGAGCCTCTCAACCAAGCCTAATTTGACCTATTTTCAAGCGTAGCAATAGATTTTTTAAGGTGCTGTTCCAAAAAAAACCACCCCTAAATTTAAAATATGTTTTATAACTCCATAATGGGTATCCAAAATAGTTTTTATATTGTCGGTTGGAGTTGTTTCCTAAAAATTATGTCAAAAATACCCTATTTGCTGCTCTTACAAGCCTAGTGGCAATTTTGTGAAGAAAGTCTCTGTAATTGTTGTGTAAAGAATCTTGAATTGCCAAGTTTGTTGATTTGATATATTTTTGATACCTTCCACCCTGCTTTGCATCAAAAACCAATTTTACAAGACAATGGGCAAGTTCCTTTGCATCAACCTTTGTACCAACCTTTTGCAATAACCTTTGACATTAATGAAAAACACTACCACTGCCAACAAACTCCCCCTTTGGAATTGATGTCAACTTAACCAAATTTCACACCTTATTTATCCCCTTGTGAAGTGGACTAATTGAATAATTTTCTTCCCCTTTGAAAACAATGACAAAGGGACTCATGCAAATGGACAAGAGAAAACTATCACCATGAGAGCATTTGCATAGTAGGCCAAAATAGATGAAACCATCAAATTAGCACTGGTTATTAGCAACTAACCTACCACAAGATATTTTCAAGTAAATTAAATGGATACTACTATCATCACATTGGTACTTGCAACATTTCCATTGATTGAGAGGTACAAACCTTGATGACTGAGAGCGAGAAATTGTCATATGAGCCATGCATACCACTGTCCAATAATTTGATACAAATTATCCATAATAAAGAGAATATATGATGAATTTATATGATTTTCATGTTGCTTTCCATACCACTCTCCTTTTCAAAAACTTTCTCCTATCATACTACAAGAGAGAGAATTGTCTTTATATGATATCTTCATCACAATTTTATGCATTGATAATCCTTTATGAATGTCCTTCACTATATCACAAATCTATCCTACCTACTCATTGTAATTGAATACATAAGGTTGTCATAACTTTGATACAATAATCCCTCAAAACAATACCTCCATATGTTAGATCAAGCAATTCAAAATGAAAGAGTTGCACAATGCTACTTCATGGAAACCTTTTCTACATATTGAACAAAATAGAGAGTAGTGGAAGCAAAATATAACACTATCAATATGTCAAGAATATCATTATATTGAAATTGTTATAAAAACCCTGGAACTGAAAGCATAACAAACATATAATTGACAAGTTTGTCAAGACATTTGTATCCCTACAATAAAACACCTCCAAGGTAGCTGAACACATATCATTGTTAGTACTTAGCATGAAGACTAAATGCATACTACTGTCATACAGTGACATAGAAAGAAAACATGGAAATCACTCTTCAAGATCCATCATATTTTCATGCACAACCTTTGAAACTTTCACTATGAATATTATGATCATTCCTCTTCAATTGTCATAGAACTATCTTTGTAATGACTATTTTTTATCACTTTAGTCCACTATCCTCTCTTTTTCCCACAGATTTTGTATTTGAATGGTCTTCTATACACATATTTTCCATTTTCCTCCTACGTGTAGCCTACACTTGGTGATAATTTAGTGACATTCCTCCAAACTTTGTGAAATGTCTTGTCCTTTCCATATGTGAACTTGGTCATGCTATGTGGCCTCTATCTGTCTTCTCATGAACTAACTTAAATATTGATTGTCCTTGAAATTTATTACTGCCTTTTTGAAAATTGTTATCCTCACTATGAGGTCAATAAACCAAACACTATGGCCTCTTTTGTAAATATTAATGAATTCTATTGTTCCAAACCATTTTCATGGTCCAAAACTCAATGACTAATGCATACAAGACCACTGTCGCCACAAATCATGAACTAATGCATCCTTCCATCAATTCACTTTCATTGTGAAATGTTATTGGACAGAAACAAAGAACTCATGTGGCAAAAACATTAGTGTCCAAGATACAGTATTTGAGATACATTGTCACATCAGTGGCTAAAGGTACATGGAATATTGTAAAAGTGTCACTTTGCAACAACACTGAATACTAAAAACATTGAATATATGCAACACCTTCACCAAATATAAGAAATCAAGAAGAATGAAATACCTCACCATTTTAGCACAGACCCCAGTCCAAAAACATTGCCCCATGAAATACCTCACTATACATCTACAACTAAGAAAGATCATTGTCATGACATAGCTTCACACTGTTACTACTTGAGCAGATAAAATGGGCATTAGAAACATTTGTATTTATCCATGAAATCAGTTCCACTACTACAACATAAAGAACATTGGAAGACATCATAAATTGGCACTGTCAAGACATTAAACACCATGGAATTTTCTTTCCACTAAATATTCATAACACTTGCAAGACAATACAACACAGTGAAGGAGAAAAATACTTGTAATCTATCATTATAATCACTACCATACCTTTGTTCAAACATAATCAGTAAATACAAGCATTGTTAGACTGTGATTAAAAACATTGTTCTTTGTTAGAAGATTTGAACTTTTACACACTTGTAATGATTACCCCTTGCAAGAGTTTCAAGAATACTATCCTCTACCACTGTCCAAGAAACTATTAGTATCATTGGAAACTACTACTCACTAGACTGAGCACCATGCAAAGTAAACATCACCATTGTACCAAGCATGAATACCACTATATCAAGCACCAAGTATCCATCAAAAGTAGAGATATTGTATATTCATTACCAAAACTATGCAAACATGACTATCACTGTGCAAAAGCATCAAATTCATTATGGAAAGTATCCCATTACTCCACTATTCCTTTATTATGCAAGAACAATAGGTATTAAATATGCCACTATACTGTTCGACACTTTAAGAGCACTATTACTATCTAATGAAATTGTCACTTCAAAATGAAAAAACAATCATTGCACTATCACTATGATATTATCACTATCTCATTACCATTTAAAGCAAAACATAGAAATATACTTTGAATCTATCAAGTAACAACTTGTCAACAAAGCAACACCTTTTGATTTGACATAAAGCAACTCTATGAAGCTTTTGTCATAAAGTAACTTTCTTTGAAACACTTTATTGGATCAACAACGTGAAACCATGAAGAACCTTTGGCACTGAACAAATGAATACCTTTGAATCTTCAATCGCCATAAATAAGATGACCAATAAATTTAACTCTTTGGAATTATCAAATACCAATATCATGAAAAAATTGTATCCTTGGAAAATCCACACCACTGCCACATTGTTAAGAGAACCAAGATTTCCTTGCAAATGCCACTGTCAAAGGATTCCTTTACTAAAAATATGCAACAAGATGCTTACAAGACAAACCATGATAGTTTAATGTCTACACCACCCATACTACTGTCACACCACATAAAAGAAGACATTTCTTGAACAATGGAGACTGTGACTGAGATATTGAATATGAAAAGCATTATAATGATCATGGCAATTGAGGAAAACACCATCACAACCTCTTGTAAACTAGTTCTGCATTGACTTCTTTCACTAACTCTGCCATGTACAATTATCTTTGTTTATTGTCAATGGAGCTAAATGATAAAACTATAAACATCTCCCCCTAACCTCATGTTGTTCTCTAAGCAGTTATGGATTTTTCTTGTGTAGTATGCACAAGCTTTGATTCTTCTTTCTCTTTCTCTTGTTTTCTTCTCCAAACCTTCTTAGTGCCTATTTTCTCGTTATAAATAAAAGGTTTCACTAATTTATTCTTACAAAAATGTGCTTTATGTCCAAACCTATTACATCTATAGCATATAATCTTATTACCCATATGTGAAGCAAAAGAATTAATCTTCTTGAGAATCCAAAACCATCATTTCTGAGTTGTATCCCACAAAACCTTACTGTATGACCTAGGTGATTGCATTTATAACATAGAATCTTACTTCTTCCATTTGACCACTCATAAAGACACTTATTCAATGTGACTTTTCTTGCATGCATCCAACACTCTTTTTCTCTATGACCAAATTCATAACATGAATAGCAATAACCATGAAAATAATATTCAAACCTAGATCTTTGATGTTGTTCCGAATGAAAAGATCTTCTGAACTTGTTGTTGTTGGCTTGTGTAGGGGTACCTTATTTTTTCTTCTTCTTGTCTTTAGTCTTAGGAATATCAGAATGATAGTTTAGATCCATCTTCTTCCTTGGTGTTTCTCCGACCTTAGAAATCTTCCCTTTTTCAAAGCCTAAACTAGTAGAATCCTTGTGATGTTTCTACTTGCTCATCATCTCATATAAACACTCAATACTCTTTTTGAATTGAAGTGTCTTGTGTAACTTGGAAGATTCCTTTTCTAATTCATTTCTGAAGGAAACTATCTCTAATTCATAACTTATAAAATTAACTTCTTTTTCCTTAAACTGATTTTTGACTTCATTTATTTTCTTAACTTCTGCAACTTGTACCTTCAAATCTATGATCAATTTTTCTGCTTCTTGAAAGGCTAAAATTGTCTTGGATTTGGACTCCTTTTCTTCTTGGAGATGAAACTTTAATCTTTGATTCTCCATTCTGAGTTTCTTAATCTCATCAAGAGCACACATGAGTTCACCTTCAATATCATTTCACAATCATCTTCATCATATTCTTGTTCATATTCACTCATATAGTAGTCTCCTTTGTTGTCAACATCCTCAACTACAAAATCATCTTCTAACCTTGTATCCTTTTCAGTTTACAAGTCATTTCTTATAATTTCTTCTTCATCATCCTTTGTACTTTGTTTAGGTGGCACTTGTTTTATAGCATTCTACTGGGTATTTCTTTTTTCTTTGTTTCTTTTACTTTTTTCAATTGTACTCCACCACCAAGATCAACCAAAGTTTATTAATATTTTTTAGGGAACCTTGTTGCTCTGATACCACTTGTTGGAGTACAAGACCATTGAGAGGGGGTGAATCAGTTGTCTAATTACAAATCAAAATTCAATACTTAACTCACTTGTCTTATGCAAATCAACCCATGGAAACACTTAAAAAATTATGGATACTGAATGTGGAGGGAGTCACAATAACATGCAAATCAGAACATAATACTTGAACAAAGATATCTAATCAAGCACAATATAAGAAACCACTAGGAGGAGACATAACACTAGGTTTATGAGTAGCAAACCCTAAAAGGGTGAAAAACCACTCTGAAAATAAGCTTCATTAGACCTCACTGGTCAAAACCCTATAGGTTACAAGTTGTGTGCCCCATTGGCTAACAACAAGCCTCACTAGCTACAATATGCCTCATTGGCAATCAACAAGCCTCACTGGCTACAATATGCCTCACTAGAAATCAACAAGACTCACTGGCTACAATATGCCTCACTAACAAATCACTATGCCTCACTGGAAATCTTGAAAAGAGAAATAAGTAAAAAGCCAGAGGGCTACTCTGTTTCAATACAAACCACAAATTTTTCAAAGTTTCACCATAGATTTTACACTTATCAAAGCTTTTTAACATCATTCTAGTAAAATCCGTGTCATCATCTTTTCAATCAGAACATTACATCTACTTTGTAGAAAACTCTATCAAACTTTATCACAACAAATCAGAGGAAGATATGGAGGTGGAAGAATTTGAGGCCTAGGATGATGAAGAAAGTGATGGGATGGAATTTGAAGAGACTGAATATGACATGGGAGAGGAGGATACTAAGGAGGAGAAAGAAGAAAATAAGGAGTAAGAGATCAAAATTGGAGTAGAGAAAAGGAATGAAACT
Source organism: Sequoia sempervirens (assembly GCA_007258455.2). NCBI lineage: Eukaryota > Viridiplantae > Streptophyta > Pinopsida > Cupressales > Cupressaceae > Sequoia > Sequoia sempervirens. The sequence goes on from VDFB02000008.1 coordinate 330,160,761, forward strand.
CTGACAGCCCCTGAAATCGGGAACATTGCCAATGAAACTAATATTGATGATGATTCTATCACACTGGCTATCTAAAAATTAGGTTGACCTACATGCAGGTTCAAATGGACGATATGAAAAAATCTATTATCGCATTGATGAAGGTGATGAATTGCCTCATACGTAGAGCTATGGTAGGTGCAGTTTTTGGTCAAACCAAGATTACTAGGAAAATGAAGAAGATGGGAAAGATGGATGATTTGAAGGGCCTGGATGAGACCGAGGGACTTGATTGGAGAGAGTATATCTGCCTTATAGGAGATTATTGGGACCTGATTGGAAAATCCAAGTAATGGATTTTTTTCATTTTTCTTCTAGTTGTGGTTTCTTTACTTGTTTTGTTGTTTTGTTTTAATATTCTAGATTGTTATTTTTCAAATAGCTCTATTATGGTTGTGAACTTGTTGGTCTATGGTGGACCTAATAAATGGTCTTCATAGTTTAAATTGCTTTAGTAGTATTTTTTTAGTTTTTGATTAAGTACCATGGTTCTATGGTTATTGTTTTGTTAATTGACCTACATGCCACCCTAGACATTTTGTTTCTTGATGTTGGTTCGTGGTATTATTTTATCCATCTTGTTTCCTTCTTTTGAATTTTGGCTATAACCATGGGATTAGGTCCCTTCCACTAATAATCTAATAAAAAAAATATCTTATCAATATGAAAATACAATTCAATCTAATTCATTTACTCTTTTTGCAATCACCATGCTTTGTTCATGAAAAATACATCACCTTAAATACCTGAAAAGGTTACAGTCATCTTTGTTTTTCATATTAAAATCAAGAACATTTATCCCATACCCATAAATCTCATTCCATACTCAAATTAGGAACATCACATATTGAATACCAAAGAACCTTTCAAAACCCAAAATGTTACTCTCCAAGAAAACCCTTCTATATACTTCATAACACAATTCCTAAGTGCAATCCCATTATACACCTATGATTTTCACACTCACATCCATTCACCTATGATTTTCATTCAAATATCCTATTCTTTACACTCTTCCTTTTTATTATCTGATCACCAACATGATATTGTGATTTTCAACATCCCTCATGAAGCCCAATCTACAAAAAAAAACCTTGCTCAATGTTTTGATATCCTCACTTCACACATTGCGGTTACATTATTTTTCATGGAGGAACATAATGTCAATCTTCTCTCTAACCTTTTACCATGCTCTTACATCAATTCCACACTTCTACGTTAGAATACCAAAATCCTTTCAAAATTGAATGATAGCTTCAATTTTTTGCATCATAAGGATAAACATAGATCTATTCATATTCAAAAAATTGAAAGAAAAATTGAGATGGATGACTATTGAAATCCTATCAAAGAGGAGACTACAAGAAATAACCGTTCATAAACTTTGAATCTGGACCTTTGATTTGTAGTTTCTGCCAAGCTGTAGATTAAATAATAACCATTGATTTTGTAATTAGTACTAGGATTTAAGTTCTTGACCTGTCTAGTAGGTTAACCCATAAGAAAGGGCCAGTTGATAATGCATTTGAGACCCCTTGATTAGTCACTTAAGTGACTTTTAACCCACAATAGTAAGTCACCTTTAAAATAAACCAAAAAGTAACTTTGTTAATACCTTTGCACAAACACTTCTATTTATGGTTTTATAATAAAGATTCCAACAATAAGTAAACAATAAACAATCTTAAAAACTCCATGTGATTGTTCATGATTGCTACTAGTCACCATAAGTTTTTAGATGTAGAGCATATTGTTCTTGACATTGAAGAAGAAGATAAACCATGAAATGAAGAACCATGTATATCTTCCATGTAAGACACTAAAACCTCAACATCATGAGATGAATACCAAGATCTTTATCTAACTTGAAGAAACACTTTGAATGCAATAACTATGCAACATTGAAACAAACACTTTAGCATGAAGCAAATCATTTTCACTTTGCAATATTTTCATCAACATCATATGAGTGTCATATGAGTGAACAAGTATCCTTATGAACAATCAAGATTAGATACCTTTCCATCAACACGTATTTGACAATACAATGGGAAAGTTCCTTTGCATCAACCTTTGACATCAATGACAAACACTACCACTGCCAACAATCTTAACCTCTATTTATATAGAAATATGAGACTTAGTTGCCTAAAATCAAGCTATGTTTAATGAAACTTCTCAACTTATTAATATTGACTCAACAACTAATATCAATGGGTGGCAACATTTAAAATCAATACTCATCAAAATAGAACAGTGGGTCGATTAAAATAGAGACAACAAGAATGTGTTCCAAAAATGCAAGGTGAAAGATCAAACAAGTTGACTCATAATATGCCAACTTCTACTTGACTTGTTCTCTATTTTACTTTGTCTTCCATCATTGGACAAAGCTTACAATTTAGACTTCTATTACAATGCAGATTTCATAATTTGGCGCCACCTAAAACTTTTTGTCATGCTTTTGATGTTCATTGTTTTATGACCAAGTCAATGTTTAAATGCACTTTCTAATATCTCTTAATACTCTTGACTGAGTCTCTCATAAATTGTGTTGTATTTGCAAGCTTTTCAATGCATATTAAATGACTTTACAACTTCCACACTATGTATGTGTTGTCCTTTATTATTAAATTTCACTTAAATATATAAGTGTTGGTCATTGCATATGCATATATGAATTGCACATTGCATAATATTTGAATCTTAATTTTCTCTATGTTGGTTTTCCATTTCTTATATTAGTGTTGTTCATAATATCATTTTGTTGGCTTAAATAAGCCTTTACAAGCTTATAGTATGAGCTTGGAAATCAACGCTTGATTTATATGCAACATTTTATTCAATCCTTGTATTCTATCAATAATATATATATCCATTCCATTATATATAAATATATACCCCCATTCCATTATATATATATCAATCAACTCATGCTATAATAAACATACATCATTCGGTATTTTGAATGCTTTCGGTATTTTGAATGCTTGTACACGTATTTACATATCCTCACCATTTTATTTATATTTATATATCGGATATTAGCATATTCATATATACATAGATATACATACGTATATTTATATTTCCATTATTGTATATGTATATATATGTAAATACATGCATTATCACCTTTCACTATATCAACACACATGTGTATATACTTATGTTAAATATATGCATATATATGGCGTTCAATTACTCACATATCATATCTTTATGAATGTGTCATCGATAATTTATATATACACGTATATTCGATATATGTATTTACTCACATATATAAGCAACTATATTGATCGATATATATACATAAAGTCCACATATATTTATAACTCACCGATTAATTATAAACACATAAAGAATAACTCACATAAGGCAAGGGACTCAAAAAAATCATGATCAAGAACAACACAAAAAATTCATAAACCTTCCCAAATTCAATCATAGACAAAACTAAGGGATGACTTACCAATTTCCCAAACTATGATTGAACTGGACCAATCTATATATGTGTGCGTGTGTGAAAAATCTTAGCTAGGCTTCATTAAGGGTTACCTGACCATCACTTCTCCTGAGTGATACTTCCTCTCCCTTCCAGAGGCTTGATCCTTGTATCTACATTCAACTTAGAACATTGCAATAGTAGTTAGTTGTTCATCAAAACTATCATTTGCATATATATTCATTTCATAATCAGAATGCCAAATTAAATCAACATTCATTCTACTTTTCATTTTAACATAACATCATATCAATTTAACTTTCATTCATAATTTTCCAAATAATACATATAGAAAAAGTGTAAACACATGTTTTTCAATAAAAAATACAAGCACATTTATTTATTCAACATTTTAACCAATCATAGTAATAGTAATAGGTAAACGCACAACGGGGTGTAAGATACTTCCCCCCTTGTGAATCATTTTCTCTGATGATTTTTAAAATATGGAGATATATATAATTAAATAAAGGTTGTACCTTTAATTTTTCTCCATATAACAAATAAATGTATTCTATTAATAACAAAACATTCTTCCCTTAGAGCATGGCCTTTTGCAATCTCGTCCATGTGGACTTTTCACTAAGGATCCAAACTAACATATAGGGAGAGCTTGTGTGCTTTCACACATACTTTCCCTTAAAGAGCTATACTTCATAATCATATTAGCTCCCTTGTACTTCATAAGTACCATAGTGACCATATCCTATATGACACCTATACCTTAGTGACTAGAAAACACATTCTCATTGGCTAATGATTCTATCATTAGTGTAACCCAAATAGATAAGGAATGCCAATGTATTGTACACTACACGTGGGTCCCATCCTTTCTTTTGGTGTTTACGCCATTGGACAACTCAAAAGCTAAGACCATCCACCACTGACACAACTATCTTACATAAGAATAATTATGTTTTTTCATAATTTTAAGCTTGTATCAACAAGTTTTCTTTGATTCTCTTGATCTATTATTCTATTTTACAACCTTTTTGATCTAAGGTTAATCTTATTTATTAGCTTATCTTAGTTTAATAGAGATTAAATCCTTCTTCCCATATAATGGACCTAACCTCAATGATAGAAGTTTATTGTAATATAAGTATTCTACAAATTCACCAAAATTTGGTTTATCCCATTTGCCTAACTAGCTAACATAATTGAATTCCTCATAAGATAATCATGGTTTACAAAAAACCTTAACATTTCTTGCTTGTTCCCATATGAGATAACATTCTTAGGGACATTAAGCAATTACTTCACACATTTTGATATTTCAGACTTAATATCCTAAAAATCAAATTTCCCAATCAAAATTGGTTACCTTGGTGAGTCTATCCACCATAAAATTATGTCAATTCCATCAACATAAAAAGATCAAACATTGGTTCGATCAGAGATGAGAGTTTAGACAATTTTATGCAGAACAATTATCATAAAAAAAAGTTAAAGATGAAAAAATTATAAAATCTGACTTGTGTGCACTATTCATGAACCCTAAAATGAATCAAGCCTTACATCCTACATGTAAGAGGTTCCCTATCCATTGGTACAACCACCAAGGGATAAAGAAGTATTTTTGGGAAAGGTGGTGGATGGTTTTTTATCATCCTCCCTGCAACAATAATGAGGTACCACAATATTTTTTAAGGAAACCCTACTGCGAGTTTGTCCTCAATAAAGTTCTAAACTAGTTTGACATGTGGGACTTCTAGGGTAGAGGTGGAGGTCCACATAGGATAGAGTGGGGGCATGTATTGACACACAACAACCAATTAGATCACTTTCTAGACCAACATATGTGCATGTGACTATCCCTTCTATTGTGAAGGAGAGTGATAAGGTGGATATTTTGTAGTCAATTAGTTCCCTCACTTAGAGCCTCATACTACATACTAGTCCTCTAGCATAGGGTGAGGCAGACAATTCTTTGAGGAGTCGAGCTCCACCTCATTTATGTCAAGCTTGTGGGTCAATTTATGTTTATGATCCTGAGGATAGTTAGGATGCAAGTTCCTAGGGTACATCTATAGTTGATGAGATGGTGATGATAGATGCCCTCCTAAATGACACATTCGAACTTGAAAGTCAGGTTAATATCAACAAGTTAATTTAATTTAATTTATTAAATTTAATTTTTGAAATGCAATATTAACTAAATTAGTTGAATTATTATAATGAAATTTTAGGGTCCTAGTGTTCACTCTATTTTCAGCAGTCCTCCACCTCCCTATTACATGATGATGTCTACTATAGAGGTATGTAACTAGTAAAGAATTATAAATATTACATGTGAATAGCTTAATGTTATATAAATGGCATCCTTATATCTCATTTTGGATGTTGTATAGGTTAATATTGGACCTTCAATGACAACACCTATTAATGGAGGTGGTCATCAAAGTTTCAATCAAGTAATACAGGGTATTTTTAATTTTAAAATAGAAAATTATATTTCATAATTGAATAATGTTTAATGACTAGAAGGTTCTATATAGTTTGTAATTATTCCTTGTACCTTTTAATAAATTTTATTTCAGGTTGCTATGTACTTCATAATCTATGAATTTCATTTGTTCATGTTATTGACCTCCAAAAATATAGGATAGTGGTGTCAATTAATTATCCACCTTCTATATATCTCTTTATTATATTACCTATTGGGACCTCCATCAAGAACCAACTATATGTAAAAATATATAAATATAAATAAAAATATAAGTGGTCTACCACTTTTGGCAAAAAAAAAAAACCTAACTATTCTATGTGATTATCTTATTTGCACAACTCTTCATCAAAATTCGTAATCAATTGTCTAGGAAATAAATGAATACTAAGGGCTAATTTGTATGATTTTTATCATTCATTGAATCTAATCCTATATGATATTGATCCACATAAATGACTGTGTAGAACATCTATTCATCATGAAACACATCAACTTCACTATCTTCATTAAAGTCAACATTCATCCAATACAAAACCAAATCACATTCTCAAGTAAGTATTCACTATGTAATGGTAAAATATAAAATCTAATCTAGCTATGATACAATAAATCCCTTTGTTATGTTATACTCACTATAATTATGGGATTCATAACTATACTAAAACTAACAAAATAGTCCAATAACCACCTATTAAACTATGAAGTAATATATACTTCAATAAGTACTCAAAATTTTGTTGACTATGTCATACAATTTAAGCCATGAGTTGCATCACTATTCTAATTTTGGTAATTGAATAATGTTTTATTTCTAGATGATGTAAGTAGAAACTCCTAATATTGATAGGGCAGTGGAGCATGGTATTACAACAACAGTAGCAAGCTCAATGCCTTTGAATTAGGTATGAGGAAAATTAGTAAACTTCAAATTACATTCATTGTTTTAGTTGTGTATTATTGAAAAATCAAATGATTATTCATTTGTAGTTTAATTTCTATCTAGATAGTTTTTATAGGGCTTTGCAATGCTACAACATGAGTGTGTGGTTGGTGCAAATGATGAGAGAGATCATTTGGTTGTAGTAAGTGATTATTTTGTTAAATATTTCATTTTATATAATGTAATTTTATATATTAATGTCTATAATTTTTATTGTAATAGGTGCAGCTCCATGGAGAATTAAATAGGAGGTCCAGTGAATGAATTCAGAGTAGACCACCATCATACACATCTCCATCCCACTAACAATCAAAGGCCGCTCATGATTTATTTCCTTCACCTGGAGGGAAATGACTATTTATTAGGGTCCTTTATTGTCTGCTTATATGGAATTTTTGAACATATATTTTATATTGCATATATGTGACATTGTATTCCCATATGACACTCTTGTAAGCCTATACATTGATTTTTTGTACATATGTTATGTTTATATCGACATATATTGATGTATGCCTATATGGTTATTTGGTTAATGCATATCTTTTTTATTGATGGTGTCCATATTTGCATATAAATGATTGTTTAAATAAATAAATATTATTTGATGTAACTATAAATGATTAAAATATTTTGATTATAAGGGAAAAATTGGTTTTTAAGGGACCCAAAACCTTTTACAACTAAACAGATGAAAATTTTCTCATAGATAAAAACATTGAACCATCAACAACAACTAGCAACAAAACATCAGCCAAAAAATAGAGAACAAGCAACAAAAAAACAAAAATAGAAAAAAACATAGAATGGGGCACTCTTTCATGTTCTTTAAGGTGTTAGCCACCTCAATTTCCTGGTTATGATGCAGTTTGACCATGTCCATCAGTTCCTTATTCTCATCCTCAAAGGTTTTCCTCAAGCTACCCCTACCTCTTGTACATGGGCCTTTTGCCTCATCTTTTCCCAACCTTCTTCCCCTTCCCCTTTAAAGACTGGTCCTTCTCCATCAACCCTACAAAGTAAAGCTGATCTTCCCTTAGTTGACTTATCTTGTGAAAAAGGACCTCTAGAGATTCAACATTGTTCTTGACCGAAATGTGTCTAACTTGTAGAAGCTTCTTGATGTCCACATTAGTTTCGTTAACCTTAGCCTCCATTTCAGAGACGAGCTATTCACATAGGGATTTAAAATCCGTAAAGGAGCACTCTAAGTCCACAATTATTTCAATCAAAATATTTGAGGAAGAACCCTTCAACATGTTTTTCATATTCTCTTTTAGACCCACGATATTGGTATTCACTCTATTGCATTCCTGTAGTATCCATTTGAATAGCTTGAACGCGCTAGTAGCCTAGGCTACACGAGCCATGTCCAAAATCTCAAATTTAGAAGTATTGTTGTCGTTTAGGTATGAGAAATCCTTAAAGAGAGGATTCACCTTTGGAGGCTCTAACTTTCTAAGGCTCAGATTAACCCCCTCATCCTTGTGCATAGACTTCCCACCAAAAAAAAGCTCCACATTGGGCGACTATTGAGTAGGGGAGTCATTTATTTCAACAACAATATCCACAACTCTCTTCTCCTTACCCTAGTCCTTTGTACCATTCAAATAATCTTTCACAACCTATTTTTTTATCTTTGCAATTTTCTTGGATTTACTTCGTGGTAATTCCTTGGATTCCTTATCCCCAACATTAATAGGAATTCCCTCCTCCTTACAGCCATCTACAACATAATCCTTCCCATTAAACTCATTATTTCCCTTAGAATGGGAGCCACCAGAAATGACTTCAGTATCATTTCTAATAGAATGGGATTCTGACTCCTGAAAAACAAGCTTGTTAGCAGTATGATTCCCCTTGATATGACCCTTCTTTCTCTTCTCAGAAGGGTCTTCCATAGGGGACAAAGACCCACCCTCATCCTTTTCATTCCATTCCTCCTCACTAGTAGCATTGATATCCAAACTAGTCAAGAGGGATTCTTCATTGACAACCTTCTCCTTACCTTTAATCATCTTGGCAAGGACAAGGGCCCTCACATGCTCCATTATGAGCAGTATGAGGCCCTCATGGAGAACAGGACCCCTCCTATTTTTCAAATGAGCATGCACCGACACTTCTAATGAAGACAAAAGAAAGAAAGGGAACAAGATATATAACCCATGTCTAAAATGATTCAACAAAGTGAAATGGTGACCTAAAATTGTAGTAAACTGACTGTCTAGGGTAACATACCACATGATGACCTCTGCAACATCAGCCCAAATTTTTTTTAGAGATGTTCATTCGTAGCCCTAAGAAGGCAACTTAACCAACTTTTTTCATTCATCATCTTTTAAAAACTAGTCCATGGTGTCCTCATTACTCTTCCTCTCCTTGAATTTTTTTTGACCTACCAATGACAAACCAATAATGGAAGTGATAAACTCCTCATTATTCAAAAACTCCATTCCCTTGACCTGTAATCTATGATTATTCCATTAACTGACAAAATCCACAGAAGCCTTAGGATCATGGCCATGTAGCCTTTCCAGAAAAGGAATGAAATTTCCATGCTCTAAAATCCTCCAAATTTTATGATTATTCCTCCATATTGCACAGGAATGGGGCTCAATTCTACTTCGGTCACCCCCCATGATCACATTCACCATAAAATAAAACCCTAGGAAAGTGATAGTTGTTAGAAAGAAAATAGACAAAGTAATACCCACAAAGTGTATGATGAAAATGCAAGTAATAATGATATTAACACTCTAGAGAACCAGCTCAACCATAGCCATATTTTCATAATAAATATTTGGAATCCTCGGGAAGGAGGGAGTACTCCTCCCATTCCTTAAAATCATTAATTCTGATAGCCTCATTAGCAAAGAAATCCACCAATGAGTTTCCCTCTCTATAGATATGAGTGACATGAGTTTCCTCAAAGGATCTAAGCATCATTATAGCATCCTCGATCAACTGATCAATTGGGCAACTTGGCTTGTAAATGCCAAGTAGGCAGTTAATAATATTAAGTGAATCTCCCTCGACCCAAAGCTTGGAGTATCCTTTGTCCAACACAAACTTAATACTGATGAACATAGCCTTGGCTTCCACATGGTGATTGGTCCAATTTCCGAATGGGAGTGCCACCGCACCCAAGAAATGAAGTGCTTCAAAACATGATAAGATGTTTATCTCTCAAGCATGTAATGAAAACACAAGGAAAAAGAGCTAATTAAGGATTACATTTATAGATTTCAAGTTTTCGATAATAAGATGTTTCCTCCATTATACAATGACAAGATTCAAAGGATATTTATAGATGGTTTACTTCAAATATTTAAAATCCAAGTGTATTCCATACTTCATAACTTATTTTTAGATTTATGTATTATTTTTTGTAAGAATTATCATAGTTTATTGAATAATATGCTTCATTATCCATTCATTCCTAATATTTTGTTGTATTGATAAAATGAAGACAATGGGGATGTAAATTTTTTTATCATGATGTACCTCTACCTTTTTAAGTTTCCTAGTGGAATTTTTGTTGGAATCCTTGCAACATGAGTGTGAAGTATGGATGTTTGTGTTGGTTATGTTGTCATTGATGTCAACATGGTAATAACTACATGATGATGACTACATGGGAAGTTTTCTTTGCTTACCAAAAGTTGTTCTCTGTCGGTAACACTCCTTTATGATGGATCAATATGTTGGTGTTTGAGTTAGGAACTAATCGTAAGATCTTATATGAATCTAATCTCCTAACCATGTTTTGTTGAATCATTCAGACTACTTTTTCTTGGATCTTGAGATGTTATTTTGTATATGAATAGAAAGTTATCTTTGATAGAGTTCAACTCTATATCCTACTATTGTTTTGTGTATGGTGTACTATGTGGGAGACTCCAAATTCTACTAAGATGAACATTCTTATGCTGTTCTTGAGATGATAGTCTCTTTACTGGTAGTGTAATGGGAAATTAATGTGTTCTCAAATTTGAAAGGTGTTCTCTTTGAGGATTATTTTCCGGTTTGAAGAATTTTGTTTAGTCTTGGCTGATTTAGCGAATGCAATATATTATGAAGACTGATAGCCAACTTGGCCTAATGCACTACATGGATAACATGTTAAATCTTATATGGTGCCAACCTATTTGATGAATAATATATGCTTGTATACACACATATATATACAAGATGCTTTGAAGATGGAACAGAGGAAGAAAGAGAAGAAAAAAAATGAAGAGAAGGAAAAGGTGTGAGTGTGTTATTTGTGAGCAAGTGCACAGAGGAGAAGATCAAAGCTTAAATACTTTATCAGTGATACATATTTTTTGAGCAATGTAGTGCTTTTATTCTAAGCTTCAATAGAACTAAACCCTACACATTAAAGGTGTATTCCATCAGTTCATTTTTTGGCAGTGAGTCACTATCATTATATCTTGGGAATGAGCCATCTTTTGTATTCAGGATCATAGCCTTTTAAGAATAGTGAGTCCTAGTAGTGAGCCCTGTAATATTTTTTATTTGGATATAATATATTATGATTTAACCCTCACAGTGGTTTTTCCCTCATTGGGTTTTCAATGTAAAAATCTTGGTGTTCTTGTGTGTGTTGCATTGACTTGGTATTATGTTCTCTCTTGTTGATCTAGTCAAAATAGTAATAATGGTTAAGTGGATTTTATTATTAGTTTATGGGATACCGATTCACCCCCCCTCTTAGTATTTTGGATGTTCAACAATTGGTATTAGAGCTTGGTTCCTTGGAAGAAGCCTAACAGCTTGGATTTTATTTTTAGAAGAAATGGAAGCGCTGCAGGACAAGTTGATAAAAGAAAATGAGCACATTGAAAAACTACAAAGTACGTGTATGAATGCATGTGATCTATTGACTAAAGGATTAGAAATCATTACTAGCTTGCAAGAATAATTGGATGAGAAGAAAAGAATTGAAGAATATCAAGAAATTGAAGTTTGGAAGAAGATGGATGAATGTGCAAAGCTTGAATTAGAAGTAGAAATCTTGAGATCTAATCTGGAAAAGGAAAAGAATTTTGAAGACAAATTTAAGATGAGCTCAATGATGCTTGATGACTTGATTAATTATCAAAGATTGGAAAGGGATAAGAGTGGTTTAGGGTTTGAAAGAGGTCAAAGTTCTAAAGAAAATCAATTCACTGAAAAGAAGATGCACTACAAGGATAAACAAGTCAAGGAGCGAAGAAGAAAATCCAGAAAAAATCCTGTAAAATGACATGATGCAAAAGGTATTTATACTTCAATGGTGTTTGTCATTCCTACAAGAGATTTGGTCATAAAGCAAAGGACTGTAAGAATAATGCTAATGATTCTAAGGGAAAGAAGAATGGATGTAAGGATAAAAAGGAAAATGGAAAGAAGAATGTTACTTGTTGTAAGTGCAAAAAAATGGATCATCCTAGTAAAAACAGCGGAAGGAAAAAGAAAATCTATCTGGCAAAGAAGAATGATTGAACCTTTGATCCAGAAGTGAAAAGAAAATAAATGGAAAGGATTTGGAGAAGAGATTCATTAGTTTTGTCTGTGCCGACCTCTGGTACAGATACTCCCATCAATTTCTAAATGAAAGCAGTGGCTAAGGAGGTGCAATCATTAGAAAATCTAATAAACCCCTTATTGGTACTTGTGTCATATCATGACAGAAGTATATTTAATGTGGTAACAAGATTAAGGTATTTTTTGCATGTGTGAAGAATGAGGTCTACAAAATTTGAAAGAATGGAGGTGTACACAACTTTCAAAGCAATCTAATTGCAAGATGAAACATTTATTGCAAAATAATTTGGAATGGAAGGAATAAGATCAATTAACATTAAAGACCTATGTATTTTAGGAGAAGCATGCAAATAAATTTTTGTAGGGAATTCATAGTTTTAGAGTTTGAAGAAAGCAATATTCGAAGTGTGCTCCAGAAACAAAACATCTATATATTTTTAGAGGTATTTCTATTTGCATAATCTTTTATTATTATTGATGGATAATTTGAAGATTGTAAATTGTGCGGATAAAGCTAGATTAAAGAGATATATGTGGAATGTGTTGGAAGAGTCTGTTGGCGCATTCTCTTGCATCGCTTTGAGAGTGTTTCCTATAAAAGATACATATGCATTTGTTTACAGTAAGATTGAAGAAATGTCATCAGTTTAGTTGAATATGCTTTGGGAAAATGAATTGAATTATGATGCTTACAGAGTATTAGTTGAGAAAAAGTTGGATGTTTGGAGGAAATTTCCTTTGTTTGAATTTGAAAAGAAATATATTTGAATAGTATTGAGCAGAATTCATGATGAATCTTTGTGGATTGATGAGGCACATCTAGTTACCAGAGAAGCAATTAGAGATGTAACTAATCTATGTTCCTCTGAACCATTTTCTAAGCTGAATACTATGAATGAGAAAGAAATAATTGAGGTTACAGGTGCAAGTATAAAAGGAAAGGAAATTGGGTTAAGATTGATTGTTGATCCGGTAATGAGGTATACTTCTATGGTCATTGGTCATAAATTTTGTATCCCTAAGAATGACTACAGTTTCTACTCCTACGGTGAATGTTGTTATTGACATGGTGTTAAGAGGTATGGAATATGACTTGTGTGAAAGTTACTTCACGTACATATTTTGAAGAATTCAAAGGAAATCAAGAACATGAAGAATATTTTTTGGTATGGAAATTTGATTGTTTGTCTACTCTTTTACTTTTTGAAAGAGTTTCCAGTAATAGGAAAGTTAGAATGGTCAAATCCAGAGCCTGTTGCCTATCAAATTAAGAATTTCATGATAAATCTTGGTAGTTTGGATGCAAAAAAGTCTGCACTTGCTGCATTTTTTGGAACATTTCAGATTAGGATGAACAAAAGGTCTAGGATTCTAGTAAGTGTTGTGGAAAGATACTCTAGAAGCATAAATTTTCTTTTTTCTACAAATTTCTATCACATGGAAGTAGTTGAAGCAAGGTTGGTTTGGATATTTGAATTGGGTTATGAAGTTTCAAAGATTGAAATTGATAAATATGCTAAAATTATCTTATAAATCCCTAAGGATCTCAATGAAAGTACCCCTAGTAGCAAGACTAGAATAGGGAAGAAAAGGAAGAGTGTAGTGAAGCAAGAAGGTGCAAAGAAAGCAAGCTTCAACATGAGCATGAAAGAATAAACATTTAGAGAGTTTTGGAAGATCTATAGAAGGTTATTCCCGATGCTAATTTTGATTCATCTATTTTTGTTGTGGAGAATCTTCATGACATGATTAATTCTTGGGTGATCCCACAATACTGGTTTACAATTTTTGGCCAAATTGGACACTGAAATAAATTTTTCTAACTAAACCTTCACTTTTGGGCACCTATAGTGGCTAAACCGTGAGGAATTTGAAGATGATGCAAACTAGTGATTTGTGAAATTTTGTTTGTAGATTATAAATATATTTTTTTCAAAACTTTTGGAATCATATTACACTTCTTTCTCCATCTCCTTCGAAAAATAGTTTTTTTTTCAGTAAACAACATTTTTAAGGAGTGCTCATCATATAAGCATAATTTTTTTCCATGAAGGATAAAATTCTATTTTTTAAAATTTATATTTGTAACTACGATATCTAGTGCTTCCAATTGGTTTCATAGTATTTTATTGAATATTTTTTCCTTAATCAAGTTTCAAATTCAAACCAATTACAATTTACATAGGCCGTATAATGTAACTTTTTTGTATGTATGATTTTTTTTTTTTGTTGGATCAAGGACTTCAATATCTAGTGCACTCATATTTTTTAATTTTTTTTTGATAATTTTCTATTTTTCCACATGTGCAAAACAAAGAGCTTGATTTTCAGTGAAAAACCTACATTCACAAGAAATAAAAAATAAATATAATAATCAAATTAAATTTATTTAAAATTATACTTTTTGGGAAGCTTATAATAAGGAATACATACTCAAAAAAATAAAATTAAATGAATACATTTGATCCCCCAAAAGATAAATCAAAAGTGGTTTTTTATCAGCATTTTGATGGGTGTAAAGGAGACTCTGTTATAGGTATGGTTTAAAACTAGCGGGGTTCTGTCCAAGGGGGTTTGATATAAGGTGGTTTGATCAAAACCTCTTCAATTGGAATACTTTAAATGGAAATTTTCAAGGCTTAAATCATTATATTTTCTAAAATATGTGATTTCAACAAAATTCAGGATCTCTGAGAAAGTGTAAACTAGTACTGTGGGATCACTTTCTTTGAAAGTCTACATCTCCAGAATTAAAGAGTTTGTTGGGACTAGGTCTGATGAAGAATATTTGAATGATATCAAAGGAAAATGTATGAATGCATGTAGTTGAGTAATGAAAGAATTATAAATTGTAAAAGGTTGTGAAGAAGAGGCACATGAACTACTCTCCTTTTGTCTAGATTGGTCTAGCAATACATTGAATATGAGAAATGAAATAAGAATGAGCGAGTCTCGACTGAGCACTCAAGAAGATACATACAAGTTAGTAGAAGATAAAGACAATCAAAGGTGGTCCTACATTATGGAGCTTTAGGAAAAAAAATTCTCTCTACAAGATCGAAGAGCATATGTCATCATAAAGTTTATGGCACTCAGAGACATCACTAAATTCAAACATACTTTTGTTTCTAGTGCTCTTGGTTGTATTGCTGAAATATTAGAAATCAACCTTAGTCCAATTACTTTAATAGATGGTATAGAGTAGCTAACTAAACTCAAGCTATTTTACAAGACTCTTGTTAGTGCAAAAGGTTCATGGGAAGAAGGTAAAGCATCATGGAAGGCTATTCTAGAAAATCTCAGAGGTTTCTCTTCTGGTTAAATATGTGTTCATATCATTTTGGCTAGCTTTTGATACACATTCTTATACTAGACCCCTTCCTTTGTCATTGATGTCAAAGGGGGAGAGATAAAGAGAAGGGGAAATAAAAGAGATGGAAAGTTAGAGGAAATTTTTTTTGTGAAGATTAGTTTTTATAGGGGGAGTAAGTCATAACATTCAATTGTGGTATACTTGAAAAAGTTTTTGGTTTTTGTCATGCATGTTGCCATCAATGCCAAAGGGGGAGATTTCTCGAAGCCTTGCAACATGAGCATGAAGTATGGATGGTTGTGCTAGTTATGTTGTCATTGATTTCAACATGGTAATAACTACATGATGATGACTACATGGGAAGTTTGTTTTGTTTACTGAAAGTTGTTCTCTATCAGTAACACTCATTTGTGATGGATTGGTATGTTGGCATTTGATTCAAGAACTCATCGTAAGATCTGATATAACTCTAATCTCCTAACCATGTTTTGTTAACTCATTCAAACTAAATTTTCTTGGATCTTGAGATGTTATTTTGTCTATGAACATTAATTTATCTCTAACAGAGTTCAACTATGTGTCCTACTATTGTTCTGTGTATGGGAAATTAATATGTTCTCAAATCTAGAAGGTGTTTACTTGGAGGATTATTTATTGGTTTGAATAATTTTGTTTAGTCTTGGCCAACTCAGCGAATGCAATATATTATGAAGACTAATAGCCGACTTGGCATAATGCACTACGTGGATAAAATGTTAAATCTTATATGGTGTCGACCTATTTGATGAATAAGATATGCTTGTATACACACATATATTCAAGATGCTTTGAAGATGGAAAATAGGAAGAAAGAGAAAGAAAAAAAAGGAAGAGAAGGAAAAGGTGTGAGTGTGTTATGTGTGAGCAAGTGAACAGAGGAGAAGATCAAAGCTTAAATACTTTATTAGTGGTACAAATTTTGTTGAGCAATGCAGTGCTTTTATTCTGAGCTTCAGTAGAACTGAACCCTGCACATTGAAGGTGTATTCCACCAGTTCATTCTTTGGTAGTGAGCCACTATCATTGTATCTTGGCAGTGAACCATCTTTGGTATTCAGGCTATGAGCCTTTTAAGGATGGTGAGTCATGGCAGTGAACCCCGTAATATTTTGTATCTAGATATAATATATTGTGAGTTAACCCTCACCATGTTTTTTCTCTCATTGGATTTTCCACGTAAAAGTCTTGGTTTTCTTGTGTGTGTTACATTGACATGGTTTTATGTTCTCTCTTGTTAATTCAATCAAAATATTAATAATGGTTAAGTGGATTTTATTGTCAGTTTGTGGAATACTGATTCACCCCCCCTCTTAGTATTCTAGATGTTCAACAATTTTATGTTTGGAATTTTTTATTAACTTTTTTTATGTTGATCTTCACACTAATTTCACCTATATTTGTTGGTTAATTGTTATCTTTCCTGCACCATTATGTGTTTGTGGTCTTGGATGCCATATTTTTGGCAGATAGTTATGGAATCGAGTTTTATTCAAGACAAAGTACAAATATTTTACACTATGTTTCCAATAATTTTATTCAAGTATATTCAAGTACTCATCCTCTATTTTACCATTCACTACTTCAAATTTATATAGGTATTATTCATGCCCACACTTTCCTTCATCTCAAAAAAATGTATTCCTATATTGACCAAAATGTTTATAACTACATTGAGTTTAATCAACGAAAGAGACTAGTTATTTGGTGTAAAAAATTCAATCATAAATTATAAAGACACCTACTTTGACCAAAAATCCCAAATTAGACTTATTTTTTAGCCACCCCAATGTGTTGGAATTGTCAGTTTACCCCCATGAGACGAAGAATGTAAACAATGCCTCTCGACAATTTTTTACTAAATGCAACTAACACTTTTTGGAACATTTGAAACATTTTCACCACAATGGAAAAGTTTGGATATATGAAAAACTGAGAAAAATTATCATAGAGAGACCCCATGTGACCTTATACCTTCATAAAAAATGTTTCTAAGTGCCACAATTTTTTATCAACAACTTTTCAACCACTTTTGGCACTTATGTATCTTAGGAGAAAACATTAGTACAATGTAGCTTGGAATGATCTGGCATACTAGGGTGTGAAAAAATACCTTTCCTACCATAAAAACACCTACCCTAACATGTTGGAATTGTAGGTTTGGCCACACGAACAAAAAAAATTAGGCTATGTTGTAACTTTCTTATGAATGCAACTAATGTTTTTTTTATCAATTGAAAACTTGTCACCATGACAAAATGGATTGTAGATATGAAAAATTGAGAGAATTCATTATAGAGGGGCCCTGCATGATCTTCTACCTTTAGAAAAAATGGTTGTAAGTGTGACGGTTTATGAGAAAGAGCACGTCAAAGTTTGTTTCTTTTTCACACTTTGTTCTCTTAAGAGAAATCACTAGTGTAGTGTAGCCTAGAGTGTTTCAACATGTTGGTATGCAAAACAAGACCTTGCATAGCATAAAACTACCCATACAAATGTGTTGGAACTTTCAATTTGGTTGCTCTAAAAACAAAACAAAAATTATGCCACCTTGCAAATTTACATTGCATGCATTTGACACTTTTTCAATCAACTGAAAACTTGTCACTATGGTAAAATGGATTAGAGGTAAGAAAAATTGAAAGAGATTATTGTAGAGAGATCCTACATGATCTTGTACCTTCATACATAGTGGTTTTAAGTGTCATGGTTTCCAAGAAAGAGCTCGTCAAAGTTTTCTTTTTTTTCGCACTTTGGTCTCTTAAGAGAAATCATCGATGCAATGCATCCTTGAACATTTTAGCAATGTTGGGGTGTGAA
This sequence comes from Sequoia sempervirens, assembly GCA_007258455.2. NCBI lineage: Eukaryota > Viridiplantae > Streptophyta > Pinopsida > Cupressales > Cupressaceae > Sequoia > Sequoia sempervirens. The sequence goes on from VDFB02000008.1 coordinate 330,179,398, forward strand.
ACAGGACGTTTCCTAGCATAAAACTACCCATCAACACATGTTGGAACTATTGGTTTGGTTGCACAATGAACAAAATGAAAATTATGCCACCTTGCAACTTTTACACTACATGCATCTGACACTTTTTCCATCAATTGAAAACTTGTCACCATGGGCAAATAGATTGGAGATATTTAAAACTGAAAGAGGTTATTGTAGAGAGACCCTATATGATATTGTACCTTCAAATAGAATGGTTTTAAGTGCCACAGTTTTTGAGAAAGAGCTCATCAAATTTTGTTGTTTTTTCGTACTTTAGTCTCTTAAGAGAAATAGTCAGTGCAATGTATCTTGGAATGTTCTGGCATGTTGGGGTGTGAAATAAGTCCTTTCCTAGCATAATACTACCCATTTGGGTATGTTAGAACTATTTATTTGGTCACACAACAAACATAACAAAAATTATGCTACCTTGCAACTTTACACTGCATGCATCTAACACTTTTTCCATCAACTAAAAAATTTGTTACCACGAGAAAATAGATTGGAGATATGAAAAACTGAAAGAGGTTATTATAAAGGATACCTATGTGATCTTGTAACTTTGGAAAAAATGGTTGTAAGTGCCATAGTTTCCAAGAAAGAGCTCACAAAAGTTTGTTGCTTTTTTCACACTTTGGTCTCTTAAGGGAAATCATTAGTGAAATATAGTTTGGAATGTTTTAGCATGTTGGGGTATGAAACATGACCTTTCCTAGCATAAACCTACCCATATGTATGTGGTAGAACTACCAGTTTGGTTGCACGATAAATATAATGAAAATTATGCTACCTTGCAACTTTACACTACATGCATAAAGGCATCACAAAGAAGGAAAAATCATGATCAAAAGACAACAATATTGAAGAAGGTTTATTCATGATAGAGGGAAGCATCTTATTTAATCATATTCATGACTTCATATGAATTTCATGAGATTTTTTCCCCTTTAATGACTATGATCATGTATAACTCATAAACAATGATCGAATTCAGAGGTACTAATAGTACTTATGAGGAGGAACAATATAATATAGGTTAGGACCGTGGATCAATCAATCCTCCATTTAATAAGAAGAATTTAGAGGTACTCTCATGTAGAAGTTTGAGTATGATCATGATAAATGAGATTCATTATATTCATAAAAGTTCTCATAGTAGCAAGGGTTTCATTAAGTCAAGGATACCTCATGAAGGATAGTCAAATGAAAGGATGAAGTAAAGGATGGAAGTCATCTTGCAAGGGTAGCAAGGGTAGCAAGGGTTTACTAAGAAATTTAGTGTCATATCATTGCAAGATGATAGAATGACCAAGGAAGTAGTATGAAAGTCAACAGTCAAGTGAAAGATCTCATGTACCAAGAAAATTTACCACACTAATGGAAATTTTTTTGATAGTGTACAATTTATTAAGGGGCAGTGAAAAGTGGTCTATCATTACACAAGAAGGAGAATAGAGTCATTCCCAAGCACTAGGTACTACTAGTGCTAATCAAGTTGGCCAAAAGCTAAATATGAAAAATTCAATTATGAAGGAAGAAGTTGTTAGCATGATGGAGAATGCACACTTTACAATTGAGACTAAATAAATAGAAGCACATGATAACCCTATCTTAGAGCATAATTAAAAAATATCAAGAATAAAATGAAGACATAAAATAATACAATTATTCCAAATGATTCATATTTTTTAAAAAATGTGAATGTTGACATGGATACATCAATCTTGCAAGATAACAATCCACTCAAAGTGAATGAAGGGGAAGTTTACAATGGATGCATCAATCTTTCACTTGATAACAATCCATTCAAAATGCAATGGAAAAGGTGGAGATGGTAGTAGAGATGAGAATATTTGATGAGCTAATACAAAGTGTAAACAATAAAAGAAAACTAGTCATGGGTCAAACACAAAGGGCAGAGCACAATCCATTCATGAGGATAGTCCATATAATGAGACATAGTGATAATGAATAGTCAATTTTAAAGCACAATGCAATAACAATAAAATTTAAATCATATCAAGCATGGAGGGAAGTGATCTTGAGATTACAAGGACATACCTAGGAAAGATCATAATTGGACAACAATGTTACAAGGAAGGGATGATAAGGTGACAATCTTCCATGTTCAAGTTTTAGACCTTCAAATATTAAGGGCAGCCCTACAAATTAGTCAAGGAAGAGATATAGGTACATTCAAATCTATGTTTCCAAAATGTCTATAATCTCCAATATCCTATACATATGCCTTTATATTTCAAGGAATGCAAGAGTGAAGGAAAGATGATTGGGCAGGTATATTATGAAGATTAATTTTCTCTTTAGGAAATTTCTTTATCTTTAAGATTTTCATTTTGAACTATTATATAACTTCCCTCTCATAACTATAATTCAAACTTTAATACTTGTATTGTGTGTGTAAAGGGAATTAAAGGATTTCTTGATGAAATGAGTAGGTATGTGAAGAATACCATTTTATATACACATAAACAAATCATTATTAAATAATGATATGCTAGGGGTAATGGAAAGGGTCAATAAAGGTGACATGTGGTCTAATATTCACCTAGAAACATTGAAGGAATTGGTTTATTAACTACTCAAGTTTCTTAATTGAATGATTAGGAAGTAATAAAATGTAGTCCAACATGGTCTCTTTCAATGACCATGGGAACAATTTTTCTAGCAAAGCATCTTCAGATAAGAAGTCATTGTAAAGAGTAGTGAAAGAAAAGATGTATGTTATAGGGTCACCTTTCCTATTATAATTCTCAAACCTAGGCACCTCAAATCCAACAAGTAAGGATGTAGAAAAAATATGAAATGATAAGGGATTGTTGAAATTAGCATCAACCAAATATCATAAGAAGAGACATTTTTTGGATAATGGGTGTTGTGGAAAGGGCAGCAAAGGGCAGAGATGAATGAGAAGGATAAACAAAGGGCAGAAAAGGGAATTTATGCACATGGGAATGTGTAAATGGAACAAGCACACTCCTAAAACTATACACTTGGGTTGGTAAAAATTATTAACTCTAAAACTCTTTCTAGCTCTTTGAGAGTTCTCCTTGCAACCTTGTAATCCTCATTGAACCAAACATTTGTTAGAAAATAAATTATTTTCTTCTTCCTATTTTTTTCCTTGTTACATATTTCAAGTGCCTCTTGAATAGTGTTTGTTAGTTTGTGGCTTTTGAAACTTTATATTCATTTTCCCTCCTTATGTATTCTTTTCTTTAGTGCTTCCTTGAAGATAGGCTAGTTTTATTGGGTTATAAGATTTTTCTTCTTTGCTAGGTTTGGGGTTGGGTTACTCTTTTAATGTATGTTAATATCTTTTACATACAAGATAGTATTATATACATTAGAATATGGTTTGATTTTAATCTCGAAGAGGAATATTTTATTATTGCCTCCATATCCTCTCTATTAAACTCTGCAAGCAAATGACATAATAAATGATGCTCAATCCACTCTAAGTTTTTCATCTATAATTTCTAGATTTCTTTTCCTCACCCATGATATAATTACAAATAACAAAACCATAAGTACCGCATAAAGTCATGCCCAAATGATTAATTATCCCATTATTCTTTGAACATCTTGACCATTGATGGTTTCCTCTTTGGTGAGCTATAAAATATCGTTATCCTCTCTGTATAAAATTTTAGTTTTCTCATTTTCAATCCTACAAATGAATTTTCCTAAGAGAATAAATTCTCCATGTTGAGAGTATGATTGATATATCTTTTGAAAATTTGTATTCATTTTCTCTCCTTATATATTCTTTTCTTTAGTGATTCCTTGAATATAGACTAGTTTTCTTGGGTTATAATATTTTTCTTCTTTGTTGGGTTTGGTGGTTGGTTTGCTCTATTAATGTAAGTTGGATAATGGGTGTCATGGAAAGGGTAGCAAAGGCTAGCAAAGGGCAGCAAAGGGTAGAGATGAATGGGCATAAATCCATTAAAATTCATTAATGCCCTTTGCACACACGATAAACATGACAAACAAAGGGAAACAAAGGTCAGGGATGAATAAGAAGGATAAAAAAAGGGAAACGAAGGGAATGATATAGATGTAAGATCATGATATAGATGTAAGAAATTGATACTTGTATACTTCTAAAGATTTAGCTGATGATATAACTAAAATAGTTAATAAATTGTGAAGGATTGGTTATGAAATACAAAGGAGTGATATACCTATTGGTATAAGAGACAAGGACAGATTCTTTGATGTGTATTTATAATATAATTTCATGGAATATCATTATTTGAAAGTCTCCATTATTTTCCAACATTCCAATTTTCTCAATGAGTTGTATAGAGTTAAAATATAATATACATTGAGTTTCTTTTGTCTAAATTTGTTTCATTTGAATGTGAAAATACCCTCTCAATAAACAAGGATGGAAATTCATCTTCTAAGGAAGCGCATGTTAAGTACTATAAAGATAAGGATGATTAATATGATGTATTTGATTATGAGTGTATTGAAGAAGAAACTAAATATGATGATTATGATGTAATTGATTGAACTTTTTTAACTTAAGAAAATAGTTCTAACTTCTAAATGAGTATGATTTTCTCACTCATAATTTTTAATTATTAGAAAAATGTAATCCCAAAATTAACATGATAACAAAATCAAAGCATTATATTAAGAATTTATGATAACAAGTGATAAAGAAACATAAGAAAATGAAGGAAAATGTAAAACACATGTCTAAATATTTGACATACCTTAAAATATAAGATTCAATTTGATAAACTACCCAACTATGTGTAGTTTGTTTTTCTTCTTGCATCAAACTCCTCAATAATTTGAGATTTTCATAAAGTTGCTTCCTTTTCAATGTTCAATTCTATCTAACTCTAATAGAATTACTAAAAACTATATAATTAACTAATATGAAACTATAACAATAAAATCATAATTAACATTTTAACACTACAAAATCAAATATGATGTAAAAACTTTGTAATTTTCTCCTTCCTAAGTTGGAAAATAAAAAAATGGTGATGCAAAGGTGGTGGAATGTGTAAAAGCTACACATGATTTCCCCAATAGCATGAAAAAGATTTTTTTTATTGGATGACACATAGAAGCAATAGAGTAATAGAGCATGTGGGCCTAGATCATAGGTGTCATGTCTTTTTTACCATTTTTTAAAATATAAAAAATGTGCTCACATTATAACGTGAGTGCTGTGTTACTTGCATAAAGCATAAGTGTGCTTTGGCTTGCTCTAAACTGTACAAAATCTCAACTTTTTCAAAGTGTGCTCATGTTTTTATTTGATGAATTTGTTAAGGTTTCTTGAACATTATCATGTGTGTAGGGGATTGGGTTGAGGTATATCTATGATACCTTTCTTCAAGCAATGATGACATCTTGTAAGTATCATGTATGTGTTATTTTATGCGTGATATGAAATTTTACCATAATTCCCTTGTTATATGCCATATGTGTCATTGTACATGACATGACCCTTTTATGTGTGTTTCCATTCAATGAAACATCCCTATACTCTCAAGCCTATACATTAAAACCTCAACCCTATACCTTAAACCCTAAATCCTAAACCCTACACCCTACAACCTCAATCCTCAACTCTATACTTAAGCCCTAATTTGTCAACCCTCAACCCTATACCTTAAACCCTAAACCCTATAACCTCGACCCTCATCCCTATACCCTATACCCTCAACCTTATACCATAAACCTTAAATATTGTCCCTCAACCCTATACCTTAAACCTAAACCCTACAATCTCAACCCTTCACCCTATGCCTTATACCCTCAATTCATACCCTAAACCCTACAACCTCAACCCTCATCCCTATACCTTGTAACCTCAACTTTATACCCTAAACCCTAAATATTATCCATAAACCATCAAATATAAACCCTTAACCCTCTACCCTATACCTTATACCCTCAACCCTATACTTAATCCTAGACCCATCAACCCTCAACCCTATACCTTAAACCCTAAACCCTAGACCCTCAACCCTTAACCCTATACCTTAGACACTCAACCTTAAACATCATCACTCAACTATAAACCCTATACCCTCAACCTTAATCCCTCAAACCTATAATTTAAATGCTAAACTCTAAACCCTACACCCTACATACACTCTCAACCCTTCACACTATGCCTTATACCCTCAATCCCTCAACCTTATACCTTAAACCCTAAATCCTACAACCTCAACCCTCATCCCTATACCCTATACCCTCACCCTTATACCCTAAAACTTGAATATTATCCCTAAACCCTCAACTATAAACCCTCAAACCTCAACCCTATACTTAATCCCTAACCCCTCAACCCTCAATTATATACCTTAACCCCTAAACACGACACCCTCATCCCTTAACCCTATACCTTAGGAACTCAAGCTTGAACATTATCACTCAATTGTAAACCCTATACCCTCTACCCTATACCCTTTGTTAAATAGGACAAATAAGAGGGGGGTGAATCAATTGTCACATAATTAAGCCTTTAATTTAATCACCGAAACTAATCCTTAATACTACTTAAATGATTAATACAATATCAATGCAAAAACTTAAATCCAACATATAAACACAATAACACCATATTTATGTGGAAAACCAAATGAGGGAAAAACCATGGTGAGGATTAACTCACACTATAGAGAATATCAAAACTGATTGCAAAAGGATCACTTCCTAAAATAAGGACTCACTGTCCAGAACAAGGACTCACTATCCAACAGGGCTACAACTCAAAGGCCTCACTACCATAGAGATACAAAGAAGACAAATAAGAATTGTTATAGAGAGACTACAATCCCAATGCAACAAATGATTCCACCACAATTACTCGCACATATGCATGAATGATAGAGTTCACCTTTTGCTCAATGCATTTGAAAACTCAACATTAAGATTTGCACTGATCTCCCATACTCGCAACACACACACTTATTGAATAGAATCAATATCACACCAAACTGCACTTCATCTTTTCTCTTATCACTCTTCGTCTTCGCTCTTGTATATTTTCCATCACTAACTCATCTTGTATTTATACCATCTACAACTTTGAAGCATATCAAAAGTCATCCATCCAAATCCAAATTCAAATTAGGTTAGTGCCAAAACATCTTAGGGTGGAATTAGAATGAGGCAATCCAAACACACACTTCATCATTCTTGAAAGTAGTATTTCACACAAGGTCAACCAAACCAATGTAAAACACATAGAACCATTAAGAAAAAAAATTTCCAAATGCTAAAATTAACTTCAATACAATCAAGAAAACTCAACTTTAGAACCACTCATCATAAGACTTCATCAAAGAGAAATCCGGACCAACAACATTTATCCTGGACCTCAACCAGAAACATAGAAAACCATATTTCACAATTGGTGAACACAACTTGTACTACACAACAAACCAACGATAAAAAATATGAATATAACACCTTCTAACAACCATGAACAATATATATGAACCACACAACCACATTAGAAAATCCAGACCAAAACCCAGAGCAACCACTAAACACATGCAACATCTCTTTATTACAATTTTCTCAATATCCTCAAAATATACAACCAACAACAACTAGTGGATAACTAGTTGACCAATTGACATCAATGACAACACCTTCAATATTTCCATTCTTGCAAAAATCTACCCCTTTGTCATTGATGGCAACACATTATGTGAAAAACCATCAAAGATAACATACAAGCTCTGAATATACTTTTTTTTTCTCCCGCTTAGAAGATAATTTATTATATGCTTCTTCTCGTAATCTTCCTTTCCTTTTACACATGCTTCTACTCACCCTTTGACATCAATGGAAAAGGAAAAATAATATTTTGCATTGGTTTCTCCTTTGACATGAAAACAAAATATACACCATGAAAACATATGATACTACTTGCTCCCTCTGAGAGGTAGCCACCAAAACAATAGCCCAAAAGAAAGATAGATCCATAGATCCATAGGGATGATGCATCTCCATATGCATCTAGTTCAAGAAAGGAGGGGAAACAACCCCTAACTTCTCCAAGAGATACCCAAAAGTATCTTTTGGAAGAGCCCTCATGAAAATATCAACAAATTGATCCATTTTTGGAACATACTCAAGCTTTAATTCATTCTCCATGACCTTCTCTCTCAAGAAATGGTATCTGATAGATATATGCTTCATCCTCGAGTGCATCACTAGATTCTTTGAAATGTTCATTGCACTTGTATTATCACAAAAAATAGAAATGGGATCATCATATACCATTGTGATAGCTTTCAATGTTTGTTTCATCCATAGAATTTGTGTATAGCAAGATGTAGCAACAATAGACCCAGCTTTAGCAGTAGACAAGTAGACTGAATCTCGCTTTTTACTTGACCATGCCACCAATATGCATCCAAGAAAGAATGCACTACCACTTGTACTTTTCCTGTCATCTACACATCCATCCCAATTTGCATTTATATAGGTACTAAGTGTAAAATCAGTATCTTTAAGATACCACAATCCATAATCCAGAGTGCCATTCAAATATCTAAAAATTCTTTTAACAACAGTAACATGAGTTTCCTTAGGGTCTTCTTGAAATCTAGCCACAAGACAGACAACGTGCATGATATTTGGTGTAGTAGCAGTCAAATACAATAGTATGCCAATCATAGATCTATACTTGCTCTGATCAGCCTTAGGCGAATCATCATCTTTTCTCAATTTGCATCTAGTCACTATATGAGTACTTACCAGTTTGGAACCATCCATCCCAAATTTCTTCAACATATCTCTCACATACTTAGACTATGATATGAAAATTCCTTTCTCTTTTTGATTAATCTGTAGCCCAAGAAAGAAATTCATCTCCCCAAACATAGACATTTCAAATTCTTTATGCATTTCTTCTGTAATGATCTTGCACATGTCATCAACATACACAACTACAATCAAGATTTTATCATTTTCAGTCTTAAAGTACAAATTACTGTCTTTCGTACCTTTGTTAAAACCTTGCTGAATCAAGTATTTGTCTAACCTAGCATACCCAACTCTAGGAGCTTGCTTCAACCCATATAAATATTTTTTCAATTTGCACACCATATCCAGTTGATCTGTCAACTAAAATCCTTCCAATTTTTCCATATAGACTTCTTCTAGCTCAACATTCAAAAATACTGATATGACATCCATCTAATAGACCTTAAAGTTTTTTTGAGTAGAAAATACCAAGAAAATCATTATAGCTTCCATTCTTTCCACTAGAGCAAAATTTTCTTGAAAATATATGCCTTCTACTTGTGTGTAGCCTTTACACACAAGCCTCACTTTGTTTCTAACAACTTTTCCATTCTCATTCAACTTATTTCTAAATAAGCACTTTGATCCAATTATTTTTTTATTTGCCAGTCTTGGAACCAATTCCCAAGTTTGATTCTTCTCAATCTGCATAAGTTCTTCCTTCATTGCTTCCTTCCAATTTTCATCTTTACAAGCTTCACATGCAATATTCGTTTCAATCTCTGAAAGTAGGAATAGATTTATTTCAGCAACAGCTCTGCCTCTATTCAACACACCTTTTGTCTTGTCTCCAATAATCTCACTTTCTGAATGATTCTTTTGTACATATTTCAGTGTCTTAGGGGACATGACCAGAGCATCTTCTTCTATTTCATTTTGTTCATCCTGCTTCCCTTGCTCATATTTTTCTTATTCTTCCACAATCTTCTCTATTCTTACACAATCAAGTTCATCAGATAAATATCCATCAATTTCAATAGGATTCTTCATTTTCTTATCAACCTTCACATTCGAGCTCTCTACAATATTTCTCAATCTTTTATTGAAACAACTATATGCATTGCTATTTGTAGAATATCCAAGAAAAATCCCTTCATCACCTCTTGCATCGAATTTACCCAAATTTTCCTCATCTCTTCTGATATAGCACTTGCTTATGAATACCTTGAAATATTTAACAGTAGGAATTCTTCCATGCCATAGCTCATAGGGAGTCTTTGTATTGTTTGCTATTGCTTGAACTTGATTGAATACATAAACAACAGTATGAATAGCTTATTTTCCAATAAAATTTTAGTAAACCATCCTCAATAATCATTGATCTAGCAACCTCTTGCACTGTTCTATTTTTCTTTCAACAACTCCATTTTGCTAAGGAGTTCTCAAAGTAGATAACTGTCTTTTTATTCCATGCACTTCACAAAACATTTTAAACTCATGGGAGGTGAATTCTCCACCTCTATCATACCTTAATAATTTTATCTCCAAATTCACTTCATTTTAAACCATAGCTTTGGGTAAGCATGCCTTGAATCTATGCAATGCATTTAATTTCTCTCTAAGAAATGTAACCCATGTATATCTAGAGTAATCATCAATTAAAAACATAAAGTACCTTTCAACAAGTAGACTTCTCACTCTTGTAGGACCATAGAGATCTGTATGAACTAATTCTAGTAGTGTGGTAGTGGACTATTCATTTGATTTGTAATGATTTATTGCTTTCTTTCCAAATTGAAAATTCCTACAAATACCATTAAAATGATTTGTAATTCTCGATAAATGTCTTATGGCCTAAACAAAACTAATCTTTACCAAGTTATCAAGATTCATGTGACACATTATCCTATGCCATATTAGCTATCATTAATCTATTTCATAAAGCATCGTTCGTAAATACCCTTAAGTTGATAGGTATTCCCTTCATATTTATTTCTGGATCTCACATCTCTCGTCCTTAAACACAAGATCATATCCTTTTCTACACATCTAACCAACACTCAATAGATTATTTCTTAAACCCTTAACATAGTAGACATTGTTAGTATGATGTTTTCCATCAAAACTTACTGAACCTGTCCCACACATTTTAGCACCAGTATCATCTCCAAACATAACCAAGCATCCATTATATTTTTAAAACTTAATAAACTTACTTTTATCACTAGTCATGTGATGTGAACAACGATTGTCAACTACCCAAAAATTCTTCTCTTGTTTAGCATGTAGGGAAAATATAACCGTACCTTCACTTTTCTCCTTCTCTGGAGGGCTTTCTTTTACCTATTTTTCAAAATTAGTAGAAGTAGGTTCACCCTTAATCACCAAGAACAAGCATTCATTGTCATTAGGATCTTCAAATTCTGAATCCTCATCAAATATACTAGCATTCTCATTCAGATAGTAAGCTCTATTATTCTTCTTTCCTTTCCTTTCTTTCTCATATATTTGTTTATTCCTTTTAGCTCTTTTCAAACACTTTGCAGAAAAATGACATATTTCTCGACAAATAATAAAGGGAAACTTACCTTCATACTTACTAGAGCCTTTCCTCATTCTTCTTACAAATTTAGCCTCTATTTCATCAAAGTTTTCTTCATTCGGATCTTCAACTTTTGTAGCTTTAAAAGCAATCTCTTATTTGCACCCATTCCTTAGACTTGGCTTCCTCATCTCATAAGATGTTAAAAATCCAAAAAAAATATCCTTAGTATAGGTCTTATAATCTATATTATGCTCAATATCACTCACCTAAACTCACTGTAAGCATCAGGAAGAGTTTTGAGAATCTTCTTTACAATCCTAGTTTCATCTATAGTAGCACCAAGTCCTCTCATTCTGACCACTATCTCATCCAATCTCTGTACATAAGCCTTAATATTATCATCTTTAGACATATGTAAAAGATCAAACTATGTTTCCAAGTTATATAATTTTTCCTCTTTGACTCTTTCATCACCATCATGCGCTCTTTCCAAAGAATCCTAGACTTCCTTAGCCGTTTTCAAATTTTGAACCTTAATCAACTTGGAATGTAGTAGACTATTCTTCAAAATATATTTTTCCTTATTGTTTGATTCATGTGCTTTGATCTATTTAGGTGTTCTTAGAGCATTTGCAAGAGGAGTGTAAGGATTTTTGTAAGTTTTCTCCACATCATATCTGCAATACTCTAGATATTCTTCCATCAATACTTTCCAGATACCATAATTAGTTTCATCAAATCTCAGATAATCAAAGACCATTTTTCTGGCCATCCTAGACCTTCCTCAAGTGGTTAAGCTCTTCACCAAGGAACCTTGCTCTAATGCCAATTGTTGAATAGGACAACTGAGAGGGGGGCTTGAATCAGTTGTCACAAAATTAAGCCTTTAATTCAATCACCAAAACTAATCCTTAATACTGCTTAAATGATTAATAATCAAATGTCAATGCAAAAACTTAAATCCAACATATAAACTCAATAACACCATATTTATGTGGAAAACCCAATCAGGCAAAAACCACGGTGAGAATTAACTCACACTATAGAGAATATCAAAATTGATTACAAAAGGCTCACTGCCTGAAATAAGGACTCACTATCTGGAACAAGGACTCACTGTCCAATAGGGCTACAACTTGGAGGGATCACTGCCACAAAGATACAAAGAAGACAAAGAATACTTGTTACAAAGAGACTACAATCCCAATGCAACAAAGGATTCCACCACAATTACTCACACACATGCATGAATGATAGAGTTCGCCTTCTACTCACTGCATTCGATAGAATCAATGTCACACAAAATTTCAATTCCTCTTTTATCTTATCACTCTTCTTCTTTGCTCTTGTATATTTTCCATCACTAACTCATCTTGTATTTATACCATGTTCAGCTTTGAAACATATCCAAAGTTGGCCATCCAAATCCAAATTCAAATTAGGTTGGTACCAAAACATCCTAGGGTGGATTTAGAATGAGTGAAACCCAAACACATGCTTCATAGGGACCCAAATAGATCTAACACAATTCATCATTCTCAAAAGTAGTATTTTACACAAGGTCGGCCAAACTAGTGTAAAACACATATAACGATTAAGCACAAAATTTCCAAATGTCAAAATTAACTTCAATACAATCAAGGAAACTCAACTTTAGAACCACTCATCATAAGACTTCATCAAAGAGAAATTTAAACCAACAACATTTCTCTGAGACCTCAACCAGAAACACAGAAAATCACAGTTCACAACTAGTGAACAAAACTTGCATTGTACAATGAACCAATAGTCAAAAATATGAATATAGCACCTTCTAACAACCATGAACAACATATCTAAACCACACAACCAAGAGAAAATCTGAACCAAAACCTGGAGCAGCCATTGAATAGATGCAATATCTCTTTATTACAATTTTCTCAATATCCTTGACATATACAACCAACAACAACTAGTGGATAACTAGTTGACTGATTGATATTAATGACAACACCTTCAATCTTTCCATTCTTGCAACACCCTCAACCCTATACCTTAAACCCTAAAATATACACCCTACACCCTACGATTTCAACCTTGCACCCTATGCCTTATACCCTCAATCCATACCCTAAACCCTATATTCAATATCTTAAAATGTAATCCCTATACCCTATACACTTAACCATACACTCTCAACCCCTCACCCTATTCCTTATACCCTCAATCTCTCAACCCTATACCTTAAACCCGAAACCCCACAACGTCAACCTCCATCCCTATACCCTATACCCTCACCCTTATACCCTAAACCTTGAATATTGTCCCTAAACCCTCGATTGTAAACCCATAACCCTAAACCTTGCACCCTCAACCCTTAAACCTATACCTTAAACACTCAACCCTGACTATTATCCCTCAACTATAAACCCTCTACCCTATACCCTATACCCTCAAGTACCCTATTCCCTCAACCATATACCTTAAACCCTAAACCCCACACCCTATAAGTTCAACCCTCAACACTATACTTAAGCTCTAATATGTCAACCCTCAACCCTATACCTTAAACCATAAATCCTACAACCTCAACACTCATCCCTATATTCTATACCCTCACCCTTATACCATAAACCCAAAATATTGTCCCTCAACCCTATATATAAACCTAATACTTAATCCATCAATTGTAAACCCTCTACCTTCTACCCTCTACCCTATACCCTTAACCCTATACTTAAGCCCTAATCCCTCAACCCTTAAACCTATAACTTAAACCCTAAACCTTACACCCTTAGTCCTTAAACCTATACCTTAGACACTCAACCTTGAGCATTATCCCTCAACTATAAACCCTCAACCCTCAACCATGTAGTCTTAACCCTATACCTTAAACCTTGAATGCTACAATCTCAACCCTCCTCCCTAAACCCTATGATCTCTCCCTTATACCATAAACCTTGAATATTTTCCCTCAACCCTATACTTTAACACTAATCCATACACTCTCAACTCTTCAACCTATGCCTTATACCCTCAATCTATATCATACACCCTAAACCCAATAATCCTAAACCCTAATCCCTATACCTTACACACTTAATCTTATAAACTCAACAAGTTGAAAATTATCCCTGAACTGTAAACCCTCAACCCTCTACCATATACCCTATACCCTCAACCCATTTGTTAATCCCTAATCCCTCAACCCTCAAACCTATAACTTAAACCCTAAATCATAAAACCTCAACCCTAATTGATATACCCTATACCCTCACCCTTATACCCTCAACCCTATACTTAAACCCAATACTTAATCCCTCAACTATAAATCCTCGACCCTCTACCTTATACCCTATACCATTATAAGAGATGGAGACCAACCATGTCAAGGCCCTAGGTCATGGAGATCCAAGAGAGGAAGGCTTACCTAAAATACCTCACTCTAAAGGGGTGTTTGAAATGAGGGATGAGAATGATGAGGACTATCATGCCCTTCAGTCACTCTACAGACCTGAAATCAGGATTGGGGCTAGGCGAGCCAATTTTTGGGTTCAAAAATGTACCTCAGGTAGCTCTCTTCCCAAGGATGGAAGCACAGTTTCGAGATGACAGCGCAGCGCGTTGGTGTCTCTCAGGTGCACTAGCATTCGTACAACCAGAGGACCAAAAGACAATATGAACTGCTAGAAATCAAGTTGACATCCTAGCTAGTCACTTCTAAGGGAACAAAATAGAACTACGAAGTAGGAGAGATACAAATGAATGTGATAAAGAAAATATATGAAGGATAAGGTGACAAAGATGATCTCACTAAGATGCTCGTTCTCCAACTAGCTCTAAAAAGCACATCCACCTACACACAAGAAAGAGGGAAAATTGTTGGGGGTTGTATAGGGGTTTTCCTTAGTCAGACCCCCGTTTTAGTGTTTCCACTTCCATAGAAAACCAAGATAGAAATGATAGAAATATATGATAAAGAAGTGAATAAAGAAAGTATATGAATAACACTACAAAATAGTATTAAGCTACTCAACCAAATCGTAAAGGAGAGGAGTGAAAATGTTACCACCTCCACCAAGAGCTCACTAGCTAATGGAGGAGAAAAGAGGACTTGAACAATCACCACAACCTTAATTGTGATGAAGGGAGATGTTGCAAAACCTCAAGCACCTGTTGCAATGGCTTGTTCCACACTTTCTCTATGGAGTTGATGGAGTGTTGTTGCTACTTCTATGAACTACCAAAGTGCTGCTTGAAGTGATGGAAGTGAAGAGATTTCTTGAAAATGGAAAAAGAGAGTGTGTAGAAGATGAGTTGAATGCTTAAAAGATGAAATGAATGAAGTAAGAATGTTTTTTAAGGTGGGATGAGAGAAAATTCCATTTTCAAGGTTGGTTGGTTGAAAAGGGACATTACAAACTGACCCCAATGGGAAGTGTAACACCTCTGCTAGCTTTAGACACATGAATCCATCAAGGACATAAGGGTATCATGCAAATGTCTACATGTCATGTCAACATCCCCAAAAAATATTCCTCTACTAATGCAAAAGACAGATGCCAAGTGGAACAAAGGTAGCAGGCTGATGTGGAATTTCACCTTCAGATTTGGTTTTCTAAGGTGAGGATGTGCAAAAGGGGAATTTGCATAAGGGGTGAAAATTTTCTCTTATACATTTTTCCCCCACTTTAGCGAGCATGAATACTAATGGGTGCTTTGGTAAATTAGATCAAAGAGTGAAAAGGTTTATACATGTATACTTGAACCATCAAAGAAGTAGACTGCAATCTGGCAAAATCAAGAGCGCGGGATAAGTAAAGGACTTCATAGCTTCATAGAACTATGAAATAATAGAAAGAAAGCATCTTACAAGCCCACAGACCTGCAAGAAGGTGACCCCCAAGATCTCTCAAATGAACAAATCCCCAAGAAGTAAATTCCTCAGAAGCCCATAGACCTACAAGGAAGGTGTCCTTCAAGATCTCTCACATGAAGGATACCCAAAAAAGTGCCTTATAGACCCACAGGCCTACAAGGAAGGTGTCCTCCAAGATCTCTCACATGAAGGAAACCATGAAAAGTGCCTTATAGACTTGCAAACCTACAAGGAAGGTATCCCTCAAGATCTCTCACATGGAGGGAACCCAAAGAAAGCGCCCTACAGACCCACAAACCTTTAGGGAAGGTATCCCCCAAGATATCTCACATGGACGAAACCCAAAGAAAGCGCCCTACAAACTGGTAGACTTGGAGGGGAATGGCCCCCAAGATCTCTCAAATGGAGAAGTCCTAGAAGAAGCACCCTACATACCCGCAGACCTGTAGGGAGCTATCCCCTAAGATCACTCACATGGAGGAAACCCAAGGAAGGGGACTCTGCAGAGTCAAAAAGTGGCTTCTTAGGTGCACCTGCAAAGTGACATGTTTACCTATAGAGAGAAAATGTATAAAATTTGCCACATGGGAAATTAAGTGGATATTTGTTGGCATATGGCTTCTAGTGTTGTCATTGATGGCAACCTAAGTCATTGATCTGGTCCACACTTATATATTTGACCATACCAGAAGATAGAGTAAATAACAGGGTATACAACTAAAGATGAATCTGTCAAGTGGTTTGCATTACCAGTTTATTAGTTTTGGTTGTAGATCTTAGGGAAGGTCATTGGGTATATGAAATGGTTATTCTTGAGTTTTGTGCTATTGTATCAAGTGGTGTATGAGTTAGGAGATCTGGTCGTTCAAATTTTTGTTCATCAGTATATGATGACCGACTAAGTGAATGTAAAGTGTTGTGGATGTTTAAAGTGAAATTGTTTGAAGTATTTTTGTGTTGGATATTTTGTTTTCAGTCCTCACTATGCTATGGCCAACTTTGGTGGATGCGTATTAAATGTTTGAGCCAACAGTTCAAAAACATTTTCTATTTTATTGAAGCTGACATATATCGATTGAATTCCTAATAGAAGATATAAATATGAGATCAGTTAATTCATTTTGGTTCACATGTGTGAGAGTTCAATATGTGTTGATGTGTGTGTGAATTTCAGAAGAGCAGTTGAGCAATTTTGTTTGTGCAGAAGAGTATTTTGTGAAGTGAATTAAGACAAAGCAGAGTGAAGTGCAGAATCAGACAAAAGGCCCAGAATCTAATCTATGAGCCTAATCGGAACTATAATCATGCATTTGTAGATGCTATTTTCTCAATTCAACCTTTTGTTGTAATCCAAATATTTTGTAAGGCAGTGTGCCTGAATGCAAGTGCATTCCCCATTTTGTAAAACACTTATATTTTGAGTACTCAAATTGTGGATTAACCTCCATCGTGGTTTTTCCCTTAACCGGGTTTCCACATAAAAATCCTTGTGTTATGGTGTTGTAGCTTATTATTCTCTGTTCATGCATCTTTCTTTTGATTGAATGATATATATACTTGAGAGATTAGTTTAATAAAGTTAAAAATCGCACAACACTGATTCACCCCCCTCTCAATGTTGCTTGAGTCCAACAATTGGTATCAGAGCTAAGTTCCTCTAAAATAGTTTTGCAGCTTGAGGTGGATCTTTGAATGTAATGGAATCTAATAGTCTTCAGCAATAACTTTTGGTGGCACTAGATGATCTTAATCAGTCTAAAGCAGAAGTTTGAGAATTGAGAGCAAATCTTAAGGATGCTAAGAAATTCATTTAGAAGTTGAAGGATCAGATTATTAAGTCTAGGGGGAAGAGAAAGGATCTCTATGATCAGATTAAGCAGAAAGAAAGCAAAAAAATGGATGATGTTCACTTGAATCAAACCTTGAAGGAAATAACCGAAGAATGTGAAAAGCTTGCTAGAGACAATGCTTCCCTAAAACATGAGATGGAGTCTATGGCAATGAAGATGACTAAGAAGATTGAAGAAAGAAATAAGAATGAGGAAAATATTGCCCAGTCCCTAAAAGAGTGATTTGATGAATGTAGCAACATTAAGGGAGAATTCATTGAGTTAGAGATTGAACTGCAACAATCCAAAAACAATGAAGAAGAGCTTGAAAAAGAAATTATTATTCTTAGAAGTGAACTTGCTACTAAAAATGAATACAGGGAGAGGTTCAAAATTAGCTTAGTTAAGCTTGATGAGCTGAATCAAGGATAAAAGAATGGAAATGACAAGTGAGGCCTTGGATATGAGAAAGGAGAAATTTCTGGATTTGGACAAAGGAATTTTAGGCAAGAAAATTTGATGAACAAAGAAAAAAGGCATACGGTAAGACAACCTAATGCTCAAAAGTTTAATGGATACTATTTTTCTTGTAATAAATTTGGTCATATGGCTGCTCAGTGTAGAAGTAAAATGAAATCAAATGATTCATCATTTTATGGTTAGTGTTTCAATTGCAATAAGTTTGGTCATAAGTCAATTGAATGTAGAAATATGTCAGACAACTCTGTTAATAGGAGTGTTAGATGTTATACCTGTGCAAGATTTGGGAATATTGCTAACCAGTGCAGATCAAGAAGAAATAAATGGAGTGACTGGTTTGGATAAGGAAATATTATGTGTTTCAATTGCAACAAACTCGGTCACAATGCCAGATTTTGCAAAAACATGAATATGGATAGAAGAGCTCTGGTATACAAAGGAAAAAATATGCAGAAGGATGATAAAGGAAAAGTTAAAGTGACTGTGGATGAAATAAAAGATCAGATAAAGAATACATGGGTGAAGAAGAGTTCCTCTATTACAGGAAATGATTCAGTACTAGAACCTGCTTCTAGTAATTCTTCTAGGAATTAGTTTTAGGCCTTTGGCCTAGGGGGAGCTATCAAGAAATATTTCAAACCCCCTGTTCGTAATTGACACCAGAATGTGGATGAGTGTAGTGGCTACAATTATGATGTATAGATGCTATTCAAAGAGTTTGGAAGACTATTATGCTAAGTTGAAGATCTAAAAAAGAGTTATCTTTCATATACTGAGAAAACAGGGTATCCAGATAAGTTAGGGAAAAAGCATTTATTACAACAAAATTTAGGTGTGAAATAAAAAAAGTAACTTGAAACCCTCATTTTTCACTTTGTGTCAAATGAAAGAAGAAGGAGAGGACTCTACATCAGAATTTTGAAAGCGTGGAGAGAATTCGATGGTGAAACCCCAATCCATCAAGTACTTTGGTAGTATTGAGAATTTCGGTCTAATTTAGTGTGCGGTTGAAGAACTTATTTTCATGAGGAAAAATGGAACAAATCAAAGGAATAGTAAAACTAGATGAATATAGAAGTGAGAAGATTAGATCCGAAAGAAACATGTTGTTGCACGATGAATTGAAATGGTTGAATGAAGCAAAGCACAAAAGCTTGGATATTTGGAGTGAATATCCCTATTTTAGAAATGCAAAAATCATTGAGTTTATTCTGAATAGATTGAATGATGATATTCTAACTTTGGATAAACCCTACCATATCTTGAAAGAAATGATTGCAACTATAATGGGGTTATGCAAAGTTGGGGATGTGCCGAGGAAGAAGTCAATTCGAAATAAAGAAGTTGAAACCCTAACTGGAGTAACTAGAGATCAAAGGGCATTGATAATATCCACAATCAAAGATTCAGTGACAAGTTACATTGCACATAGAATATCCTACAAAATATTTTTCAGAAATAGAGAAGGTGCAACTTCGGTAGGTGCAGTTTACATTTCACACAAGATGATAATGGAAGACTAGGATTTTGATCTTTGTGGATTACTAAAAGAACAATTAATGGAGAACATGCAATTGACAAAAGAGATAGATTACCCTTTCAGGTTTGGTACTTTGGTTATATGCCTTGTGATGTATTTTCTAAATTGCTTACCCCTGAATAGCAATGTAGTATGGGAAGAGAGTGAACCAGTTTGCAAGCAGATTTACATATACTCCAACAATTTGGAAAATGGTGATCAAGTATATGAAAGTTTCTTTAAGGGTTTGCTAAGGAAGTTTGAGTCAACTGGTGTTTCCTTTCTGGTAAGAGGACTTGAAGTTGGTTCCTCCTCTAGTGAGATAGAGAGAAAGAAGAGAAGAGCAAAAGAAATTGATATCAATACTCCTCCAACATGCAAGACTTCAAAAGTTGAAGAGAAAGGAAAAGAACAAGTAATTGTGGACATACTAGATGAGGAATCTGATAAGGAAACTGAGGACACCCTAGGAAAAGAACTGGAAATAGATGAACCAAAGCAAGGAAAAGAAAGAGCAGAAGGAATTGAAGAAGAAGGTGATATAACCAAGGAAAAGCTATTGTAGCTTATTCATGAGGAAGATGGAATGAAAAAAATTGTGAACATATGGTCTATCAGACCTTCATATGAGTAGGACATGATCTTGAGGGTACTAAGTGCTCATATTGTGCACATCCATATCAAATTGGAGAGTTTACAAAATACGTTGCCAAAAGAGATGATTGAATGTATCAAGGAAATCATGGACTCTGAGTCTCAGAATAAGGAAGAAGAAGAAGTGATCCTTCACCTAAAGAAGCAGTACAGATTGTCACTCACTAAGCTGATAAAGCACATGAATGAACTAAGGAAATACACAAGCACAAAAAACAACATCTATAACTATTATCTTTGATGGCCTCATGCAATCAACAAGTACAAAGAGAAGCTAGAAAAAAATGAAACAAAGTTGAACATTATTGGTCAAAAATTTAACATACATGTCTCAAGATCAAGATGGTGCAATTAGGAAAAGGATTCAAAAAATACAGAAAAAGCATGAAAATGTTCAGAACACTAGGAACAAGATTGTTTACACCTTCTAGAAAGTGAAGGACATAATAGAATGCAGGATGGAACAATTGATTGAGTTATTAAGGAAGGGAGAAGTGTTGGAAGATTCCTTTACCATTCTGGAATCCCTTATCAAAATTATCAACCAGACATCTGAAAACAACAATATGATCATAATCACCAGGATTGCAATGGAAGCATGGAATAAGTTTCTTTCGGAGATGAAAGAAAAGTAGAAAATAATCTTCAAATAGCAGTTGTATTTCTTCAAATTTTTGAATGAGTAAGTTTTTGGTTACACTTCATAGGGGGAGAAAGAAAATATTTTATTATCTTTTTGTCATTGATGTCAAAGGGGAAGAGAGAGCAGTGAAAAATTCCTTCTCAAAACTTAGGGGGAGTTTTGTTGAGTTTTGTCAAGCTATGGTGTTTTGAAGGTTCCAACACTTAGTCATTTTTCACTAAGTGTTTCCATCAATGCCAAAGTTGGAGATTGTTGGCATATGGATTCTAGTGTTGTCATTGATGGCAACCTAAGTCATTGATCTAGTCTGTAGACCATACCAGAAGACAAAGTAAAGAACAGGGTATCCGGCTGAAGATGAATCTATCAAGTGGTTTGCATTACTAGTTTATCAATTTTGGTTGTGGATCTCAGGGAAGGTCGTTGGGTATATCAAATGTGTTATTCTTGATTTTTGTGCTATCGCATCAAGTGGTGTATGAGTTAGGAGATTTGATCGTTCAATTTTTTGTTCATCAGTATATGATGACTAACTAAGTGAATGCAAGGTGTTGTGGATGCTTAAAGTGAAATTGTTTGAAGCATTTTTGTGTTGGAGATTTTGTTTTGGGTCCTCACTATGCTAAGGCCGACTTTGGTGGATGCACATTAAATGTTGTTCATGATTTGAGCCGACAGTTGGAAAATATTTTCTATTTTATTGAAGTTGACATATAGCGATTGAATTCCTAATAGTGGATATAAATATGAGATCAGTTAATTCAATTTGGAGCGCATGTGTGAGAGTTCGATATGTGTTGATGTGTGTGTGAATATCAGAAGAGCAGTTGAGCAATTTTCATTTGTGCAAAAGAGGATTTTGTGAAGTGAATTAAGACAGAGCAAAGAAAAGTGCAGAATTAGACAAAAGGTCCAGAATTTGATCTATGAGCCTAACCGAAATTGTAATCAAGAATTTGTAGATGTTATTTTCTCATTTCAACCTTTTTTTGTAATCCAAATCTTTTATAATGCAGAGAGCTTTCCTGATTTTGAGCAATGAGCTATAGGTAGTGTACCTGAATGCAAGTGCATTCCCCAATTTGTAAAACACTTATATTTTGAGTACTCAAATTGTGGATTGACCTCCACTGTGGTTGTTCCCTTAACTGGGTTTCCACATAAAAATCCTTTTGTTATGGTGTTGTGGCTTATTTTTCTATGTTGATGCATCTTTCTTTTGATTGAATGATATATACACTTGAGAGATTAGTTTAATAAAGTTAAAAATTGCACAACACTGATTCACCCCCCCTCTCTGTGTTGCTTGAGTCCAAAATAGTCAACCAAATTGTCGATAGATTAGAAAGATTTCAAACGGGTCCCTCGGGAACCTGGCGTGAAGAAAGGGGTCCACTCAAGGGATGCCCTGTTTGTAAGTACATGCCATTTTTTCTCAAATCGATTCATCATCAA